>OX104066.1:27276534-27326479 GCA_944474145.2 Dicrocoelium dendriticum | reverse complement strand
ATTAGCATTTCGTCCTAATTATTTTGCGCTTTGCATTGCACCCACAAAGTACGAAGTTTTCTTCCAAGTTTGACACGCACCAATTCCTGTGTTGACTCATGATAAAGATTACCTCTTTAAAAATTTCCCATCTAGGTAGTTGATATTGTGAGTCATTTTGATGCACACATTATGTGGATAGATTGCGACACGCAACCTCAATTTTGGCCGCGATTCCCATCGTAGTTTACCTTCCTCCTTCCATCCCGAGGACTGTAGCTGAAACAGAGAGAAATTGTGGGCTACGCACCAGAAAACACTGCACTCCTATGATGTGTTTCTTTGTTATTACATCCCATCGATAGAGTTAGCAGGCATTGGACACGGGACCATTGGAGTGTTAATTGTGATCGCCAACGCTAACCACTGGGTCAAGACGAGCAACGTTTGGCACAACGAATAACCATATATATTGGGGGACATTTCAAATTGTGCGTTGTGTGTATGGATTGCGACATGCAACCTCAATGTTGACCGCGATTCCCATTGAACTGGACCTGGTGAGCCTGGTGCGTGATATAACTGCGCTGAGCGGCTCTCTAGCTCTTGCTGCATCAAATGCGCGGCGCAGCAGGCGGCGTTACCAAAAGCTATGATTTAAGCTGCAAATGCGATGACGGTCGAATGTAAGAAGCATCACTTTGTCTGGTCACTTCATAATCCAAATTTTACTACCTACTGGAGGTTCGAAAGGACGTCTGTATTGTAAACTCTGACATTCAGAGCGAAAATGATGTCACCTAGCGCCCTAGTTGGCAGAGATTGGCAAAAGCGGCCAGAGGTATCGCTATACGATTGTTGTTTGTATAACAAGAACGCTTGTTTTGTTTTACATATTGGCAACAGCACGACTGAACATTGGGAGTTAAATTAATTTAAAATGTTGAATGAAGTGATCGACCTCGCATTTGCTAGCCCTAACCGATTTATGAATGAGCGCACACGCGATGTGTAGGACGGTCAACATAGAAGCATGACGGCTGGTTGATTCTTGCATCTAGTCGACGTCATAGACCCAACAAAAATGAAAGAAAATACTCGCAAGCAAGTAACTGAGAGCGGCACACCTGATGAGAAGTATGAAGACGGCACTCAAGGCTTGTTGGGTGATAAGCTCTAATATGTATGGTTGCATGACCATAAGAGCATTTAAAGCGGTATGTGAAGCGCATGCAAACCTTCAGATGCTACTGAAAAATGCCCCTCCATGCATTTTTCCCATGGTTGTCGGTAAACTGGCTTGATAATATATGTGCAATTCGTACAACGTAGTCAGAACCCATGATAGCAGCACCCCCGTCAATGGACAA
Source organism: Dicrocoelium dendriticum (assembly GCA_944474145.2). NCBI lineage: Eukaryota > Metazoa > Platyhelminthes > Trematoda > Plagiorchiida > Dicrocoeliidae > Dicrocoelium > Dicrocoelium dendriticum. The sequence continues at coordinate 27,325,130 of OX104066.1, read as the reverse complement.
TTCAAAAGAATTACATTGTGAAATTTATGCTTTGAATATCTTTCGTTATACGAATCAGGTCTATAGGCACTAGATATACTCGTCAGAACAACGGTAATGATCCGTTCAATGTGCTACGAACTCGGGGTTACCGTCTAGTTTTCTAGAAAAATTAAGGCACATTGTTATTATTTCGACACAAATGTCAGGCTACTGCTGATCAATTCTCCTATACCTGCCAACACTAATATCAGGATGGAGGAAGATTCAGGAGGAAACTATGATGACAAATTAGTCGGTCTGGCGCTCACCATCGAAATCGGAAGCACATACCTGTGAAGGGAATCTACTGTATCACACATGTCAATGTGTATAAGTAACGCACCAGCAGTAGGAGTCCAGAAGGCCTTTTTGCTGACAAAAAGCATACCCTACATAGCACAGTCTAGTCCGGAAATGTCTCTTCTAGTTTCAGATGCTTTGGATATAGCGTCTTGTGAGAGGACTTCATCACCTCGCAGGCTAGCCACTGTCAGTGACAGTGGAAGATAGGTGGTGCTATATCCCAGTTAGTTTGCAAATTTAGCAGCCAAGTCGACGCCACCCATGGCCCAGTGGCTTAGGCAGCTGGCTAGTTGGCATCAACCTCTAGCGGTCATGGGTTCGATACCCATTACTGTACAGTGGGAATGCACACCACTGACGAACCACAATAGAGCGAAACTCGTCTGGTGCTTTTTCGGACTAGGCTGTGCTATGTAGCTTGTGGACTACCGATATGAATACCTTACAATAATTACACTAAGACCCTACTGCTTACGAGTAATATATATATAAAAAAAACATTTGCGCTAACACTTCTCCCAAAGCTGATGCCCCTACTGGAAACGCTGCGCTTGGCGACTGCATTGCTCTTGAAGCCATGGTTAATATTTTTCATGATTGCAAGGACGAAGAGTAAGTCCTTACTACGCGGGATTTGCGTACAATTGTACGGTCCCCAGCCCGTTAGGTATCGTCAGTTGACATTCAAGGTGACCTTGTCAATTGCGGTAAAAAGAACATGAGTTATATCATGGGGGCCTATTTAGAAGAACCTAACATTGTGGTGTTAAAACAGCATAACTTCCGTCGACACCAGTCATTTACTGCATATCTATCGTTTATGTGGCAGTTGGAATGAAATGAATGGTACCGATAACAAGGTCAATGTCATGTAAGCAGACCGCTCAAGTCATACACCTATCTGGATTACTGCATCCTTGTTTGTAGGCTCAAATACGTAGGTGCTTGGGACATTGCATTTAGGTGGCTCGATGGTTCTCTTCTTCAGCGAGAAACGCAGGAATGGAATGGAACTATATGTTCGGTGTTTGGGAGTTGCGTACCTGTAGTTTTCATTCTAAGATATTTTAAGCCGAATAAAGTTGGCATGACTTGTTAATTACATTACATTACATTACATTAATAGAAATTCCACATTGATGGCCGGAAGAGGCGAACGCACACTTCGCGAATGACTTATCTGTCACGCCTTCAGAAATGTTCTTTGTGCTTCTACATTTTCAGTGTCGATAAATCGCATCCGATCAGCATGCTGGGAAAATGGGATTTGATTACAGGGAGATATTGCTTGTTTGAGGTTTATGGACAAATCCTCGCAGTATTGTCCCAAAATGCTACCAAATCACAAAAGTTGTTGTGAATTGAAGGCAGACCTTTTCTAGCTTCATCAAAATGTATTTTATTTTGGATTGTATTTATACTAAAAACCACTTTTGGAGAATATTCTAGATGACCTGTATAAACGGATTCCTTCAAGTCAAAAATTAGGGTTGTATCCATTTCATTCGCTTACAGTGAGTCACATTTAACCAGTTTTGGACGCTTTCACATTTTGTGGAATCGTGCTATTTCATTTGGGTGAATATTTACTTACCTGAGGACGTTTTTGCGTTAAGATTACAACTTTACTCCAAAATACCAAAACAGGTCGTCCGCAAAACTGTTTACAATGAAGTCCACAAATTAAGGTGTCACCAATTGCGAGTTAAATATCTGCATGCGAAACCTATGATTCCTCCTCCATTGCATTTCTTCGCGCCATGTTTGATACGTTTTTATACAGCTTCATTGGTAACCAATATATTGTAATGACGGTGTTATATCCGGAGAACCATGATGAACCCGATCTTCAGATAAGCGAATACCAACGCAACCCCAAAATCAATTAAGATTAAACTACCACCCATGATTTGTTTGAATCATGTGGAACAAATATTTCCATAGTTGACACGCTTCAGAACGAGAGATCTGCTAACACTTTCGTTATGTACCATTTTTATTTGAGCTTAAACATCATTCCTGTCCAATTCCGCCTTTCCAAATCTAAAATGCACCCCTCTATTACATTAAGTATCGTCGTGTTTACCGGGATTTCTATAAGATCTTGGCTAAACAGGTGGGATGAAAGGTGCGCTGTAGCCGAAACGCGATGTTAACTATAGCCTTGGAAGCATATCATTCTTAACAGCTCAAAGTAGGAGCGCCCGAGTACTTCCTGGCTGGATGTATTTCTTTGCAACCTCATGCTTCTTATAGATTTGTCAGACTGCGCCTCGCCTTTTCTTCTACTGTGTCGCATCTCATAAGATATTCTTTAATAACTATGGAAAGCCGTTGTGAATGTTTGTTATTACCATATACACTCTCGGGCTGACTTTCAATTATAGCCATTTTAAACACTGATGTGTGTTTAGGTACATAGAATCCGTTCTAACTCTGAAGGTGCATAAACCGTTTTCTAAATTACGGCCGGATTCAATGTTTGCTTAGGCTAACGAAACATTCCATTCCACACTCCGCACTGGCTGACTGCAACTGAAGCGGCACTACTTCAACAGGCACCTCCCCCACCTGCTAAGTTGAATACCAATTTTGAGGTTCCATATTTTGCATATCCAAACACGGGAACCTACTGCTTACTTTGGTCTCAACAGGACACGTCGGTCCCTGCCAATTCACGGTGACAAATACTTCCGCCTCATTGTCAGTCAGCAAAACGAAAGCAAATATGTCATTGTGTGCATGCATTGTGTACACGCTTACTATCAGATGGCACGCAAAATAAAGCAAAGCTTTGCTTAGGACGTGGTAGTTCTTCCTTGCTTAGGATCAACTAATCTCTTCCACAGACCATACAACGCATGAGGCTAAATTGTGGTCCCATTAAATCTGCCTTATATTTCTCCATTTGCCGACTTTCTGCTTACTACATCTTTATTTGCAATGGTCTCCCTCTTCTCATTTAACTGAGTTATCTGACTACTTTCATGGTAGCTTTCACGCTGAAGCATACCGCTGTACACTTGCCAGCAATTTTTTCATAACCTCTTCCACAAGCTTCAATGTACAGAACAAGTATGTACGCGGAGTTCAACTCGTCCCCTTTGTTGCTTGGAGATTTACCCATAAACTGTCAATTGTTAGTGGCAGTAGTTAAGCTTATCGGGCCATAAATCCAGGCAGGATGAGATACTGAATTGCGTCATACATGTGAACACTAGAGCAATGTAGTTGGAATCACTTAAACGGGGGCGTCGGTTGAGCAGTAATCGTGTGCGGAAAACAGTGACGTCCATCGCACTGCGAACCAACCGTACTGACCCCGTGACCTCCATATCGTTGCGGGAAATGACCTCTTATTGGATGGGTCAGGGTGTCTGCGCTATTCACACAGTGAAGCGATGTTGGTGGCTCTCACAAGTTGTTAACATCCCGCTGTACACTCTTGTAACCCATCAGTATTCATGACGCCATAGGTCACCAAACAATACTGGTTGGTTAAACACCCAAACCATCAAAAGCCCGGATTCGCACGTCATTTTTCTCGTGCGTCCTTCCGAGCTTAGACCCATCTAATGAAGAATTCTGATAAGTGGAGCAAAACTTGGGCGATGAAATAATTCGATGCAAACAAAGGCGAATGTCCAGAATTTGATAGAATCACGGATGAAAGTCGCACAATATTTGATGAAATCCAGGCCAATGTTCCGGCTGTAAGTAAACGAGAGATTCCATAAAGTATCATGTGCATATCTTTGAAATTGACTGTTTAATCTACACCCCAATTGATCAGTAAGTAGTTTTGCGAGTTTTTGGGATCAAGTGTTAGACTCCCTAACATGTATGCACTTGTTGTTTACTACACTCGAATCAATTACGGCGGCAATTTATTTGGTTTGGTAGTGGAGGTAATGTCGCAAAGTCATCTATGGGATGCTGCTTTCTAGTTAATTGTATCATGTTTCATTAGTTGCCCGGGAACTATAGCCAACGTTTCTGCTTCCGTGGATCATCCCATTTTGCAACTCAAGAACGCGGGAATTTGGTGACAAGAGTTTAGCCCATCTTGTACAAAAATCAAGTTACATTGGTTTGTAGACAGTAAAAGCGTGTACCTGTAGCAGTGGGAAGAGCGTTTTCGCCTCCAAATTCATTAGGGTGATGAGTACTATTTTTTAACCAACTACTTTGGGAACGAACGAACTTTCCATAATAATACGTCGTCACTGGCCGCCACCGCGAAAACGTTCTTCATTCTACCGTCAATTTATAATTTCCGTATGATATCGATCTGTATAACGTGATGACACACTGGTTTCGTTGCTCAATTACCTAAGGATTTCGATCAGGAAGATGTCTGAAGTGTAAACGTCTAGCATGATGTTATTTCATAGCTTAGGATTGTTAGATTAAAAATGGAGCGTTGTTTGTTTATCTCATACAAATGCCCGTGACTGTTTGCATATGCATAAACATGTCCATCATTGCTGGCTTATTTCATTCATATCCGAATTCCCTCTTTTTACGCTTTGCATTTAGTGTTTAGCACCACCCGTTGATCTAAACTTTTCGTTACCACATGCAAACGATCCAATGTTGCAAATCTTGAATTTGACCACAGGTCGGAAATTTTGATCAGGTTGCAGCACCCATGCCGTTGTTGCAGACAAGTTAGTGAGACAAAGATTGCCTCCACGAATCCAGCTCGGCCGTCACATCATGAACACGTGGCATTCCGCTCCGTATCCTTCCGAATACTCCATGATTTTATGCGCTCGTTTTCATAGACATTTCATATTGCGACAAACGACCACAAGACAATTATGTACCGTTGATCAGCATTCCGTCCGATGTTTAAGCATTGCTGACTTAATAGATAATTCTCATTTTTGCGCATCTTTAAGGATTGAACAGTTCTATGCAATCAAATTAGTTTCGTTACTCCTGCTTTTATACGAGATCACCGGATTCATCTTAGTTTTTAGAAGCAGTTTGGTCCTGCATTCACTTACTAACTGTCCATCGCTTGGAATCCAAGTACCTCGCTTTGTCTCCACACTTAGAATTTCCTTCCTAAGTAAGAATAGGGTTAGATAAGTCCTTTGCGGCCGGATTGTTATGAACAATTCTCAATCCGCTCTAGCCTGCTTGTTGCATTTCTGGTACCACAATCGCAATTAGACGAACGCACGTCGAGGAAGACGGAGGTATGCACTAATGTGCCCCATTTATTTTCAAGCTATTCCCTTTGTTTCATAGGGACATTTTCCTCATCGATTAATGGAGAGAGTGCTCCCTCTTATACTAGTCTTCCACTGTTTGACAACACAGCAATCCTATTATTGTGGTTCCAACCTATTCAGAGTCTCAGCAGCTAAGCTTAGCTTTTATGCTCCTCCATCCCGTCTGAACTTTAAGTATTGAAGATAGGAGGTGAATACCATCTAAAAACCCAAGTCATAAAACAATGTACCGGTTGGTATTTAGGCAACCGCACATTTAGAGTTAGAATCCTCTTTAGCATGGTTGGTCTAATAAGGGCACTTTGATCGACTATACTACAGAACAAACACTCATATCAGAGGCGCTGCACGACCTATACCTTTCGTTCGCTCCCTCTTTCATGAACAGCCATAGCATATGTGTCTAAGCGCGATAAAAAGCCGGATTATTATTTGGACTGGCTGTTGTGTTAACCCCAATGATTCTTGTTCCAATTTTTCTCGAAGAATTTAAAGGGTGTGCTACGGAAATTACCCAATTCAAAAGAAAAGATTTGAATTCGGTATCTGTCACGACGACACACCCCTGACTTATGACAATACATTCTATGGCTCCATAGTTAAACCATCGCGCTTTCGCTCTTACCGGATAGGACGCTTCTGGTGGTTACGCTCTTATTTTTGCCACCAGTATGGATGGTTTTGCAATACAGGCAATATTAGGTAACAAGTTTACGCCAAGCTTCCTTGTTAATGGTCCGTACATGCACGTATGAAGACAACATAATTCGCCTGTGGTTTTCATGGCATATCTAGCGTGCTACTGCTTCATACCCTGATTTTATTTCCATGTGAAAACACAAAAACTACAGTTAATAGATAAAGGTAGGACAGGAGAATACATTTCAAGTTAACTCGGTTGGAAAATGCGCCTCTCGCTATTTACCCTTACTTATGTGCTCCTTAATATTACTATTGCTGTAATCGCCCTCACCCCTTCGGTTCTTTGCCAAACAGGCTCAATCTTCAAAAACGCGGAAGGTTTACATGCGGCGCATTGTAAGTTTTGATGTCTTTGTGTCCATGCTATTATTTCCATTACGTTTGGCCACCGTTTTTAAAGGAATATATAAGCTTTGCTCATGAAGGCAAGGAGACTCCAAGAAATTCTGTATAAAACCACGTCGGTTGACAGAATAAAATCAATAACTCCCTGTTACACTCAACCGAAATCAGAACAACAGTATTGCAAATGGACTTTTAGTAGAAGCAATGGCAATAGTATATCGGCAGTCCGCACTGGGTCATCATCATCATCATACACTTTAGCAAGAGGTGGGGAACAACTCAGCTACTGTGTTGCAATATATAGAAAAAAGGAGAGAAAAAAGAGAAACTGATGCAAGCTGGCTGAGCTACCGGTAACGGATGGGCATCGTTCCGGTAAGCTACCAGCCGGCTGCTGTGCACCAAAAAAAAATATTATGCAAAATTATATAAGGCTAAGTAATGAGATCGTGTTTGGAGGGGAGGCTAAGAGGGATGGGGTGGGACAAAGAAATTCACAGCACGAACACCACTGAGGTCGGCTCCTAGCCTTATCGGCACGTGTGTCTAACCAAACGTGTTCATCGTCTTTCGGACCCCAACCAGGGAGCCGAGGCGCTCCAACCGAGGCCAGCTCAGAAAGGAGGGTCTTCATTCCTATGGACCAAGTCATCGCTTGGTCACGCCTCCTCTTCTTCCATCCACACCCCGGCGCGCAAACAACACACGCCGCGGAAGTCGGTGGGCTGGCATGCGTAACACGTGGCCGAGCCATCGGAGCCTTATGCGTGGAATAACGGTGCTGAGCGGTTCATTTCCTTTTCCTTTGACATAAATAAGGCGTCGAACACGCTCGTTGCTCACGCGGTGTTAACACCAGATGTGAGCTAAATTGCGAAGGCACCGGTGGTCAAACGTAACTAGCATCTTCACTTCCGCTGCTTTAAGCGACCAGGTTTCACAACTGTACAATATGGTCGAACGTACCGCTGCATTGTACACTCTACCCTTCAGGGCAAGATTGATGTCGCGCCGGCGCCATAAGTGGCGAAGGTTAGCAAAAGCGCCCCGAGCTTTTGCTATACGATTCGTGATTTCATCTTCAATCCCACGGGCGCTGATACAACTTCCCAGGTAGTTGAAATTTTGAAAGACTTCTAGCTGATCCCCACCAAGGGTCAGCGTAGGAGGCGGTCCAGACCAATCTTGGAGAAACGCTTTGCAATTCGAGGGTGCGAAGCAAAGCCCGAAGTGACGGACAGCTAGCGCTAATCTGTCCAGTGCCGCTTGGCACGTTTGTGAGCTGTCACAGATCAGGGCAATATTATCAGCATACTCTAAGTCAAGAAGTCGTTCTCCTGAGAGTAGATCCACACCTTCTAAGTCGTGTCCTGTGAATGCGAGTTACATGACTTCGTCAGCAGCGAATTTGAAAAGGTAAGTTGACAGCGGGCATCCTTGTTTCATGCCGCTGGAGATATTAAAGGGCGACTACAACTTGCCGTAAGCCCGCACTCTGCCCGACCTACGCGCATTTAATTCTCGGATAATATTTACATATTTCTCAGGTACACTTTCCTGAGTAGACAGCCCCAAAGTGCATGTCTATCCACCGAATAGAATGCACCATTGATATCATGGAACACGACAACGGTGGGCCGCCAATACGTGTGACGGTGCTCCAACAACTGACGCAAGGTGAAGATGTGGTCAATGCAGCTACGACCTTGACGAAATCCAGCTTGCTCTTCACGAATCTGGCTTTCACGAGTGCCAGTCAGTCTGTGAAGAATGACAGAGGCAAGCAATTTAGAGGCGATGGAGATAAGACTGATTCCTTTATGGCTGCCGCATTCCGATCGTGAGCCTCCGTTGTAAATTGGGACTATGATGGTGCGGCTCTAATCGGTTGGGACAGTTTCCTGCACCCACAGTCTCACTAGTAACTCGTGTAAATCGTCCACAAGAGCAGTTCCCCTGAATTTGAAGAGGGCTGGAGGAAAATCATCAGGTCCCGCGGCTTTATTTAACTTCAACAGTTTGAGCTCATGTTCGACTTCTGAGCGAGAGGGTAGATCCAAAGGAACAGTCCACGGAGCGATTCGATCACCGATCGGCCAGAAATCTAACAATTCCGACCAAATAAATTGCCTTTCAAAGTGCTCAGCATAACGTTCCAGGCGTTTTGATAAGTTGTGGATAGGCTGCCCACTCGCGTCACGTATATTTTCACTAAAACCAGGTCTCTGCTGCCCGTTTCCCGTATAAGACGGAATAACTCACGATGGTTACCAAGGGCAGCGGCCACTTCCATCTCTGTTGCACGACGAGACCACCAGGATTCGCGGTCTCTCTTCAGGCTAGCACGGAGTTTTGTCCGGAGCTCTTTGCGAGTTTCCTTGTGTTCGCTTCCAGCCGGAATATGCCGGCGAGCATCTATAAGTTCCAGCGACTGCGAAGAAACCCAATTTTCATGGTGGCGATTAGAATTACCACATGAGGATATGCCTGCTGCTAGTAAGGCTTGTTGCATATGAGACTAGTGAGCTACAATTGCATCCAGTGAGCGTTTATCCAACTCGGATGAGGGCGTAATTTGATAGGCGTTTAGAACAGCTGAATTTACCAGTCTGCCGGTGTCAATGCGCTCACAACATCGTCGCAGGTGTCCGCCAAAGCGCATCCGCAGATCAGCACATACAAGTGCATAACCGGTGTCCACACATGTGCTCCAAATTGAGCGATAGTTCTGGACGCAGCCTCTCCAACGGACACTGATAGCAATGTAATCGATTTGCGTCCATAGCTGGTTCGAGGCTGGTGGGCTCCAAGTCACCCTCCGGCAGGTGCTGTGTCGGAAATTAGTGCTTGCAAGAAACAAGCCAGCATCCTCACACAAATGAAGTAACCGATCACCGTTATCTTTACGGGAGCCTATACCATGTTGGCCGCCCAAATGCAGCTCATCAGTGGATAATTTTCCAACTTGGGCGTTCAGATCCCCAGCCAGCACTACGGTGTCCGAGCTTCTTCTGTGGCGAAGGAGTTTGTTCAGCTGGCGATATAAGTCGTCTTTTACCGAGTCATCTCTACAGTTTGTCGGTGCATAGGCAGCGATAACGAATAGACACCTGGTAGTCCCACGCGAATTCGAAGTTTTGAACGAGCCAGCCAATCGGACCGCACACATACGGCTACTGATTGGAATTCAATCAACCAGAGCAGCTTCAGCCCGGGGACTCAAGGCAATACCAACACCGGCTTGGCCGGTGCTCGAAGCTGCATCGTCACCGGATAGGCGCAATAAGAAAGTGCTGCAAGCGTCACCTGAAGGGGATCGCAGAATGAGTACAGAGCTCGAGTCTTGCAGGCGAGTCTCTGATAAGCAGCAGATATCGATCGAGATGTTCTCTAATGTTCGGGCAAGTGCTGCCTGTTGACCGATCTGAAGCAATGTGCGAACATTGAGGCATACCCATCTGAAGAAGGATCGAGGGCTCCAAATGGAAGCCGATGAACTGGAATGGGTCGCTTGGTTGGACACGGGCCAGTTGACAGTGAAGGGATGACGCACCGCGTTCATCTGTGAGTTGAAACTAAAAGACAAGCGACTATTGAATCAAGGTGGGGGAGGGCCGAGAATTGGGGGTTGAAAACAGGGGGAATCAAAGTGAAGCTGAAACGGGACGATAAGGGTGAGAAGCGCAAGAAGGGGAATAAGAAGATGGGAAGGCTTGAGCAGTAACATCCAAACCCCTATCCATCCTGCTAGATGCAGCAGATAGGGCACCGTTGATTATCCTCTGCGGTGGACAGAGCATCAGAAATTTGTTTGGGGAAGGATTCATTGTATTGCGTGAGCAGGATAATGTCAGGTTGCCCAGGTCTAGACAGAAGAACTATTAGGGTTCTCAACCAAAGCCTTTAGTTCAAAAACCTGGCCTCAAGGCAGCGGGTTTGGCACTGGACTACAAGGAGTCCGTTTTAAGGAATACCGTGCCACCCTCATTCGAAACCCCAACCTGGAGGACCAGGAGGCTGAGTTTGTCTGGCCTCTAACCATTGACCAGTCTTGTATGAGTGGCTCTGAAGGTGCAAAAGCACCACCCAGTGTAGCTCAATGGATCACTGAGGCACACATACCACCGCACTACGTTAAGGTCCAGCCTCATCCGATACAGAGCAACTGTTTAGTTTTTACGCAGTTCACATGTTTAGCTAAGCACTCGCTTTTGAACAAATCAGTAAGCATTGCTGGTTATTCGGGAGATGGACACCCACGCACTAGCGCGCACAATGCTGCTGCACAGGCTAGGTAGTGTAGCATGACATTGACGCGCTCAACGTCTGTATCACTTCTCCAACCTTAATTTGGTGATATCCAGTTTGGAAACGATCAACCGGTCGGCGGCAGCGCTCAGATCACCGGTTCGGTGTCACGAACGTGCACGTCGTGCGATGCTTGAGCTTGCTGCTCTGTCTCGGCAACTGTTTCTGTGTCGGACAATCTCGGTCGCACATGATCTAAATGGCGTCGAACGATCCTGCCATCCTCAGTCTCTGCTTCTATTTGCGGTCCGTTAGTTGTTTTAACGACGGCTGGCTCCCAGCCCGAGCCTGTAGGTAAGCGGATGTAGATGGGATCTGAATTTGTCACATGCTTGTCTCTGCTACAATTATCAAAACGGTCTTTCACTCGTTGTTGTTTTTCCGAAAATTGTGGCTCGGTAGATCCACGCAACGAACCCAATCGTGTACGCAGTCGACGACCAAACATTAACTCTGCTGCGCTTCTGCCTGTGGTCTCGTATGGCATGTTTCGATTTGCGCACAATGGAACGATCCAAACACACACGCAGCGGAGCATTTGGTTGTTTTATTAGCAGCGTCTTCACTGTTTGTACGGCTCTCTCCGCCAACCTATTAGAAGAAGGATAATAGGGTGCAGTTGTTATGTGTTTGATGCCGTTCTAGTTGAGGAAGGTAGAAAACTTAGCACTGGCTTACGCTAGTCCATTGTCAGATACAAATGTCTCGGGAATGCCAAATGTTGCGAACGTTGTGCGGTGGTTCTCTATAGTACCAGCGGCATTTGCTGAACCAAGAATATGAGCATCACTCAATTTAGAATGGGCATCGATGATTAGCAAATTCACCCGACCTTCGTAGGAACCGAAATAGTCCACGTGGACTCGTTTCCAGGGTGTTTCTGGCCAATTCCAAGGGTGCATTGGCGCATGAGGAGCAGCGTTTCGGCTCTCCTGGTAAGGTCTGCAACTTCCAACCTTCGTCACTATATCACGGTCTTATTCAGGCCACCACACATAAAATCGAGCAAACCACTTCGTCTTTGCGACACCTGGATGCGCATCATGTAGTTCGTCAAGGAAACGTGACCGAAATTTCTTGGGGACAATAACTCCTGCGCCCCACAGCAAGCATCCATTCTGGATGCTGAGTTCAGACCTACAGTTACGGAAGGGCATGATTTCTTTGGGGGTGTTGTCCGGACACCCAACTTGGACATTGCGTTTGACCAACGATAGAACAGTGTCTCTGTCAGTTTTCTGACGTATGTCTGTACATGTGACTGGGGAATCATTACAATGTTGGACCAGGTTTATGAGCTCTTGTGGAATAATTTCTTTTGATGGTGTTTCTGGTAAGGGAAGCCGGCTAAGAACATCGTCGATGGTATTCTGTCTGCCTGGAACGTACTGAATTTTGTATGCATACGCAGAAAGAAAAAGTGACCAACGTACCATTCTAGGTGAAGCCATTTGTTAAATGCCTTCCTCGTGACCGATGAGGAAAACAAGAGGTTTATGATCCGTATGGTTCACGTAAGTTCGCCCGAGTAAATATTGGTGAAATCGAGTGGTGCCGAAGATGACAGCGGCTGCCTCTCGATCAAGTTGAGAGTAGTTCCGTTCTGCTGGTGTCAGGGTTGTTGAAGCATAAGCAACGGGACGTTGTGAGCCATTCGGTAATTTGTGCATTAAAACAGCTCCGAGACCGTAAGATGAGGCGTCACAGGAAAGAACAACAGGCTTCTGCGGATCATAATGCACAAGAATACTTGTAGATGCTAAGAGCTTCTTGACCGCTTTGAATGCATTTTCATGAGTATTTTACCAGTTCCAGCTTTGGTTTTTACGTAGTAGTTGGTAAAATGGATGCAGATGTGTTGCTGTCGATGGTATAAACCTGGAAAACTGAATGACAACATCGAGGAACGACCGCAATTCATGAAGACTTTTGGGTGCTGGCGCCTCACGTTGCGCCTTTGTCTTTCCTTCCAGTGGGCACAGTCCTTCAGGAGGCAACCGATAGCCAAGATACTGTACACTCGGAACAATGAACTCACACTTTCCTCTTTTTAGAACGGAATAATCCGAGATGATTAATAATGAAGGTGTAAGTGCGTGATTCCTCATCGAGTTCAATTTGTTGGTAGGCGTGATTCATATCTCGTTTTGTAAATAGATCACCACAGGAAAGTGAAGCCTAAATGTCTTCAATCTTTGGTATTGGATATCGGTCTAATTCTAAAGCTTGGTTTATCGTAACCTTGTTATCCCCGCAGATTCTTATCGTACCATCGCACTTTAATACTAGCGCAATGGGGGATGCCAAGCCTGAATACTGGACGGGTTCAACGGTAACTTCCAAATGGAGTCGGCGCAGTTAACTTTCAACCTTATCACGGAGTGCATAGAGAACAGTGCTAGCTTTCCAGAACCGCGGCTTTTTCTGTGGTTTCAATACCAGCTGTGCACTGTAATTCTTTAAAAGTCCTGTGCTCTACCGATCAAATAAGACTGCATGCTTCTGCGAAATCTCGGATAACTGCGGATTGTCTTTCACCAGGTTGACGTTCGACATTATATCAGGAAGGCGCTTAATTCCATCGCGGCCCAGGATGTTCGGATCCGGTCCTCCAGAAACGTGCACACACATATGACTCGTTGAATTACCGTAAGAAATGCGTGCATTGAAGGTACCAAGCACATTCATTATATGTCTCGTTTAAGATCGCAACTGTATGTTCGGTGGACACAGCTTTGGAAGTTGGGATCAGACGTCTGGTTGGATCAAAGTGACTGCGGAACCGGTAGCAATTTCAAACTCTGCCGGTTGTTCGTCTACTTGGACGGATACGACAAACGGTTTTTCTGCTGTAATGGTGCGCTTAAAACGGTTGTGGTGTTAATCCAGTTCTGGTGCAATTCATCGATAACGCAGTTTGTAGCCTTGTATTGTTCCTGGACGAGTTCTTTCCACTTGGAAAAAAACACATTCTGAATATGACCCATTTTTTCACAAAATCTGCATAATGAATGAATGTGCGGACAGTCAGTCAGGGACAAGTGATTGTCCCCGCAACGGTAACAACGGAATTACTTGCGCTGTACGGGGCGAGGTAAGGCATATCCACGGTTAGTCTGGTAGACCTTGTTTATGTCATGTGAGATTGATTGATTTGAAGAGGGAAATGTGGCTAGTTCCTGGACCAGGTTGGCACGCTGTCGGACTAGATCACATCCTTTTTCCCACGTCAGTAGCGTTTCATTTTCGGAGAGCAGGCGTTCTCGTGCCTTCTCATCGAAAACATCCATGATTAATGCTTGTAACATCACCGCTTCTTTGAACTGGGCTGGAATGATTTGGTCTTAGGCGCAGTCAGGGAGAGCAGTAAAGAGACGAGAGATAAACTCATTTACAGTCTCATTTGACTGTTGTCGCATGGTGCTGAATTTATACCGAGCAGTATACACATGGGGCTTCTCTCCCCTTATTCGGTCCAGGGAATAGAACACAGTTTTTATGTCTCGCTTCGTATGTAATTACAAACTGTCGAAATGTCGTTGGCCCTCGATGCTGAGATGGTGGGGTAGCAATTTAATTTTCGCTGCACCATCAATCGTGCAATTTCCGCCGAGGTGCAAAAGGAAATCAACGGTTAGTAAATGTAGTTTTCCACTGCAACCATTGTTGCGCAGTAGGCCTCGCAGTAGAAGAATTACAAAAGGGTTGGGGTGCCGTTAATGAATTTGCCATGAGCAACCAGAATAACCTCCGTCGCCAAATTGTTACACTCCACCGAAATCAGAACAACAGTATTGCACCTAAAACGAACCTTAGCTTAGTCAACTGAACTCGTTTGCTCTGTTACCTTTAAACAATCTTGTAGTAGATACACTCAAACAGTCCGAGGTTATTCACCAACCGTCGCTCAGCTCTCATAGAAAAGGAACGTCCGCTGCTTGTGTTTGTTGAAGTTTAGCCTCAATGAGGGTGCATTCTAAGCAGTATCGTGAGATACACAATTTGATCAGCTGCTTGTTTAAAATCAATATCCCGTACCTTGTTCTTCCAGATTTGGAGTAACCCTTTCGACCCTGCACAAATGTCTGGCGCCGCTTCTATTATATGGTAAGCAATTCGAGTCTATAAAAATCAGCTTTGTTGTAGGATTACCAAATACCTCAATAGTACCACAGATAAGTTGGCGCCGTTTGCTTCAGAGCAATCTGCGTATACGCGGTCACCTTCTAACCAGATGTAAGATGAAACAAGGTTTGAGGAAAGCGTAGGTTGGGTTGTAATCGCAAAACTTAGCTATCGACTGTTGGCCCACATTTTACTACCTCTTATCGCTTTCCGTTTTACGATCCTGATCAGTTCTCCTGTGCTTCGCTCGAAAATTTACGGGACATGAATCACAGTGAACACCAGCTGCGTTTCTGCAGTAGACTCCTGGAACGTGTACCATTTCAACCTCCAACAAAAGCTGCATTTGTTAGTGCAGTTAAGTATAATGTGTAGCATTTAATCTAGTAGAAGTCCTTTCCTCGACGCCGTGTTCTCTATGAAAGATGAGATGTCGTTTATAACCTTGTTGTTTAATATACTTAGGAGCATTGACCATAATGGGGCACACGGATTTTAGGTCTCATAATCGATCCTATATCTTGCCAAATCTCGTTATGCTTTACGATAGCGAATGACCATTTCCAAGTACTGATTTAGCAAAGCTTGCAGTTCGGAGTGAGGAAGCAAATCCACTAATATCTTTGAGCTGAGTAACACTGATTTAGTTGTTTCCTAGCCAAGCTAAATATAATATTCAACGCGGTTTCCGATACCACTGTTCAAAGTACCTTGCAAATCAAGCTGATGAGCTTGTTGATAATGACCTTAAATTCGAAGTCTAATGCCATCTCTCTTGGTAGCATAATTTTAGGACTCGGCGGTGAAGTCTACCCTATTGTGATAATCATGTACCTCGACATACAATATGGTGCGTTTGCAATGTTTTGCTTAAGTATGGATCAGTCATGCGAAAGTCGTATCATAACAAGAGTCAACTTTTATATTTATGATTTAAAAGAGCAGGAAATCTCTGTATCACACATAGTAATTTTCAGGATGCGGCTGGTTAAATTAACCGAATCATATTAGGCGAATGATGTATTTCTACCAGAACGAGCGCAGCAACGGTGTCTCTTAATGTAATTATGTGGATGCTGCAAGCGTGGGCGCATGATTTACCCATTTTCGGTGCTGGGATAGCCCCATGTAATTGTGCCAGCCTCTCTTATTCGTGGCCTTTCAAAGCGATACATTAGGTTCATTACCATAGCAGCTATACAATATATCATTGCTCAAAACGCGACTAGATTATTACAAGCAACATAAAGTCACACAGAACTTTAAATGATGTCGAAGTGTTGAATTGTGCAAGATACGCTGCATCTACTAATGGATGCTGGTGCAGAACGTCATTAATATACCTTAAGGACATTGCCCATACCTGCAAGCAAACGCGAGTGATTGGAACAGTATTATACTTATTGATGTTTGGTCGGAAGTAGCAGATGCAGCACCTGGTCGCTGACTGGGATTGTCTGTGTACAAAATTCTTCTGGGCCACTCTCCGCGAATCAATTTGATTTGTTTTTCTAACAGCTAACAAATACCGGTGCATGAAAGCTTTGGGCAAAGAAGTCAACGTTATGCATGGAATACAGGTCATTTTGTCGGAGAATTCGGCGAGGTTTGTAAGTGTATTTTTGCTAAAATTTGGCGACTTTATCTGTAAACATGTCAAGAATCATAACATGACACTGTGTGCTCTTGTGTTTAAATGTTGTTTTATATATTATGCTCTGACTAACCTACCATACTATCCTATTTTGATTTACTTTTAAAGGCAATTTATGTTGATGCAGTTACTTAAACAACTACCATATTTTTTCATAAAGCTGCCGCCTGTTTTCTCTTAGTAATGTAAGTCACTGCGCGCAAATCGGACACGTATTTGCTTTTACAGCATACGTACCTGCTTTCCTTTCAACAATGTAACATAAATTATCATTGCTATTTTATGGTTTAGAAATTAGTTTTCCTAATCATCTACTCGTTACAAGTTTACGTGAAGCTTAAACTTGCTAGAATAACACATGTTCCACTCGAATTAAGGAACATCCTTTCTCTTTAAAACTGACCCTCATCAATTTACTACATTTTTGTACAGTTTCCATAGCAAAAGTACATTGTAATTAACTTGTAAATTTGTGAATTGTGAATTGTGCCTTTGCAAGCGCAACTAGATGCCCAGCGCAGTTTAGCCATCTTCCACAAGGCTATCCACCATGAGTACAAACGAGAATCCTATGGACGAAAATGTTGACTTGTTATCACCGTACGTTTCATCAAACACTAAAGCTGCAAATCTAGACACACCGGCTCTCCTGTCTTTTTATGAAACTGACAGACGGCTACCATCTTTTGACGAAATGTGATATGTGGATGAGAATAAACTTTTCCACACCATCTGCGGTACACCTTTACGAGTCTTCCGTGAGTCCCACGCAGGTGCTCCGTTGCAGCATATTCTGACTGCTGCATGCCAAATGACTTGCCAGTCCCCAGTAGCTGCGCGGATTTAAACCACATACCCGAAGATAAGTCAGTGTTGCTCGCCTTGTTTCTCTACTCGGTGTAAACGAAATTCTAATCAAGAAAGTAGCCTTGTTACTACTAAGTCTCCCAGCTCTCTAGGCGGCTGACAAGAAGCTTTTCATCCAGTGTCCTAAGAACACACATACTCCCATGTAATCAACCTGTTAAAAATTATGTTATTGATGGGGGGCATTTGTTAGCAGCAGATAGGTCTGAATTTGTGTGCAGTGCATCCAATTTAATTTGCTTATATGGCAGCGAAGTGTTCATGGTTTAGGGCAAATTTTATAATCAGCATATCACTCTTGCATATTTACACTCAAAATACAGGGGCTCCAAATTGTTTCTCTATACAAATCGTTTCTCCCTTGATACCGATATGATGACTTGCAGTATTTCGATAACAGTGCCGATCACAGTAGATGTTCCAAAGAATCTTTCCTAGGGTAATTAGTGTAGACCAGTGCATGTAAGCTTTTGGGCGTGATCACTCCACGGATTGGAATATGGAAGTCTCAATTTTAGGCAACATACTATTTCTTCTTGCTGCACTTCCATAGGTTGTGTACAACATACATTTCCATCTAACTATAAAACGTTACAACTTCCACTGCGGTAAGAACTCCTCTCAATAGATCATTTGAATTCGCGCACTAATGCCTTTCGTACTTCATGTACTATCCATCTGAAAAACTCAACACGGGTTAAATGTTAGTGGTTGAAATACCTATGAACTCCCATACCGGTCGGATTATATTTGTTAATGTATCTGCTTTAGTGTACGCCACTCGTAGTTATTCGGGATAATAGTCATATTCAATGAATTAACCGCACAATATTCGCGGTTTTCTACTACGTGCTCGCTCTTACGTTTCGAATAACGGAGCCCGGTCGCGTAATCGGTTTTGGGTTGTCAGAATTCTCTCTTATTTATCAAGAGGCGAACCGGAATCGTCTAGTTGAAAGTTTCGACAACATTCATTTATATTACTTCTCTACAATTTCTATTGTTTCTTTCGTAGAGAACATTTCGCGTATTTCAGATATGTGTCCTGCCTGTCTTAAAATTTTACGTGCGTTTCACACAGTTCCAAAGTACCACCATTAACAATTTTTGGTTCCTGTTCGAAAAATGCTGGACACAGTGCAAACGCTTTTAGGTAATTAAATTGTGGTGCTAGTGTACAAATTTCGTGTATTTGATTATCTGCCAATTCCTATCGTCTCTTACCATTTGATTTGACTCCATGAATTTTGTGCAGCGATTATCGCGTTCAAATGCAACCAGTGAAACTTATAACAGCAACCGATGCAGGTTACGACCAAAAGCATTTATGCGTCCCAAAATTGGTTTGGAT
Source organism: Dicrocoelium dendriticum (assembly GCA_944474145.2). Taxonomy (NCBI): domain Eukaryota; kingdom Metazoa; phylum Platyhelminthes; class Trematoda; order Plagiorchiida; family Dicrocoeliidae; genus Dicrocoelium; species Dicrocoelium dendriticum. The sequence goes on along the minus strand of OX104066.1, from coordinate 27,306,211 downwards.
TTTATCTAAATTTATAACCCAGGTTTAATGCCATTATTTGTCATCAGATAACTCTCTCTCGCCATCCTGATTTGGGAGGTATGACACATACTGAGGCTAATGATGCATTGCCTTTGAACTCTGGCATCATTATAGACCCATATACTTGACCGGTGTTTGAGGGAAAACCGGAAACACATTGAGAGAAGAAGCTACAAAACGAAGTGTAGTTTCTAGATTTTGTTCAATACCAACCCTGGTAAATTTAGGCTCGAGTCTGCTTTCCTCATGCAGAAACCGATTTGAATGAGAAGTGGCGATCAAAACTATTGCTTTGCAGACGCCCGAGTCAAACAAATTAAGTCCTTATGCATGCTGTAATCATGAAGTGGAGCTTCGCAGATATTGGTTGCTAGGCCTTTTAATGATAGATAGACAGATAGAACCTTTCTTTTTTGTCAAATTGTGAAGACCAATGGGGTTAACTGTCTTGAGGTAACTGCGCTTCCATAATTGTACATCTCCGGAGCAAGTCCGTCTGAGTCGTCAGCCTAAAATCGCCTCAGATGGCGAATCGCAAGACAAACTTCTACTTCACTGGACGGATCAAGTGTAATGACTCAAGACGAGCGGCTTTGTTCTCATGGCATACAAATAGACGGTGGAGGCCAATTGAAATGTGAGTGAAAGTAGTCGACCCAGTGATGCAAGCCTTTCTGTTAGTTAACAATCGTCGAACCATCAGCTTTGCGAATAGTTTCACGGACACCAGAGGTTTTTGGCTAGTATTTCGGATTAGCTGAAAGAGCTTGCGAGTATTATCAAACAGAGCAGATGTCTCCAATCCGGAATAGCGCTGAGACCACCTGATAACGGTATAGGCTTCCTTTGAGCTGCCGACTGACAGAACGCCGCACTTCATTCCGGTTAGACTCCGCGACGATCAAATAGATTTAAGGAGCGCGTGGAGATCCAGGCCTTCATAGGTTGCCGAGTAAGACCACATACTGACTGCGCGCAAGTGCCCGGCAATTCCGTCTAGTGTTCATCAATGTCTTGCAGAGGGTGACAACAAGGTTCATCGGCTATGAAATCTTGATAGCTCTGCTAAACCGAGAGATTAGATAGTTTATTTGTGTCTATGTTACAGTGCTTCGCTATTAGAGGCCCTCCAAATCTAATGCAGATATTCTCACAAACAAGAGCATAGTTTGTGATTAGAAAGATGGACCAGATTGTTTTTCAATCCGCTACACTTTTGCGCCATTTTAAATTGCTCACGAATTGATCACTTTGAGACCAAGATTGGGATGCAGAAGGTGATCGCCAAATAGAGGAACATCACTTCGAATGCCGGCAGATGGAGCTCGAGAGAAATAAACCATTGACTCCGCATAATGTAAGAAGTCTCTCCCCATTATCCGAGCGGCTCTCAGTGAGTGAATGGCCAACACCGAGGTGACCTTCTCATGACAATAGACGACCGACCCGTGCTGAGATCCAGCAAGGATAATAACATCGAATTTTCAAGCGCTGCCAAGAGCTGTTTTGTTCACAGTAAAAAGCTTTCTTAAACGAGTCGGGACTGCAGTCAGTAGAGGCGTAAGTCGAGACCACTAACAAATTGCGTCTCTCCTCACGATATCTTTGGTTCTGCATGATCTCCGAAGCCGAACTGCGGACAATCAGCAAATAATCAGAAACCAGTACATCAGCACGGCTTCGGGGTGGTTGCTTAGCGCTACACCATCACCAGTCAACCCTGCCGCAGCTATCTCTGTGTCATCAGATAGACGTAGGTGCAACATGGCTCTGTGGTCAGAGGGAGATCTCAACTTAAACACAGTACTGGAGTCTTATAAGTGTGTTTCGGAAAGACAGCAAACATCGTTGGCTCTCAAGACCAGACTGCTGCCCGATCTGCATGAGCGTACGAATCTTGAAGCATGGCAGGCGGATCGAGGACCGAGGCTGAGCAGGGCTGCTGGAGGAACTCTTGGTTTCCACGAAACCATTGGGAGTTGAATCATGGAAACAGGAATCAGCTGGTTATGGATAACAATGATTAGGAACAAGTGAACCGGTGGCGTGTGAATAATGAGTGTAGGTAGCAGAAGTTAATGCAGCTCAGCGTGCTATAGCCGACGAATAATCCGTGGTTTTGGTGACACGGAATGGAGAGGTCACAAGCCAATGTGATACTTCATATTGGATAAAAATACGTCGACGACGCTGTTTTAGGGAGCGTCATTCCCTCTAAGGAGTCATTCTCGGCGATTCAAAAAAACTTGTAACACAGACTTCTTCAACCAGTTCATTAACGCAGTTAGAAGACATAGATTGTGATATGCTAAACTTTCGATTGCTCTCGTCAGTCGCGAAGCAGTACAGGTAGAATAAAATACGCGGTAACTATGTTCCGCATCTAGTAACATCGATAAACACACAAAATATCGTCACCTTTTGTTTTACCCCACTAGCAGCTCCATCGAAGGCTTCCATCCTTCAGCATTCTAGGGGAGGCCCTTGGATTGTACCGGAGAACATGTTCTTTCAGTAGTTTGCACCATTGTATCTTACGGTTGTTTTAACCTACAAAACCTCCACGTGTTTTACTGACTGCACATCCATTGACACATGGCGTTTTGCCTGCATAATATACGTTGGGTCCAGTCGCCTCCGACTTCTATATCGTCCCGTATTTGACACGTCTTACTTGTCATTGCTTAGCGACTAGCATCTTAGGCTCCGCCCAAAAGTAGGCATTGGGTGGAATGACCAACTTATTTTCAATAGGTTGAAATCTCCTAGCAGTGTGGCAGCTCTGATGCGAAGTCAAATGCAGAAGTGATGTTGGTGGTGCTCACCTTAGACGCATTCGGTTGGTTGTACATATATGTGAACAGTGTGTAAAATGATACACCCGATACCAACAGTCAAATATTTTCTGGGACATGTTTCAATTGCGAGTGGTCTATAGGTTGCGCAATAAATATTTTGCGTATGTATATAATACACACTCCACCTTTACTGTCACAGCGATATTTTCGAAATAGGTGGTAGTTGGAATTATCAAAGTAGATTAAAGCGTACCTGATGTAGACCATGTTTCAGTGACGAGGATCGCTTCTGGATTACCAAACTGTGCAAGTGTGTTAATACAATGAATTTTGTTGATTATGGATCTGGCATTAATCAGTATCACTGAAAATATACTAAGTATTGGAAAAGTATCGCTGTCCGTTGTGTGACCGTCTGAACATTTGCGTTCGAGCACGGTGCACATGACAGGTAAACGCGAGTATGGTGGGCCCGGGTTAGGCATTAAAAAGTTTGTAAAGTAATGTGTGGATATCAGATATTTGGGGACACGGCAGTAACCGAGGGAACATGCTTAGTTTGCTGTTGGTTGGGCAATGGACTAGCTTTGTCATTTGGACAAATTGGAGGGAGAGTGGGATCAAGTTGTTGAACTCCACCGGATTTATCTGAGATGGAAATGAGAGCATGTTCATTCCCTGAATTGGAGAAGTCGCCCTTAGGCGACAGTGCACTATAAATGTCATAAGGGTGTCTATACTTGGAAGTGTCTTGTTGGTTTGGATCGGGTTCTGATATTTTCAACGGGTTGTCATTACTCCCCTGCACCAAGATCTTAGACTTCCCTTTAGACCTTATGTATGTGGAGTTCGATATAATGGCAGTGTTGTTGTCATAAATAGGAGCACCCGCTTTATCCGTTTCATATATACAAGGTGTTTCAGTGAAGTAAGGACGAACGGCTTTGGAGCTAGTTGACAAGGGTGTTAAATTCTCGATATCTGAATCAATGCATCTAGTATCTACGTTGTATGCACTCATATTTTGGACGTTAGGCTTAGATTTCTCAATGAGCCAAGCTATTTGTTCCGGTGTTTGCGTCACAGTTCCAAGTCCGGACCATTGTAGTTGTGTCCTATCTGGTTTACTCAAAATGCTGTTAAATTGGTTGCACTGGCCTAAGCCAACCGCTGTCGTGGTTAAATGTATCGTTGTATTCGTTGAGGCTGTCTGCTAAAGAAAGGTACTTCCGAGAAATTTGTAATTATTGTCGGAGCAATTTATGCTCTTAGCACGGTGAAAGATGACGCTTACGTAGGCTGCAGCCACCGGTCAATATTTCCAGCATACTAAGACAGGTATTCTCGCTGTCACCTATTCTCTACTACGTCAATATTGATGAAGTAATAATGATCACTTTCACTGGATCCGACTTAGAAATATGAGGTTGCTGTCAGGAAAACGAATTATTGACTTGGAGTATGCTTACGAGATCCCCTCATCTGTGGCCGATCACAAAGGTGGAAAGTAGCACTGGAAACATTAGCATTGCGTCCTAATTATTTTGCGCTTTGCATTGCACCCACAAAGTACGAAGTTTTCTTCCAAGGTTGACACGCACCAATTCCTGTGTTGACTCATGATAAAGATCACCTCTTTAAAAATTTCCCATCTAGGTAGTTGATATTGTGAGTCATTTTGAAGCACACATTATGTGGATAGATTGCGACACGCAACCTCAATTTTGGCCGCGATTCTCATTGTAGTTTACCTTCCTCCTTCCATCCCGAGGACTGTAGCTGAAACAGAGAGAAATTGTGGGCTACGCACCAGAAAACACTGCACTCCTATGATGTGTTTCTTTGTTATTACATCCCAACAATAGAGTTAGCAGGCATTGGACACGAGACCATTGGAGTGTTAATTGTGATCGCCAACGCTAACCACTGGGTCAAGACGAGCAACGTTTAGCACAACGAATAATCATATATATTGGGGGACATTTCAAAGTGTGCGTTGTGTGCATTGCGACATGCAACCTCAATGTTGACCGCGATTCCCATTGAAATGAACCTTTTGAGCCTGGTGCGTGATATAACTGCGCTGAGCGGTTTACTAGCTCTTGCTGCATAAAATGCGCGGCGCAGCAGGCGGTGTTTCCAAAAGCTATGATTTAAGCTGTAAATGCGATGACGGTCGAATTTAAGAAGCATCAGTTTGTTTGGTTACTTCATAATCCAAATTTTGCTACCTACTGGAGGTTCGAACGGACGTCCGTATTGTAAACTTTGACATTCAGAGCGAAAATGATGTCACCTAGCGCCCTAATTAGCAGAGATTGGCAAAAGCGGCCAGAGGTATCGCTATACGATTGTTGTTTGTAGAACAAGAACGCTTGTTTTGTTTTACATATTATCAACAGCACGACTGAACATTGGGAGTTAAAATTAATTGAAAATGTTGATTGACGTGATCGGCCTCGCATTTGCTAGCCCTAACCGATTTATGAATGAGCGCACACGCGATGTGTAGGACGGTCAACATAGAAGCATGACGGCTGGTTGATTCTTGCATCTAGTCGACGTCATAGCCCCAACAAAAATGAAAGAAAAAACTCGCAAGCAAGTAACTGAGAGCGGCACACCTGATGAGAAATAGGAAGACGGAACTCAAGACTTGTTGGGTGTTAAGCTCTAATATGTATGGTCGCATGACCATAAGAGCATTTAAAGCGGTATGTGAAGCGCATGCAAACCTTCAGATGCAACTGAAAAATGCCCCTCTATGCATTTTGCCCATGGTTGTCGGTAAACTGGCTTGATACTATATGTGCAATTCGTACAACGTAGTCAGAACTCATGATAGCAGCACCCCCGTCAATGGAAAATTCAAAGGAATTACTTTGTGAAAGTTAAGCTTTGAATATCTTTCGTTATACGAATCAGGTCTATAGGCACTAGATATACTCGTCAGAACAACAATGTGCTACGAACTCGGGGTTACCATCTAGTTTTCTAGAAAAATTAAGGCACATTATTATTATTTCGAAACAGATGTCAGACTACTGCTGATCAATTCTCCTATACCTGCCAACACTATTATCAGGATGGAGGAAGATTCAGGAGGAAACTATGATGACAAATTTGTCGGTCTAGAGCAAACCATCGAAATAGGAAGCACATACCTGTGTAGGGAATCTACTGTATCACACATGTCAATGTGTATAAGTAACGCACCAGCACTAGGTGTCCAGAAGGCCTTTTTGCTGACAAAAAGCATACCCTACATAGCACAGTCTAGTCCGGAAATGTCTTTTCTAGTTTCAGATGCTTTGGAAATAACGTCTTGTGAGGGGACGTCATCACCTCGCAGGCTAGCCACTGTCAGTGACAGTGGAAGTTAGGTGGTGCTATATCCCAGTTAGTTTGCAAATTTAGCAGCCAAGTCGACGCCACCCATGGCCCAGTGGCTTAGGCAGCTGGCTGGTTGGCATCAAAATCTAGCGGTCATGGGTTCGATACCCATTACTGTACAGTGGGAATGCACACCACTGACGAACCACAATAGAGCGAAACTCGTCTGGTGCTTTTTCGGACTGGGCTGTGCTATGTAGCTTGTGGACTACCGATATGAATACTTTAAAATAATTACAACTAAGACCCTAATGCTTACGAGTGATATATATAAAAAACATTTGCACCAACACTTCTCCCAAAGCTGATGCCCTCTACTGGAAACGCTGCGCTTGGCGGCTGCGTTGCTCTTGAAGCCATGGTTAATATTTTTCTTGCTTGCAAGGACGAAGAGTAAGTCCTTACTACGCGGTCCCCAGCCCGTTAGGTATCGTCTGTTGACATTCAAGGTGATCTTGTCAATTGCGGTAAAAAGAACATGAGTTATATCATGGGGGCCTATTTAGAAGAACCTAACATTGTGGCGTTAAAACAGCATAACTTCCGTCGACACCAGTCATGTACTGCATACCTATCGTTTAGGTGGCTGTTGGAATGGAATGAATGGTACCGATAACAAGGTCAATGTCATGTAACCAGACCGCTCAAGTCATACACCTGTCTGGATTACTGCATCCTTGTTTGTAGGCTCAAATACGTAGGTGCTGAGGACATTGCATTTAGGTGGCTCGATGGTTCTCTTCTTCAGCGAGAAACGCAGGAATGGAATGGAACCATATGTGTGGTGTTTGGAAGTTGCGTACCTGTAGTTTTCATTCTAAGTGATTTTAAGCCGAATAAAGTTGGCATGACTTGTTAAACCAAATAAGTTGTCAATTACATTAATAGAAATTCCACATAGATGGCCAGAAGAGGCGAACGCACACTTCGCGAATGACTTGTCAGTCACGCCTCCAGAAATGTTCTTTGTTCTTTTACACTTTCTTTGTCGAGAAATCGCATCCGATCAGCATGCTAGGAAAATGGGATTTGATTACAGGGAGATATTGCTTGTTTGAGGTTTATGGACAAATCCTCGCAGTATTGTCCCAAAATGCTACCAAATCACAAAAGATGCTGTGAAGTGAAGGCATTCCTTTTCTAGCTTCATCAAAATGTATTTTATTTTGGCTTGGTATTTATACTAAAAACCACTTTTGGAAAATATTCTAGAAGACCTGTAGAAACGGATTCCTTCAAGTCAAAAATTAGGGTTGTATGCATTTCATTCGCTTACAGTGAGTCACATTTAACCAGTTTTGGACGCTTTCACATTTTGTGGAATCTTGCTATTTCATTTAGGTGAATATGTACTTACCTGAGGAAGTTTTTGCGTTAAGATTACAACTTTACTCCAAAATACAAAAGCAGGTCGTCCGCAAAACTGTTTACAATGAAGGCCACAAATTAAGGTGTCACCAATTGCGAGTTCAATATCTGCATGTGAAACCTACGACTCCTCCTCCATTGCATTTCTTCGCGCCATGTTTGATACGTTTTTATACAGCTTCATTGGTAACCAATATATTGTAATGACTGTGTTATATCCGGACAACCATGATGAACCCGATCTTCAGATGAGCGAATACCAACGCAACCACAAAATAAATTAAGATTAAACTACCACCCACGATTCGTTTGAATAATGTGGAACAAATATTTCCATAGTTGACACGCTTCTGAACGAGAGATCTGCTAACACTTTTGTTAAGTACCATTTTTATTTGAGCTTAAACATCATTCCTGTCAAATTCCGCCTTGCCAAATCTAAAATGCACCCCTCTATTACATTAAGTATCGTCGTATTTACCGGGATTTCTATAAGAGCTTGGCTAAACAAGTGGGATGAAAGGTGCGCTGTAGCCGAAACGCGATGTTAACTATAGCTTCGGAAGCATATCCTTCTTAACAGCTCAAAGTAGGAGCGCCCGAGTACTTCCTGGTTGGATGTATTTCTTTGCAACCGCATGCTTCTTATAGATTTGTCAACCTACGCCTCGCCTTTTCTTCTACCATGTCGCATGTCATAAGATATTCTTTAATAACTATGGAAAGCCGTTGTGAATGTTTGTTATTACCATATACACTCTCGGGCTGACTTTAAATTATAGCCATTTTAACCACTGATGTGTGTTTATGTACATAGAATCCGTTCTAACTCTGAAGGTGCATAAACCGTGTTCTAAATTACGGCCGGATTCAACGATTGCTCAGGCTAACGAAATATTCCATTCCACACTCCGCACTGGCTGACTGCAACTAAAGCGGCACTACTTCAACAGGCACCTCCCCCACCTGCTGAGTTGAATACCAATTTTGAGGTTCCATATTTTGCGTATCCAAACACGGGAACCTACTGCTTAATTTGGTCTGACCAGGACACGTCGGTCCCTGCCAATTCACGGTGACAAATACTTCCGCCTCATTGTCAGTCAGCAAAACGAAAACAAATATGTCATTGTGTGCATGCATTGTGTACACGCTTACTATCAGATGGCACGCAAAATAAAGCAAAGCTTTGCTCAGGACGTGGTAGTTCTTCCTTGCTTAGGATCAGCTAATCTCTTCCACAGACCATACAACGCATGAGGCTAAATTGTGGTCCCATTAAATCTGCCTTATATTTCTCCATTTGCCGACTTTCTGCTTACTACGTCTTTATTTGCAATGGTCTCCCTCTTCTCATTTAACTGAGTTATCTGACTACTTTCATGGTAGCTTTCACGCTGAAGCATGCCGCTGTACACTTGTCAGCAATTTTTCCATAACCTCTTCCACAAGCTTCAATGTACAGAACAAGCATGTACGCGGAGTTCAACTCGTCCCCTTTGTTACTTGGAGATTTACCCATAAACTGCCCATTGTTAGTAGCAGTAGTTAAGCTTATCGGGCACTAAATCCAGTCAGGATGAGATATTGAATTGCGTCACACATTTGAACACTAGAGTAATGTAGTTGGAATCAATTAAACGGGGGCGTCGGTTGAGCAGTAATCGTGTGCGAAAAACAGTAACGTCGATCGCACTGCGAACCAACCGTACTGACCCCGTGACCTCCATATCGTTGCGGGAAATGACCTCTTATTGGATGGGTCAGGGTGTCTGCGCTATTCACACAGTGAAGCGATGTTGGTGGCTCTCACAAGTTGTTAACATCCCGCTGTACACTCTTGTAACCCATCAGTATTCATGACGCCATAGGTCACCAAACAATACTGGTTGGTTAAACACCCAAACCATCAAAAGCCCGGATTCGCACGTCATTGTTCTCGTGCGTCCTTCCGAGCTTAGACCCATCTAATGAAGAATTCTGATAAGTGGAGCAAAACCTGGGCGATGAAATAATTCGATGCAAACAAAGACGAATGTCCAGAATTTGATAGGATCACGGATGAAAGTCGCACAATATTTGAGGAAATCCAGGCCAATGTTCCGGCTGTAAGTAAACGAGAGATTCCATAAATTATCATGTGCATATCTTTGAAATTGACTGTTTAATCTACACCCCAATTGATCAGTAAGTAGTTTTGCGAGTTTTTGGGATCAAGTGTTAGACTCCCTAACATGTATGCGCTTGTTGTTTACTACACTCGAATCAATTACGGCGGCAATTTATTTGGTTTGGTAGTGGAGGTAATGTCGCAAAGTCATCTATGGGATGCTGCTTTCTAGTTAATTGTATCATGTTTCATTAGTTGCCCGGGAACTATAGCCAACGTTTCTGCTTCCGTGGATCATCCCATTTTGCAACTCACGAACGCGAGAATTTGGTGACAAGAGTTTAGCCCATCTTGTACAAAAATCAAGTTACATTGGTTTGTAGACAGTAAAAGCGTGTACCTTTAGCAGTGGGAAGAGCGTTTTCGCCTCCAAATGCATTAGGGTGATGAGTAATATTTTTTAATCAACTACTTTGGGAACGAACGAACTTTCCATAACAATACGTCGTCACTGGCCGCCACCGCGAAAACATTCTTCATTCTACCGTCAATTTATAATTTCCGTATGATATCGATCTGTATAACGTGATGACACACTGGTTTCGTTGCTCGATTACCTAAGGATTTCGATCAGGAAGATGTCTGAAGTGTAAACGTCTAGCATGATGTTATTTCATAGCTTAGGATTGTTAGATTAAAAATGGAGCGTTGTTTGTTTATCTCATACAAATGCCCGTGACTGTTTGCATATGCATGAACATGTCCATCATTGCTGGCTTATTTTCATTCATATCCGAATTCCCTCTTTGTACGCTTTGCATTTAGTGTTTAGCACCACCCGTTGATCTAAACTTTTCGTTACCACATGCAAACGATCCAATGTTGCAAACCTTGAATTTGACCACAGGTGGGAAATTTCGATCTGGTTGCAGCACCCATGCCGTTGTTGTAGACAAGTTAGTGAGACAAAGATTGCCTCCACGAATCCAGCTCGGCCGTCACATTATGAACACGTGGTATTCCGCTCCGTATCCTTCCGAATACGCCATGTTTTTATGCTCTCGCTTTCATAGGCATTTCATATTGCGACAAACGACCCCAAGACAATTAAGTACCGTTGATCAACATTCTGTCCGATGTTTGAACATTGCTGACTTAATAGATAATTCTCATTTTTGCGCATCCTTAAGGATTGAACAGTTCTATGCAATCAAATTAGTTTCGTTACTCCTGCTTTTATGCGAGATCACCGGATACATCTTAGTTTTTAGAAGCAGTTTGGTCCTGCATTCACGTACTAACTGTCCATCGCTTGGAATCCAAGCACCTCGCTTTGTCTCCACACTTAGAATTTCCTTCCTAATTAAGAATAGGGTTAGACGAGTCCTTTGCGGCCGGATTGTTATGAACAATTCTCAATCCGCTCTAGATTGCTTGTTGTATTTCTGGTACCACAATCGCAATTAGACAAACGCACGTCAAGGAAGACGGAGGTATGCACTAATGTGCCCCATTTATTTTCAAGCTATTCCTTTTGTTTCATAGGGACATTTTCCTCATCGATTAATGGAGAGAGTGCTCCCGCTTATACTAGTCTTCCACTGTTTGACAACACAGCAATCCTATTATTGTGCTTCTAACCTATTCAGAGTCTCAGCAGCTAAGCTTAGCTTTTATGCTCCCTTATCCCGTCTGAACTTTAAGTATTGAAGATAGGGGGTGAATACCATCTAAAACCCAGGTCATACAACAATGTATCGGTTGGTATTTAGGTAACCGCACATTTAGAGTTGGAATCCTCTTTAGCATGGTTGGTCTAGTAAGGGTACTTTGATCGACTATACTACAGAACAAACACTCATATCAGAGGCGCTGCACCACCTATACCTTTCATGAACAACCATAGCATATGTGTCTAAGCGCGATAAAAAGCCGGATTATTATTTGGACTGGCTGTTGTGTTAACCCCAATGATTCTTGTTCTAATTTTCTCGAAGAATTTAAAGGGTGTGCTACGGAAATTACCCAAATCAAAAGAAAAGATTTGAATTCGGTATCTGTCACGACGACACACCCCTGACTTATGACAATACATTCTATGGCTCCATAGTTAAACCATCGCACTTTCGCACTTACCGGATAGGACGCTTTTGGTGGTTACCCTCTTAATTTTGCCACCAGTATGAATGGTTTTGCAATACAGGCAATACTAGGTAACAAGTTTAGCCAAGCCCCCATGCTAATGGTCCGTACATGCACGTATGAAGACAACATAATTCGCCTGTGCTTTTCAAGGCATATCCAGCGTGCTACTTCTTCATACCCTGCTTTTATTTCCATGTGAAAACACAAAATCGACAGTTAATAGATAATGGTAGGACAGGAGAATACATGTTACGTTAACACGGTTGGAAAATGCGCCTCTCTCTATTTACCCTTACATATGTGCTCCTTAATGTTACTATTGCTGTAATCGCCCTCACCCCTTCGGTTCTTTGCCTAACAGGCTCAATCTTCAAAAACGCGAAAGGTTTACAAGCGGCCCATTGTAAGTTTTGATGTCTTTGTGTCCATGCTATTGTTTCCATTATGTTTGGCCACCGTTCTCAAAGGAATATATAAGCTTTGTTCATGCAGGCATGGAGATTCCAAGAAATTCTGTATAAAACCACGTCGCTTGACAGAATAAAACCAATAACTCCTTGTTACACTCAACCGAAATCAGAACAACAGTATTGCAAATGGAAGTTTAGTAGAAGCAATGGCAATAGTACATCGGCAGTCCACACTGGGTACAGATCAACTGTTTAGTTTTTACGCAGCTCACATGGTTAGCTAAGCACTCGCTTTTGAACCAATCAGTAAGCATTGCTGGTTAGTCGGGAGATGGAAACTTACGCACTAGCGCGCACAATGCAGCTCCACAGGCTAGGTAGTGTAGCAATACCTTGACGCGCAACGTCTGTATCACTTTCCCCCCCTTTAGTTGGAGCTATCCAGCTTGGAAACGATTGCCCGGTCGGTGTCGGCGCTCAGAGCGCCGCAATTGTGACTCAGCTACCGGTTCGGTGTCACGCACGTGCATGTCGTTCGATGCTTGAGCTTGCTGTTCTGTCTCGGCAACTGTTTCTGTGTCTGACAATCTCGGTCGCACATGATCTAAATGGAGTCGAACGATCCTGCCTTCTTCAGTTTCTGCTTCTATTATCTGTCCGTTAGTTGTTTTAATGACGGCTGGCCCCCCCCCCCGAGCCTGTAGGTAGGCGGATGTAGATGGGATCTGAATCTGTCACATGCCGTCTCTGCTACAAGTATCAAAACGCTCTTTCACTCGTTGTTGTTTCCCGAAACTTGTGGCTCAATAGGTCCATGCAATAAATCCAATCACGTACGCAGTCGACGACGAAACATTAACTCTGTTGGGCCTCTACCTATGGTCTCGTTTGGTATATTTCCATATGCGAACAAGGAACGATCCAAAAGCACACGCAGCGGAGCATTTGGTTGTTTTATTAGCAGCTTTTTCACTGTTTGTACGGCTCTCTCCGCCAACCCATTAGAAGAAGGATGATAGGGTGCAGTTGTTATGTATTTGATGCCGTTCTAGTTGAGGAAGGTAGAAAACTCAACACTGGCTAATGCTAGTCCATTGTCAGATACTAATGTCTCGGGAAGGCCAAATAATGCGAAGGTTGTGCGTAGTTTATCGATAGTACCAGCTGAATTTGCTAAAACAGGAATATGGGCATCAATCCGTTTAGAATGGGCATCGGTGATTAGCAAAATCATCCGACCTTCGTAGGAACCGAAATAGTCTACGTGGACTCGTTTCCAGGGTGTTTCTGGCCACTTCCAAGGCTGCATTGGCGCATGAGGAGCAGCGTTTCGGGTCTCCTGGTAAGGTCTGCAACTTCCAAACTTCGCCACAATATCACGGTCTAATTCAGGCCACCACACATAAAATCGAGCTAACGACTTCGTCTTTGCGACACCTGGATGCGCATCATGTAATTCGTCAAGGAAACGTGACCGAAATTTCTTGGGGACAATAACTGCTGCGCCCCACAGCAAGCATCCATACTGGAGGCTGAGTTCAGACATCCTGTTACGGAAGGGCATGAGTTCTTTGGGGGGTGTTCTCCGGGCACCCAACTTGGACATTGCGTTTGACCAACGATAGAACAGAGTCTCTGTCAGTTTCATGACGTATGTCTGTACATGTGACTACGGAATCATTACAATGCTGGACCAGGTTTACGAGCTCTTGTGGAATAAATTCTTTCGATGATGTTTCTGGTAAGGGAAGCCGGCTAAGAACATTGTCGGTGGTATTCTGTTTGCCTGGAACGTACTGAATTTCGTATGCATATGCAGAAAGAATAAGCGACCAACGTACCATTCTAGGTGAAGCCATTTGTTGAATACCTTCCTCGTGGCCGATGAGGAAAATAAAAGGTTTATGATCCGTATGGATCACGAAAGGTCGCCCGAGTAAATATTGGTGAAATCGAGTGGTGCTGAAGATGACAGCGGCTGCCTCTCGATCAAGTTGAGAGTAGTTCCATTCTGCTGGTGTCAGGGTTGTTGAAGCATAAGCAACGGGACGTTGTGAGCCATTCGGTAATTTGTGCATTAAAACAGCTCCGAGACCGTAAGATGAGGCGTCACAAGAAAGAACAACAGGCTTCTGCGGATCCTAATGCACAAGAACATTTGTAGCTGCTAAGAGCTTCTTGATCGCTTTGAATGCATTTTCATGAGTATTGTTCCAGTTGCAGATTTGGTTTTTACATAGCATTACTCCCGCATTACTCTCGCGCTGAACGGCAGAGTTTATAACGCAGTTGTCCGTTCAATTCGCATATATGGTGGTGAGACCTGACCTATCAGGAAGACAGACATAATGAGGCTCGTCACATTCGATCATCGCTGCTTTCATAGCTTAGCTCATGTCTGGTGGGAGCAGCGCGTGAGCAATGAGCGTGTTCGGCGTCGCGTATTTGGTGCAGGAAGAGAGAGTGAACCGCTCAGCGTCATTATATTACGCAACAGGCTCCGGTGGTCGAGTTCCGCGACGTGCGTTGTTTACGTGTTTTCGTTTCGGTTTGAAGAGGAGAAGGGGAGGCCAAGCGATGACTTGGTCGAGAGAGATGAAAACCCTCACTTCCAAGTTGGCGTTGGTTGGTGCATCCCGACTGCCTGGCTGGGGTCCTAAGGACGGTGAACACGTTTGGATGGACACACTTGCTGATATGGCTTGGAGCCGGCCCCAATGGCGTTTGTGTTGTGAGTTCCTTCGTCCATCCCCCTCCTGCTTAGCATCCCACTCGTTAGGCATAATATCACTCTCTTTTCACGGCACGATAGCCAGCTGTTAGATCTCCATCCGCTACTGAGGATTCAGCCGGCGTGCCACTGTTTGTTTCCCTTTTCTTGTCTTTTGTATTGCGGCACAATAGCTGAGGTGCTTTCCACCTGCAGCTAACGTGCATAATGATGGATGATAATGAGCACTAAACTACATCTGCTGGGACGAATAAGCAGCTAATAAACCAATACTCTAAATCCTAAATTGATGCAGAGGCTTTTCACTGGATACTGAGTAGGTTGACACATTGTGCTGCGTATCATGCACGGACTTGCATATTAACATCGTCAGATTACGTTACAAGGGACATTCGATATTGCATCAATTCCCCCAGACACAGCGCAGCCATATACCAGGTTCGAACAGTTCATTCTCTTTGGAGATATTCATCCCAGGGGGACAAAGCAAACAGAACATATACTGCATGCTCCGACGAGGTGCCCGTATGTTGCCATTGCGTCATCCACTTAAGTTGCCAATGAAATAATCATGAAGATACTATCATCAAACTACCCAAACACAAATTGCTACTCAAATCATGTGTTCCAGCTGCCATAAACTTGTAGCTAACAACATGGTGGTTGAGGCGGTTGAACGAGCACTTTATCTCTGGCTCAACATGTGCAAATGCCCTCTCCCCATGCTCAATAGACCTGCTGAGGAAAAGTGTCCCTTCCGCTAGCCCCCTGGAAATGAAATTTATCGTTGTAGATATGTGTCCGTTTTTGAGGTAGACGGATGCCAATCGCGGCTATATTGTCAGCAGCTATGTTTGCATGCAATTTATTTTTGGACCACAAAACAGTATACTATATGTGGAGCCTTTCTTATTCTACGTGGTGGCTATTCGAGAAGAAAACTGTTTCCACTTAGTTGGATATTTCTCCAAGGCGAAGCACTGGGCGCAAACATTCAATCTCATCTGTCTGGTGGTAATACCCCATATCAGAAAACGGCATACGGACGTTTTCTAATCGATCTCAGTGAGTTTCATTCCAACAGTCTTAAATACGTTGGCATATTCCTCTAATTCCTTTATATTACTACTTTATTGACGCGGTGCATTGGGAGCGCAAACTTGCATGCTGTGTACTAGCTTATTATCAACGTCGGAATAATGATCCAAGTAAATCTAATTAACCCTCATCTTCGCAGCCGGTAGCCATATGTATCTACCTACCCAACCGTCCTATCGATCTGTACACTCATGTATTCTCGTTTACACTTTAATCACAAGCATGCAACTCGATTTCTTATATTAATTGTGCATGAAAGCTTACCTGAGGGAAGGCTACCAGATGGGTTGTTTCAGATGGAATGTACTGTCAAGGCAAATCAAGCAAGTGCATTGTGCATCCACGTTTGCTGAATATGCAGCTGCAAAACATATGCCCGAAACCAAGGTATTTAATGAAATGGAGTATTAAACATTGGTTCTTTAAGAATGCTAACGGCGTTAATATTAAATATTTACTCTCTCCGCATTTTATGATGGACTAGGTTTTGAACATTTAAAAATGCGCCAGTTCTGGGTAACTTAATGAGAGTGCGCTTCAATAGGCTAATTAATATCATTGAGAATTTTGTATGTTGTAATTGACTTGGTTGATCACGTTTACGTCAACAATTTTCAGCTTTGCGAGGGAATGTTCGATTTACCTGCACGTTGCGAGCTAGCTATTGTTTTCTCGTAAAGTATTGTTAAGCTGAATTCCATCGGACTGCTGACCGTGTCTTTTCTATCTGAACACGTATGTTAACTTCGTTGTCACCAGCATCTACCTATATGTTCTGCTTGTGTGTTGCGCATAAATACTTAGTTGAAGAATGACATCTATTTGGGATGATTCAAATCAAATGTCATTTCAAATCAAGGACGCATTTTGTAAACCCATGACGGGTAAATATTCAGTTGCACTATTCATGCCCCAGAAAAAGCCTACTTATGCGATATGATATACCATAGGATAGGCAAAGAAGAGTATTTATTTATCAGACCGAATGGGTCGCATCCATGATTTAATTCACCCGTCAAGTTATGATGGAGTTAAACTCGATCAGTGAAAAGTCGGTACAATGCCAAAGGTTCAATCATAGGTCTGTTTACGAACGTATATACATTGGTGCTCTGATTATTCGCTGAGCTCTGCACTCAACTGCATGCACAACTGTATGTTCGAGAAATCTGAAATGCATACAACACGACCTGCTATAGCCCTGACTACATCATTGAAAATATTGGATAAATATCTGTTGCAGGGGCTGAAAATGTGGATTCGGTTTTGTCAACTGGTCTCAGTATTGCAAAATGACATTTCAATCATCCCAAATAGATGTCATTCTTCAACTAAGTATTTATGCGCAACACACAAGCAGAACATATAGGTAGATGCTGGTGACAACGAAGTTAACTTACGTGTTCAGATCGAAAAGACACGGTCAGCAGTCCGATGGAATTCAGCTTAACAATACTTTACGAGAAAACAATAACTAGCTCGCAACGTGCAGGTAAATCGAACATTCTCTCGCAAAGCTGAAAATTGTTGACGTAAACGTGATCAACCATGTCAACTCCAACATAAAATATTCTCAATGATGTTCATTAGCCTATTGCAGCGCACTCTCATTCAGTTACCCAAGAACTGGCGCATTTTTAAATGTTCAAACTTAGTCCATCATTAAATTCGGAGATAGTAAATATTTAATATTAACGCCGTTAGCATTCATAAAGAACAATTGTTTAATACACCATTTCATTAAATACCTTTGTTTCGGGCATATATTTTGCAGCTGAATATTCAGCAATCGTAGATGCACAATGCACCTGCTTGATTTGCCTTGACAGGACATTCCATCTGAATCAACCCATCTGGTAGCCTTCCCTCAAGTAAGCTTTCATGCACAATTCATATAAGAAATCGAGTTGTATGCTTGTGATTAGGGTGTAAACGAGAAGACATGAGTGCACATATCGATAGGAACGGTTGGTAGGTAAGTACATATGGTTACCGGCTGCGAAGATGAGGTTTCATTAGATTTACCTAGATCATTCTTCCGACGTTGATAATAAGCTAGTACACAGTATGCAAGTTTGCTCTCCCAATGCACTGCGTCAATAAATGTGGTAATATAAAGGAAATAGACGAATATGGAAGCGTATTTAAGACTGTTGAAATGAAACTCACTGAAATCGATTAGAAAACGTCCGTATGCAATTTTCTGATATGGGGGTAGTACCACCAGACAGCTGAGGTTGAATGTTTGCGCCCAATGCTTCGCCTTGGAGAAATGTCCAACCAAATAAAAAATGTTTTCTTCTCGAATAGCCACCACGTAGAACAAGAAAGGCTTCACATATGGTATATTGTTTTGTGGTCCAAAAACCACTTGGCAAGTAAACACATCTGCTGACAATATGGCCGCGATTGGCATCCGTCTACCTCAAAAACGGACACGTTTCCACAACGATAAATTTCGTTTTCAGGGGGCTAACGGAAGGGACACTTTTCCTAAGCAGGTCTATTAAACATGGGGAGAGGAAATTTGTACATGTTGAGCCATAGATAAACTGTTCGTTCAAACGCCTCAACCACCATGTAGTTAGCTACAAGTATATGGCAGCTGGAACACATGATTTGAGTAGCAATTTATGTTTGGGTAGTATGATGGTATTAGCTTCATGATCATTTCATTGGCAACTTAAGTGGATGACGCAAAGGGAACATACGGGCAAATCGCCAGAGTATGCAGTATATGTTCCGTTCGCTTTGTCCCCCTGGGATGAATATCTCCAAAGAGGATGAACGGTTGGAACCTGGTATATGGCTGCGCTGTGTCCTGGGTAAATTGATGCAATATCAAATGTCCCTTGTAACGTAAACTGAGGATGTCAATATGCAAGTCCGTGCATAATGCGCAGCACAATGTGCCAACCTACTCAGTATCCAGTGAAAAGCCTCTGCATGAATTTAAGATTTAGAGTTTAATTTTATTAGCTGATGATTCGTCCTAGCATATGTAGTTTAGTGCTCATTATCATTCATCAGTATGCACGTTAGCTGCAGGTGGAAAACACCTCAGATATTGTGTCGCAATACAAAAGACAAGAAAAGGAAAACAAACAGTTGCACGCCGGCTGAGTCCTCAATAACGGATGGAGATCGTTACGGCGGTCTAACAGCTGGCTATCATGCCGGGAAAAGAGAGTGATATTATGCCCAACGAGTGGGATCGTGATTGGGGGGATGCTAAGCAGGAGGGGGATGGACAAAGGAACTCACAACACAACGCCATTGGGGCCGGCTCCAAGCCATATCAGCAAGTGTGTCCAACCAAACGTGTTCACCGTCCTTAGGACACTAGCCAGGCAGTCGGGATGCACCAACCGACGCCAAATTCGAAAGGGGGGTTTTTATCTCTTTCGGCCAAGTCATCACTCGGCCTCCCCTCCTCCTCTTCCAACCCCACCGACAACGCGTCAACCACGCACGTCGCGGATGTCGGTATGCTGGCATGCGCAACACGTGGCCCGACCACCTGAGCATGCTGCGTGATATAATGATACTGAGCGGTTCACTAGCTCTTCCTGCAACAAATACGCGACGTCAAACACGCTCATTGCTCACGCGCTGCTCCCGCAAGACATGAGCTAAGCTGCAAAAGCTGCGATGATCGAATGTGACGAGCCTCATTATGTCTGTCTTCCTGATAGGTCAGGTCTCACCACCATATATGGGAATTGAACGGACAACTGCGTTATAAACTCTGCCGTTCAGCGCAAGAGTAATGCTGCGTCTGCGCCACAAGTGGCGGAGATTGACAAAAATACCTCGAGCTTTTGCTATACGGTTCGTAACCTCATCTTCAATCCTACGGGCGCTAATATAGCTGCTCATGTACTTGAATTACTGAACGACTTCTAGCTTATCAAGACAAAGCGATACCGCAGCGGTTGGTCCCTGCCAAGCTTGGAGTAGTATTTGGCATTTCGATGGAGCAAAGCATTGCCCAAAACGCTTGACAGCCAGTGCTAATAGGTCCAGTGTTGCTTGGCATGTTTGGGAGCTGTCCCAGATTAGGGCAATGTCGTCCGCATACTCGAACTCAAGAAGTACCTCACTGGGAATTTGCTCCACACCTTATAGGTCATGTCCAATGGACTCTATTTCCATGACTATATCAACAGCGACGTTAACGAGGAAAGGTGACAGCGGGCAACCATGCATTACACCGCTGGTGATACTGAAGGGTGGCGACAGTTTGCCATAAATCTATACTCTGCCCGAACTATGCTCCTACAGCGCTTTGATAATTCCAACATAATTATCCAGCACATGTTCCCTCACCAGACAGTCCCAACGGCACCTCGACCGACTGAGTCGAAGGCACCTTTAATGTCACGAAACACGGCAACAGTGGGTCCCAAATGAACATGGCGATGCTCCAACAATTGACGCAAGGTAAAGATGTGATCGATGCAATCCCGACCTCGACGAAATTCGGCTTGCTCTTCACGAATCTGGCTTTAACGAGTGCCAGTCATTCTGTGGATACTTACAAAGGCATGCAATCTAGAAGCACTCGAAATTAGACTGATCCATCAATGACTGCTGTATTCCAAACGGGAGTTTTCTTTAAAATTGGGACAAGTACGGTGCGGCGCCAGTCTGTCTGGACAGTCTGCTGCTTCCAAAGTTTCAATAGCAACTCGTGTAAATCATCTATTAGAGCAGGTCTCTTAAATTTGAAGAGGACTATGGGAATTCTATATGCCCCTGGGGCATTTTGTAATTTCAACATCCTGATCTCACGTTCGACTTCTGCGCGTGAGGGCGGATCCAGTAGACGCCCAGGGAGAAGGGCACTCAATGCCCGAAATAAAAACCAATAACTCAGGTTGGTTAAATTGCCTTGCAAAATGTTCAGCCCAACACTTCAAGCGTTTTGGCAGGTTTTGCCCGGCTGCCCACTTCGTCGCATACGGTCTCACTAACACAATGCCCCTTGCTGCCTGTTTCCCTTATCAGACGGAATAACTTACGATGATCACCAACGGTAGCGGCTGTTTCCATCCCAGAGGCACGGTTAGAACACCAGGTTTCACAGTCTCTCTTCAGGCTAGCACGTAGCTTTGCCCTGAGTTGTTTGCGAGCCTCGTTTTGTTTGATTCCAGCTGGAATTCTTCGGCGAGCATCCATAATTTCCAGAGACTGTGTAGAGTCTCCATGTCCGGTTTGGTAATTGGCTTGGCCACATGAAGACATGCCTGCTAACAGTAACGTTTTACGAATATGTAACCAGTGAGCTTCGACGGTGTTTAGTGGGCGCTTACTCAGCCCAGATGTCATCGCACTTTGATACACATTCAGGACATCTGACTTTTCAGCTGGCTGGTGTCAACCAATCCGTTCACATCGAGGTTGCGGACGTCCACCGAAACGCACCCGGAGGTCGGTGCAGACAAATGCGTGGTCAGAGTCCCCGCTCGTGCTCTAAATCGAGAGACAGTTTTGGACACAGCCTCTCAAGCGGTAACTGATCGCGATATGATTGATTTGCATCCATGGCTAGCCCGCGGCTGGTGGCTGCCAAGTCGCGCTTCTGCAGGTGTTGTGCCGAAAGTTAGTTTTCGCGAGAGAGACGAGCATCTTCACACAGATGTAGCAATCGCTCACCGTTATCATTACGGGAGCCTACACCATGTTAGCAGCCCAGATGAAGCTCATCATAGGAAAATTTTCCGACTTGGGCTTTTAGATCGCCAGCCAACACCACAATATCGGTATTTCTTCTGTAACGAAGGAGATCGTGTAGATGCCGATTGAAATCATCTTTCAACAATCAGTGCTAAATTTCGTGGGGGGCGTAGGCCGCAATGACAAACAGCCACCGTTTGTCCCCGCGCGACTTCGTAGCACGGAAAGAACCAGCTAATCTAACGGCGCACCCCCGACTATTGACTGGGATCTAATCGATCGGGGCAGCTTCAGCCCGTGGACGCAAAGAAATGCCGACGCCAGCTTGATCGGCATTTGAAGCTGCATCATCGCCAACGCAAATAGAATGTGCCGCAGGTGTCGCATGTGATGGATTGCAAGGTAACCACGTTGCTCGAATCTTTCAAGCGGGTTTTCGATAAACTGCAAATATCGGTCGCTATGGTCCCTAGTGTGCGGACAAGTGCTTCCTGTTGACCAATCTGTAGCAAATTGCGCACGTTGACGCTTGTCAATCTAAGCTAATCTACGGGGGGACCTCATATTGGTTTCTCATATTCTGAAGAACCCAAACCACATTTACCGTATGCTACTGGAATTGGACCAAGACACTAAACTGAGACTTCATCCAATGAAATTGACAATACAGTATAGCTGGCTTGAATGCGGCAGCAATTTCTGTTCTTTCCGTGTGTGTCAGCTTTAGAGCGCCCTCATAACAATTTCCTCTCTGCTCCCTATCAGGCGATATTTAAAAGACATGTTGAACATGCGTTGTCTCATTCGCATTTCTTTTTATTACTTATTAGCAAGGGGCTTAAAAACGCAATCAAACCGTGTCTTACCAAACTGCCAACCAATGGATTTAAACTTTTAATACGCGAACATCTACGCTATTCTACTTAAGCCTACGCTGAATTCAATAGCTTTCGTTCGGTTTATCACGAAATTTTATTGCCGCAGTAAGTTCCATCCCATGCCACCTGTTAAGCATGGTATTTTACCCGTAATACGCCGATGTTCCCTCGTTACATTTCTCATCAGGCAGCCGAGGATATCACGGTGGTACACACCATGCCTGAAAAAGGCATGGTTAAATAAAAGCCGGGGTCAGTTTCACTGATACAGTGAACGTTAGCGACTATTCGTGTTTGCGGAAGTCGCCAAACCTATGACCTAGTTAAAGTTCCGAGGTGCCCATTCGAACTACCTGCGCAATAATATATCCTATAAATATAATGAATTAGTGACACTGTGAGGGAGCGTGTTACGACCATAACCGTTGTTCCAGCATCAACAGAGCTGAGGTCATTAAGAGCATAATCTGAAGCCACTAACATACGGCAGAAAGTGCCACCCGTGAGCTAGCCAGTGTTGATGCTGCCAAGCTGACTGTACACAAACATTTTGGATTAGCCCATGAATACACCCCGAGGCACACCACATTTTGAACTATATCTGCCACATCAACATCATTGAGTGATTCAAACCAATAGCGATATCACAATTCGAGCGTATATGGGCCAACATATGCGCGGGTTTCGTTGATCCTAGTTTCTTACGAGAAACCGACGTCAACTCTAAGTGTGACCTTCTGTGTTCAAGTGCCGTGTGTTGAACCATCTCCTGTGAGATTAGGCGATGAATGCCGTGAAGGTAACAGGAGATTCCTGCATTATAAAGAACCATTTTTATAGCAGTAGTACGGTTTGTCATGTTGGAATGGGGCTGTAATTGGTAAAAATTCGGTGGTAGTATAGCAGTCTTCAGTTATTCCTAGAATTTTAGCGCGAAATAATAAGTGAAGTCTGGAAACGTATGAGTTTCAGGAATAAAAAAATGACAGTTTTCAGAAATGGCATGTGTTCCAGTTCCCGCTGCAATTTATGTGCCTGACATGAAACATTATGGTACTGCTTGACAGCCTCCGCACGGCGAACTTCAAATGCATCACCTCTAATACAGTATTTCGCGTATAGTAAAGTTATTATTGTCGTGCATGTTCCCGGATACATCTATTATGCCTAGAACATGACAATACATTGATTAGCGTTTAGAATAACAGTTTAGGTGACAGGTTTGATTAGAACTTATATGGGTATGTGAAAACAAACAAGTTTTATGTACGTCTAAGCCATCTCATTAAAAGAACGAACCTTAGCTTAGTCGACTGAACTCGTTTGCTCTGTTACAAGGTTTGCGGAAAGCGTAGGTTGGGTTGTAATCGCAAAACTTAGCTATCGACTGTTGACCCACATTTTACTACTTCTTATCGCTTTCCGTCTTACGATCCTGATGAGTTCTCCTGTGCTTCGCTTGAGAATTTACGGGATATGAATCACAGTAAACACCAGCTGCGTTTTTGCAGTAGACTCCTAGAACGTGTGCCGTTTCAACGTCAATCAAAAGCTGCATTTGCTAGTGCAGTTGAGTATAAGGTGTAGCATTTAATCTAGTAGAAGTCCTTTCCTCGAAGCAGTGTTCTCTATGAAAGATGGGATGTCGTTTGTAACCCTGTTGTTTAATATACTTAGGAGCATTGACCATAATGGGGCATACGGATTTTAGGTCTCATAATCGATCCTATATCTTGCCAAATATCGTTATGCTGTACGATCGCGAATGACCATTTCCCAGTACTGATTTAGCAAAGCTTGTAGTTCGGAGTGAGGAAGCAAATCCACTAATATCTTTGAGCTGTGTGGCACAGATTTAGTTCTTCTCTAGCCAAGCTAAACATAATATTCAACGCAGTTTCCGATACCACCGTTCAAAGTACCTTGCAAATCAAGCTGACTTCATTTTGTTGATGATGAGCTTGATGATTATGACCTTAAATTCGAAGTCTAATGCTATCCCTCTTGGTAGCGTAATTTTAGGACTCAGGGGAGAAGTCTTCTCTATTGTGATAATCATGTACCTCAACATACAATATGGTGCGTTTGCAATGTTTTGCTTAAGTATGGATCAGTCATGCGCAAGTCGCATCATAACAAGAGTCAACTTTTATATTTATGATTCAAAAGAGCACGAAATCTCTGTATTACACATAGTAATTTTCAGGATGCGGCTGGTAAAATTAACCGAATCATAGTAGGCGAATTACGTATTTCTATCAGAACGAGCGCAGCAACGGTGTCTCTTAATGTCATTATTTGGATGCTGCAAGCGTAGGCGCATGATTTACACATTTTCGGTGCTGCGATAGCCCGATGTAATTGTGACAGCCTCTCTTATTCGTGGGCTTTCAAAGGGATATATTAGGTTCATGACCATAGCAGCTATACAATTTATCATTGCTCAAAACGCGACTAGATTATTACAAGCATCATAAAGTCACACAGAACTTTAAAAGATGTCGAGGTGTTGAATTGTGCAACACTACGCTGCATCTACTAATGAATGATGGTGCAGAACTTCATTAATATACCTTGAGGACATTGCTCATATCTGCAAGCAAACCCGAGTGAGTGGAACAGTATAATAGTTATTGACGTTTGGTAGGAAGTAGCAGAATCAGCACCTGGTCGCTGACTGGGATTGTCTGTGTACAAAATTCTTCTGCGCCACTCTCGGCGAATCAATTTGATTTGTGCTTCTAACAGCTAGCAACTACCGGTGCATGAAAGCTTTTGGCAAATAAGTCAACGATATACATGGAGTACAGGTAAGTTTATCGGAGAGTTCGGCCATGTTTGTAAGTCTATTCTTCGTTAAAATTTGGCGACTTTATTTGTAAACATGTCAAGAATCATAAGATGACACGGTGTGCTCTTGAGTTTAAATGTTGTTTTATATATTATGCGCTGAGTTACCTACCCACACGTATCCTATTTTGATTTACTGTATAAAGGCAATTTATGCTGATGCATTTACTTAGACAACTGCCATATTTTTTCATAAAGATGCCGCCTGTTTTCTTGTAGTAATGTAAATCACTGCGCGCAAATCGGACACGCCTTTGCGTTTATAGCATACGTGCCTGCTTTTGTTTCAGCCATGCAACATAAATTATCATTGCTCTTTTATGGTTTAGGAATTAATTTTCCTAATTATCTACTCGTTACAATTGAACGTGACGCTTTAACGTGTTCGAATAACACTTGTTCCACCCGAACTAAGAAAAATCCTTTCTATTTGCAACTGACCCTCATCCATTTACTACATTTTCCTACAGTTTCCTGAGCAAAAGTACATCGTAAGTAAATTGTGAGTAAATTTAAGTAAATTGTGAATTGTTCCCCCGCCAGAGCAGCTAGATTCCCAGCGCCGTTTAGGTCATCTCTCCCAACACTATCCACCATGAGAACTAACGAGAATCCTATGGATGAAAATTTTGACTGGTTATCACCGTACGTTTCATCAAACACTGAAGCTGCAAATCTAGACACACCGCCTCTCCTAACTTTTTATGGCATTGACAGCCGGCTACCATCTTTTGACGAAATATAATATGTGGATGAGAATAGACTTTTCCACACGATATGGGATACACCTTTACGAGTCTTCTGTGAGTCCCACGCGGCTGCTCCATTGCAGCATATTCTGACTACTGCATGCCAAAGACTTGCCAGTCCCCAGCAACTGCGCGGATTTAAAGCACATATCTAAAGATACATCAGTGTTGCTCTTCTTGTTTCTCTAATCGGTTTAAAAGTAATGATATTCCAGAAACGAGTATTGATACTAATAAGCCAGCGTTCTAGGCGGCTGACAGGAAGCGTTTCACCCGGTGTCCTAGGAAAGCACATTCACCCATGTAACCAGCCTGTTAAAAAGTACCTAATAGCTTGGGGCATTTGTTAGCAGCAGATAGGTCTAAATTTGTGTGCAGTGCATGTAACTTAATGTGCCTATATTGCAACGAAGTGTTCATGGCTTGGGGCCCAATTGCATAATCAGCATATCCCTCTTGTTTATTTACACTCAAAATACAGGGATTCCAAACTGTTTCTCTGTACAAATCGGTTCTCCGTTGATACCGATTGGATGACTTGCAGTATTTCGAAAACAGTGCCTCTCACAGTATATGTACCAAAGCCTCTTTCCTGGGATAATTAGAGTAGACCAGCGCATGTATTCTTTTGGACGTGATAACCCCACGGATAGGAATATGGAGGTCTCAGTTTTAGGCAACATACTATTTCTTTTGGCTGCAATTCCCTAGGTTGTGTACCCCATACATTTCCATCTAACTACAATACGTTACCACTTCCACTGCGGTAGGAACTCCCCTCAATGGATCGCATGAATTCGCTCACTAATGCCTTTCGTACTTCACGTACTATCCATCTGAAAAACTCAACACTGGTTAAAAGTTAGTGGTTGAAATACCTATCAACTTCCATACCAGTCGGATTTTATTTGTTAATTTATGTGCTCTAGTGTACGGCACTCGTAGTTATTCGGGATAATGATCATATTTAATGAATTAACCGCACGATATTCGCTGTTTTCTACTACGTGCTCGCTCTTCCGTTGCGAATAACGAAGCCTGGTCGCGTTATCTGTTTTTGGTTGTCAGAATTCTCTCTTATTTATCCAGAAGCAAACCGGATTCGTTTAGTTGAAAGTTTCGGCATCGTTCATTTATATTTCTTCTATATAGTTTCTATCGTTTCTTTCGTGGAGAACATTTCGTGTATTTCAGATGTGTCCTGCCTGTCGTAAAATTTTAAGTGCTTTTCACACAGTTGAAAAGTACCACACTTACCCCTTTTTGGTTCCTTTTCGAAAAATGCTTAACACAAAGCAAATGCCGTTAGGTGATTAAATTGTGGCTCTAGTGTACAAATTTCGTGCATTAGATTATCTGCTAATTCCTATCGTCTCTTACCAATCGACATGACTCCATGAATTTTGTGCAACAATTATCGCATTCAAATGCAATCAGTGAAACTTATAACAGCAACCGTTGCAGGTCACGACCAAAAGCGTTTATGTGTCCCAAAACTGGTTTGGATTTTATCTAAATGTTAACCCAGGTTTAATGCCATTCTTTGTCTTCTGATAACGCTCCCTCGCCATCCTGTTTCGGCAGGTATGACACTTACTGAGGCTAATGATGCATTGTCTTTGAAATCTGGTATCCCTATTTACCCATAAACCAGACAGGTGTTAGAGGGCAAACAGGGAACACATTGAGAGAAGAAGCCACGAAACTAAGTGTAGTTTCTAGATTTTGTTCAATACAAAGCCTGGTAAATTTAGACTCGAGTCTGCTTTCCTCATGCAGCAACGGACTCGAATGATAAGTGGCGATCAAAACTGTTACTTTGCAGAGGCCCGACTTAAACAAATGACGTTTTCATGCATATTATGATCATGACGTGGAGCTATGCAGATCGTGGTTGCTAGGACTTTTAATGTGGGAGGCGACGGAGTGAAAGTGAGACAGGTCATCTGCAACTCAAATCTCCTACTAATCTGGACCAGCTTATATAGAAACGTTTTGCAGAAGAGACCAGCTTGAAGCTATTATTTTAGCGGCTTAGCAAACTGCGAAGCAAGTGGGTAAATATTGGACCGGATTTACCCGAAAGCAACAACAGAGCGACATCATCTAGAAAAAGTGGTGAAACGTTGAGGGAAATCCTTCGTATTGTAGCTTTTTGGGTGGTCAGAAAACGCAACTGAATTCTGAAGTATTTTTCACCTACTCTTCAGACACTCGGGGTAGTTGCTACCGCGGCCTGCGTAAAGACGTTATCAACTAATGCAGGATTATTAACAATTGAAACGGGTTGTGCCGCTTAGTTGCTTTCAAGCTACTATATGTAACTTCACTCGCATAGAGATGGTTTAAGGTAAGGTATTCACCCAGAAGGTTAAATATAATAGTTACTTTTCCTTCCACGTTGATATGCTTTCGAATGTTCTCAGTGACATATCGTTCTAAATGTGGTCTTCTCTGGATTGGGCACTTTTGAGCGCCCACCGAAGCGATATCCTCCGTGGCAGTTTTATTGCTCCAACCATCTCATGCGCGCAGAACTGCTCGTGGGTGCACTTTATCGTAGTTCACTGAGCCATCATTTTAATGGTTGCCGCATCTCAATGAACATATTAATCGCTCTAATTTTCCAGTTAAGGCGATTTCAATAGTCCTCGAATTCATTGGGCTTAAGCTCAACTTATCACCTGAAATTTCGAAGTCGAAGCAGTTCGCTGATATAGAACTTGAAACTCGAGCAGCAAAACACATCTACGAAGCGATGCCCATGACACCGCGCTCGTGCTGAGACTTGATGTTAGCCAGTTGTAAGCATATGTCTGAGCTATTTTTGTTCGTCGCAATCAGCCGACAATTCCGATAAGTACAATACCTGTCCGGAAAAGCACCAGACGGCCGTTTCGCCCTATTGGGGCTCGTCAGTGGTTCGCATCATTCGGTCTTCTACGGAGGATCGAACCCCTGACTGCTAGTGGCTTGTGCCAACTAGCCCGTTGCGTTATGCAACTGAGCCATGGAGGACGGTAGCCGACCATCACGAATTGTTAGTTAATTGCGATATAGCCCGACCCATCCTCCACTGCCATGCAGGCACCTGCCATGCAGATGACAGCGGTTGGCCTTCCGGTGTCAGGACTTCCCGGCTACAGGCAGCTATAAATCGACATAGCACTTTTGGAATCCGTAAGGGCAAACTTTTTACTACTTATGAGTAGAAAGATTTTAGCGAGTATTTTTGTTAGTCGCAATCAGCCGACAATTCGGATAAGTCCAGTAACTATCCACTACGGATTCCACAAACGCTATGTCGACTCATAGCTGCCGTAGTCAAGAAGACCTGACACCGGAAGGCCAACCGCTGTCATCTGCATGGCAGGTGCCTGCATGGTAGTGGAGGATGGGTCGGGCTATATCGCAATTAACTAACAATTCGTGATGGTCGGCTACCTA
>OX104066.1:27167175-27276041 GCA_944474145.2 Dicrocoelium dendriticum | reverse complement strand
GTTGACTAGCTGCTTGTCGAAAATCAATATCCCTGCGTTGTTTTTCCAGATTTGGAGTAACCCTTTCGACCCTGCACATATGTCTGGCGCAGCTTCTCTTATATGGTATGCAATTCGAGTCGATAAAAATCAGTGTTGCGGTAGGATTACCAAATACCACAATAGTACTACAGGTACCCTTGCGGCATTTGCTTCAGAGCAATCTGCATATACGTGGTCACCTTCTGCCCAGATGTAGGTTGAAACAAGATTTGAGGAGTGTAGGTCGCGTTGTAATCGCGAAACTTAGATATCGACTGTTGGCCCACATTTTACTATTTCCCATCGCTTTCCGTTTTGAGATTCTGATTCTTACTCCTGTGCTTCGCTAGAGAATGTACTGGACATGAATCAGAGTGAACACCAGCTACGTTTTTGCCGTAAACTCCTAGACAGTGTACCCATTCAACGTCCATCAAAAGCTACATTTGCTAGTGCAGTTGAGTTTAAGCTGAAGCATTTAATCTAGTATAATTCCTTTCCTCCACGCCGTGTTCTCTATGAAAGACGGGATGGTGCTTGTTATCTTATGTTGTTAATTATACCTAGGAGCATTGACCATAAAGGGTATAAGGATTTAAGTTCTCATAATCGATACTATAGCTTAACAAATATCGTTATAGCTTACGGTACCGAATGACAACCTACCAGTACGGATTTAGCAAATCGTATAGTCCAGAGTAATGAAGCAATTCCACTAATATCTTTTACCTGAGTGTTGCAGCTTTAGTTGTTTCGTAGCCAAGCTAAACATAATATTCAGCGCGGTTTCCGATACCACCGTTCACAGTACCTTGCACATCAAGCTGGCTTCGTGTTATTGATGATAAGCTTGATGAGTATGACCTTAAATTCGAAGCCTATTGTTATCTCCCTTGGTAGCATAATTTCAGGACTCGGGGGAGAAATTTCCTCTATTGTGATATTCATGTAACTCGACATACAATGTGGTGCGTTTGCAATGTGCTGCATAATTATGGGTCAGTCATGTGCACGTTGCATCATAAGAAGAGTCACATTTTATATTTATGATTCAAAAGAGCACGAAATCTCTGTATTACACCTAGTAATTTTCAGGATGCGGCTGGTTAAATTGACCGAATCATGGTAGGCGAATGATGTATTTCTATCAGAACGAGCGTAGCAACAGTGTCTCTCAATGTCATTATTTGGATGCTGCAAGCGTGGGCGCATGTTTTACACATTTTTAAATGCTGGGATAGCCCGATGTAATTGTGACAGCCTCTCTTATTCGTGGCCTTTCAAAGCGATATATTAGGTTCATTACCATAGCAGCTATACAATATATCATTGCTCAAAAGCGACTCGATTAATACAGGCATCATAAAGTCACACAGAACTTTAAAAGATGTCGAGGTGTTGAATTGTGCAACACTACGCTTCATCTACTGATGGATGCTGGTGCAGAACGTCATTAATATACCTTGAGGACATTGCTCATATCTGCAAGCAAACCCGAGTGAGTGGAACAGTATAATAGTTATTGGGGTTTGGTAGGAAGTAGCAGATGCAGCACCTGGTCGCTGACTGAGAAGGTATGTGCAAAATTGTTCTGCGCCACTCTCGGCGAACCAATTTGATTTGTGCTTCTAACAGCTAGCAACTATCAGAGCATGAAAGTTTTGGGCAATTAAGTCAACGGTATTTATGGAGTATAGGTAAGATTGTTCAGGGCGTTCGCATCAACTCGGTGGGAAAATTTGCCTCTCTCTACTTAACCCTACATATGTGCTCCGTAATGTTACTTTTGCTGTAATCGCACTCACTCCCCTCGGTTCTTTGCCAAACAGGCTCAATCTTCAAAAACGCGGAAGGTTTCTATGCGGCACATTGTAAGTTTTTATGTCTTTGTGTCTATTCCATTGTTTCCATTATGTTTGACCACCGTTCTCAACGGAATATATATTATATCTTCACGCAGGCAGGGAGATTCCAAGAAATTCTGTATTGAACCACGTCTTTTGACAGAATAAAACCAATAACTCCCATTGGCAATTGTTGTGACAAATGTCAGCTACTGTCACTCTCATTAGGCAGGGGTATTCCGAACTCATTCCTGTCTGCTGTATGCAGTTTGAAGTGCAATAGTTAGAGCCTGGTATACCCTAACACCATCATCGCTGCGGAGCTCCTGGTTTTAGTGAAATTTATAGCTGCATCGGGATGATGGGCGTATCGTCAATCCGCGGTAACTGCATTTTGTGATATTTAGTTTTTCATGACAGATGGAACAGTGAGACAGGGTTCGAAATATGCTGCGCTGCCACCGAGCATTTCTGTCTATAATTGAGGGAGCTGCTGTGATACGGTTAACGTATTTTAATTGGAATCGAATGCGCATGTGAAAGTAAATCCTCATACTATTTCCACTTATATTTGGAACTGAATTGATTGGCATACATGTATGCAGTGAAATCCAACGCAATGAGGACGTACCTCAACATGGTGCGATGGTTTGCGTGCCTCAGTTAACCATTGAACCGTGCTGGGTGGTTTTTGCAAATTCAGAGCCACTCATACCAGGTTGGTCAATGGTTACAGGCCAAACAAACCCAGCCTCCTAGTCCTCAACA
This sequence comes from Dicrocoelium dendriticum, assembly GCA_944474145.2. NCBI lineage: Eukaryota > Metazoa > Platyhelminthes > Trematoda > Plagiorchiida > Dicrocoeliidae > Dicrocoelium > Dicrocoelium dendriticum. Next base: position 27,273,408 of record OX104066.1, on the reverse strand, counting down.
TTGAGCGTTTGAATGAGGGTGGCACCTTATTTCATAAAACGGGCCCTCTGTAGCTTAGTGCCAAAATCATGCTCCCTTGCTGTGATGTTCTGAAACCAAAGGATTGGTTAGAGAATACTAATCGTTCTCGTGCATATGCCTGGGCAACCTGACAGTATTCTGCTGCGCAATACAATGAATGCTTCATCAAATAATTTCTTGATAATCTGCCCGGCGCAGAGGATAAATATCGGCGCTCGATCTGCTGCATCGAACAGAGTGGATAGGGGTATGAATGTTACTCCTCAGGCCTTCCCGTCTTCTTATCCCCTTTCTTGCGCGTTTCAGCCTTATCGTCCCGTTCCGATTTTATTTTTCCCTTTCTATTTTCAATCTCCAATCCTTGGCCCTTACCAACCTTGCTTCAATAGTCACATATCTTCTAGTTTCATATCACTAACAATCGCAGGGCGTCGCTCCAATCCAGTCGAATAGTCCATTTTCAACCAAGCGGACAACGTCATTTCATCCGTTTCCCTTTGTAGTCCTCACGTCTCGCTTAGATTGGCATGCCTCAACATGCGCACTTGGCTGCAGATTGGCCAATAGGCAGAAATTGTCCGCAAACTAGGGATCATAGCGATCCATAATTGCTTGCAAGCTTCAAGCAACGTGGTTGCCTTGCAATCTCTCACATGCGACACTGGCGGCACATTCTATTTGCGCTGCCGATGGTGCAGCTTCAAATGCCAGTCAAGCTGGCATCGGCATAATTCTGAGTTCCCGGACTGAAGCTGCCCCGATTGATTAGATCCCAGTCAACTGTCGGCGGTGCGCCTTTAGACTAGCTGGTTCGTTCCGTGCTACGAAGTCACGCGGGGACAAAAGGTGCCTATTTGTCATTGCGGCCTACGCCCCCTACAAAATTTAGCACGGCTTGTTGAAAGATGATTTCTGTCAGCATCTACACGATCTCCTTCTTTACAGCAGATATACGGATATTGTGGTTTTGGCTGGCGATCTAAATGCCCAGGTCGGAAAATTGTCCTATGATTAGCTTCATCTGGGAGTCCAAAATGACTTAGGCTCCAGTAATGATAATGGTGAGCGATTACTTCATCTGTGTGAAGATACTCATCTCTCTCGCGAGCACTAACATTTAGCACAGCACCTGCAGAAGCGTGACTTGGCATTCCACCAGCCTCCGGCTAGCCATGGATGCAAATCGATCATATCGTGTTCAGTTACCGCTGGAGAGGCTGCGTCCAAAACTGTCTCTCGATTTGGAGCACGAGCATGGACTCTGACCACGCAGTTGTCTGCGCCGACCTCCGGATGCCTTTCGGTGGACGTCCGTGATGTCGATGTGAACGGATAGATTGGCACTAGCCAGCTGGAAAGTCAGATGTCCTGAATGTGTATAAAAGTGCGCTGACATCTGGGCTGAGTAAGCGCCCACTAAACACCGTCGAAGATCACTGGTCACATTCGTAAAACGTTACTGTTAGCAGGCATGTCTTCATGCGGCAAAGCAAATTGCCAAACCGGATATTGAGACTCTACACAGTCTCTGGAACTTATGGATGCTCGCCGACGTATTCCGGCTGGAATCGAATACAATGTGGCTCATAAAAATCTCAGGGCAAAACTACGTGCTAGTCTGAAGAAAGACTGTGTGAGCTGGTGTTCTCATCGTGCCTTTGAGATGGAAACAGCCGCTACCGTTGGTAATCATCGTAAGTTATTCCGTCTGATACGGGATACAGGCAGCAAGAGACTTTGTGTTTGCGAGACCGTAAGCGACGAAAGTGGGCAGCCGGTCCAAAGCCTGCCAAAACGCTTGGAGCGTTGGGCTGAACATTTTGCAAGGCAAGTTAACCAACCTGAGTTATTGGTTTCTTTATCGGGCATTGAGCGCCCTTCTCCCTGGGAGTCTACTGGATCCGCCCTCACGCGCAGAACTCGAACGCGAGATCAGGATGTTGAAGTTAGAAAATGCCCCAGGGGCAGAGAGAATTCCCTCAACCCACTTCAAATTTAGGGGACTTGCTCTAATACATGATTTACACGAGTTGCTATTGAAACTTTGGATGCAGGAGACTGTCCAGACAGACTGGCGCCGCTCCGTACTTGTCTCAAGTTTAAAGGAAAACTCCCGTTTGGAATACAGCAATCATTGAGAGATCAGTCTGATTTCGATTGCTTCTAAATTGCATGCATCTGTCATTATCCACAGAATGACTGGCACTCGTTAAAGCCAGATTCGTGAAGAGCGAGCCGGATTTCGTCGAGGTCGGGGCTGCATCGACCGCATCTTCACCTTGCGTCAATTGTTGGAGCACCGCCATATTTATTGGTGACCCACTGTTATCGTGTTTCTTGACATTAAATGTGCCTTCGACTCAGTCGGTCGAGGGGCCGTTGGGACTGCCTGTCGAGGAAATATGTGCTGGATAAATATGTTCGAATTATCAAAGCGCTGTACGAGCATAGTTCAGGCAGAATATAGATTTATGGCAAGCTGTCGCCAACGTTCAGTATCACCAGCTTTGTAAGACAATGTTATCCGCTGTCACCTTTCCTCGTTAACGTCGCTATGGATATAGTCATGGAAACAGAGTCCACTGAAGAGGACCTAGAAGGTGTGGAGAAAATACTTAGTGAGCGACTTTTGGAGATAAATATGCCGACGATATTGCGCTAATCTGAGACTGTTTCAAAACATCGTCAGATTACGTTACAAGGGACATACGATATTACCTCATTTCCCCCAGACATAGCGCAGCCATATCCTAAGTTCGAACAGTTTATTCTCCATGGTGCTATTCATCCCAGGATGGCAAAGCAAACGGAACATATACCGAATGCTCCGACGAGGTGCCCGTATGTTCCCACTGCGTCATCCACTTAAGTTGCCAATGAAATGATCATGAAGCTAGTGCCATCAGAATACCCAAACATAAAGTGTTACTCAAATCATGTGTTCCAGCTGCCATATACGTGTAGCTAACAACATGGTGGTTGGGGCCGTTGAACGAGCACTTTATCTATGGCTCATCATGTACAAATTTCCTCTTCCCATGTTCAATAGACCTGCTCAGGAAAAGCGTACATTTACTGTGGCGTGCCCTAGGTTGACTCAAACTCAATCATCCACGCCGGATCCAGAGTTTTCACGATAGACACACTGGTAAGTACACATATACCCACATGCATGAGTACGGTCGTTAAACACCTATGTGACCGGGTGAGACATTTTGTGATAGACCAATATCTACTATAGGACAGTTGGTAATTTAGTGCGTCCTACCTCACAGCCGAATGAATGACCATTTGTCCCGCATTACAAGGTTAAAACATCCAGACTCTTGGACAAGTGGTAGACTGGCCTCTAGCTGTCCAGCGTTCTAGTTCAGCGCCTTTCCTAATCGGCTTTATCTCTGGCCATGTACAGTTGCTCGGCAATAAACCTTCGGACAACGACATGTTGAACAGTTTGGCACTGCAAGCGGCATGCCCTGCTAGAATGCTCATGCATATTTAAACAGCTGGCGAATAATAATTAATACTTTCAAGAAAATACCATTGAAAATCATTTTAATATATCTACTTCGAATTTTAGCCAACCACAGGACAGGGCTAAGCATGCAGACCGCTTCTGCTATATAAGGATGTTCATTGTTGGTGCATCACGCAACTGTAGACACAAGGCTGTCTTTTTAAAGGAATTAAATGGATACATGTTTATGGCCAACAAACTGACTGGTATTCCACGTTAGTTTGAGTACCCCAATGCGCTCATGCGGTTTCCACCCAGTTACTACACCAACTCAGCTTTCCGACACAGCATATTTGGTCGCTGTATGTCATTCTGTGGTGGATAAAATGTAGATACTACTGCGCCGGGAATACGTAGTGTGGTGGTGCAATATGACACACCAACAGCGAGCCCTGCCGACTTCCTTTACGTTGAACTGGACATCAGGATTACAGTTGCCTGCGCAAATGGAGTGAACACAGAGGCAAGCACCTGTTGGGGAACACTCCATGGAAATCACGCAGATGAGCGGACGCCTCCAATGTATGAACGAACACACCAAGTGTAAGCCACTTTAGCAATAAACGATTACCGCATGCCCATTGGGTTCTAACAATTCATGCAGACGAGATGAACATTTGAAGTGTGGTTAAAAACCACTAACGAATGCAGGGCAATTCAAAAAGACCTCATCTACTTCACAACTGCAACTCCCAACTATTGTACGCCTCAATGATTTCAAGTAAGCCAGTATTCCTGTTACCGACTAAGAGCGTTTGCGGTCAAAATTATACCAGTGACGGCTAACTGCTGAACCCCACGTCTGCCGGGAAGGACCTAGATTTACGCTTGTGCTTCGAATGGTATTCCGTAGTTTACGCAAGGTGCCGTTATCGTAGCATAGTGCGCATGATTTTGGTGCTCCAAATTAGCTCCAGTACTTGGTCTGAAGAGATTACCGGCTACTATCCTATTAAGCGTGGTGAGGCACATAATATCAAGCACGTCTAACACCCCGTTACCTGGCGAATTCAGAGTCGAAAATGTTTACCTTAGGTAGAGAGTTGGAAATCACTAAGACGTTATATATTGCCATATCATCGAATGCTAGCTGTTCACATCGTGAAATACTGCGTATTACGTAATAGTGAACTTGTCTTGTTAAGTCTGCTGGTTTACGTTCGAACCACATTCACTACACGCAGGCAGGATTACATGCCTTTATTATCGAATGTAAGCGAAATCCCCACCCATTATGCCTGGAAGAAAAGGTGGTAAATATTGATAATAGACTGCCATAGAAACGAAAAGGTGACCAAATATGTACAGTAGATAAAAACCTTTTAGTTTTGCGTTTCTCCACTATTTGATACAGACAACGGCTTCACATTTAAAACAACGTGGTACATTTGTGATACCAGACATTTCAAATGTTACATACGAGCATGATAATTGATTCGATTAGCACCAACTGACAAATGTAAGTTACGGAGATTTTAATCTTCATGCGGCATGTCATATATTTAAATTTCAACTTGCTCTTGCGGTGCCATATCCAGTATTCAATTCATTCCCAAGTCGAATACGCAGCTTGAGCATGGCAGCGATTGCTGAAATAGTATCACGCTGCTCTGGAGGAAAATGTAGGTCAGGATTCCAGGTGCGCTATTGGGAAGCGTAACCGTTCATCCGAACGGAAGTTGAGATACTTCGGATTATTCAGTGGACGGCATCGTAGATTACGAGGCGAATTGACGGTCGCCTGCTTGCTTCTGCAGAATCCAATTCACGTGCAAGTGCTTTACAGCAGCTCCGCAGAAAAACTAGTTTGAAGAGATTTCTTGAACCTGGCGGAGCAGTGTTGCCTCCATGGATGTCACAGAAATCCCCATATTTGGTGCAACTTCATTTTGAAGCACACATACTGAATCAATCGCCTCTGTGCTGATATCAACTATAATTAAATGGTAATTGAATACCCAATTTATCCATCTGCAAGATCCCTCGTTCTAGCTCCGATCCAAACATGATATAAATGTTTCAGTTTACCATCCATCACCTACTCTTAACATGAGAGTACCAGAGATAAAAAATATATGTCGCAAGCAAGCAAATCTATAAACCTAATCGAAAAGCATAATGTTTTTCTTCCAACAGTTTTGCCTAAAGATCCAGACCACCCAACGGAGATTGAAACCCATGGATTTCTGACTCGGATATTATCGTAGTGTATTGTTCAACCATAGAAAGATAGACAAGGCGGTGTGGGGAAGACAGTGGCAGTTTTATCGGCAAGGAAGCTATCCGTTGCTCCTAGAAGCGATAAAGTTGGCGGTGGCGACGCTGTAAACGCAGGTAAATCATGTGCTCCGGCTTCAACATGGTGCATTTCTTCCACGACCTACAGAAAACCCGAGAAATTGGACTATATGAAATGCACCGGTAGATCAAGTGCAGATACACAAGGAAAAATTCCACGCGTGTGTACGTTGAATGTGCGGTTACTATGCACTGAAGCGTACCGCAAACGTGCTGCAAATTTTGTACGTGTTTAGAGAGGCTTTTCGTAGGAAAAGAGACTGCTCCCATTAAAGTTTAGTGCAAGGTGTCGTGATAAAACTTTGTGCGATAAACGTTCACTCGGTCCTGCAAAGTGTGCATCTTAGTTGAGACGGAGTTATAGACGGAAGTATTTTAGTTGATAGGGCTGCAAAGCAAAGTACAACGATAGATCTACCAAAAGACTGCAAAGTATTCGAAAGCATGATCAAGTTAAATACATTTAAGTAGCAAGTATAGCGTCGGAGCTGAGAGAAACGGAGTCAGGCGACGTTTAAATGCTCAATTTACCCGGTGTATATACTTATCAACCAAGTCGGATATCTACACGCATTTGCAAACTTCAGCTAAACTGCATGTTAACAAAGCGTAATAACACGTCCTAGCTGCCTCATAGTCGGAACTAAAGAACGTGCTTCAGAGATTGCACCACCCGTCGAATTCCGAAATTTACAGGCTAACTTGACCTAGCCGCCAGAATTACACGCGAGCTGAGACTAGCGCCAAAAGCGCGTCGCGCAGCCTTACCACAATGAGACGTAACGAGGAGGACTGATCGACACACCAGTTGCCACATTGTAGTTGTGTCCCAAAGTCAATGTAGTGACCGTGAGTTTTAGTGAATTTAGTGCCCTGACGAGAGTAGCTTAGGTTCACTTTACCTTACACAGTTGATGCACCGCGTCCACATTAGATCTCATTCGTTGCACATCGGATGAACAAAAAAACCTTGAGGACGAATAGCTTGTTAGTTGCGTAGCCGGAGCTGCCGGTTAGAGAATATACAGCTTCCATACAGAAAAAAGAATGAGGCAAATCGTGTAAAAATCATTGAATCAATTCCGTAGTTATTGGAACAAGAATGTTATGTGATCCCGACTTCAGTGTCTGTTCTTGTCCCAATAACTGAGGCATTGATTCAATGCTATTTACACGACTTGCTTCATCCTTCTTTCTGCATACCATCTGTATATTCTTCATCCGGAAGCTCCGACTGCGCAACTAACAAGCCATTCGTCCTCAACGTTTTGATGTTCATCCGCTGTGTACCAAATCAAATCTACTGTGGACGCTGTGCTTCAACTGTGTAAGGTACAGTGAACCTAAGCTACTCTCGTAAGGACATTTCGGCATTTGCTTCACTAAACCTCACGGTCACTACATTGACTTTGGGACACAACTACAATGTGGCAACTGGTGTGTCGATCAGTCCGTTCTCGTTTCGTCGCATTGTGGTAAGGCTGCGCGACGCGCTTTTGGCGCTAGTCTCAGCTCGCGTGTAATTCTGGCGGCTAGGTCAAGTTAGCCTGTAAATTTCGGAATTCGATGGGTGGTGCAACCTCTGAAGCACGTTCTTTAGTTCCGACTATGAGGCAGCTAGGACGTGTTATTACGCTTTGTTAACATGTCGTTTCGATGAAGTTTGCAAATGCGTGTAGATATCCGACTTGGTTGATAAGTATATACACCGGGTAAATTGAGCATTTAAACATCGCCTGACTCCGTTTCTCTCAGCTCCGACGCTATACTTGCTACTTAAATGTATTTAACTTGATCATGCTTTCGAATACTTTGCAGTCTTTTGGTAGATCTATCGTTGTACTTTGCTTTGCAGCCCTATCAACTAAAATACTTCCGTCTATAACTCCGTCTCAACTAAGATGCACACTTTTCAGGACCGAGTGAACGTTTATCGCACAAAGTTTTATCACGACACCTTGCACTAAACTTTAATGGGAGCAGTCTCTTTTCCTAAGAAAAGCCTCTCTAAACACGTACAAAATTTGCAGCACGTTTGCGGTACGCTTCAGTGCATAGTAACCGCACATTCAACGTACACACGCGTGGAATTTTTCCTTGTGTATCTGCACTTGATCTACCGGTGCATTTCATATAGTGCAATTTCTCGGGTTTTCTGTAGGTCGTGGAAGAAATGCACCATGTTGAAGCCGGAGCACATGATTTACCTGCGTTTACAGCGTCGCCACCGCCAACTTTATCGCTTCTAGGAGCAACGGATAGCTTCCTTGCCGATAAAACTGCCACTGTCTTCCCCACACCGCCTTGTCTATCTTTCTATGGTTGAACAATACACTACGATAATATCCGAGTCAGAAATCCATGGGTTTCAATCTCCGTTGGGTGGTCTGGATCTTTAGGCAAAACTGTTGGAAGAAAAACATTATGCTTTTCGATTAGGTTTATAGATTTGCTTGCTTGCGATATATATTTTTTATCTCTGGTACTTTCATGTTAAGAGTAGGTGATGGATGGTAAACTGAAACATTTATGTCATGTTTGGATCGGAGCTAGAACGAGGAATCTTGCAGATGGATAAATTGGGTATTCAATTACCATTTAATTATAGTTGATATCAGCACAGAGGCGATTGATTCAGTATGTGTGCTTCAAAATGAAGTTGCACCAAATATGGGGATTTCTGTGACATCCATGGAGGCAACACTGCTTCGCCAGGTTCAAGAAATCTCTTCAAACTAGTCTTACTGCGGAGCTGCTGTAAAGCACTTACACGTGAATTGGATTCTGCAGAAGCAAGCAGGCGACCGTCAATTCGCCTCGTAATCTACGATACCGTCCACTGAATAATCCGAAGTATCTCAACTTCCGTTCGGATGAACGGTTACGCTTCCCAATAGCGCACCTGGAATCCTGACCTACATTTTCCTCCAGAGCAGCGTGATACTATTTCAGCAATCGCTGCCATGCTCAAGCTGCGTATTCGACTTGGGAATGAATTGAATACTGGATATGGCACTGCAAGAGCACGTTGAAATTTAAATATATGACATGCCGCATGAAGATTAAATCTCCGTAACTTACATTTGTCAGTTGGTGCTAATCGAATCAATTATCATGCTCGTATGTAACATTTGAAATGTCTGGTATCACAAATGTACCACGTTGTTTTAAATGTGAAGCCGTTGTCTATATCAAATAGTGGAGAAACGCAAAACTAAAAGGTTTTTATCTACTGTACATATTTGGTCACCTTTTCGTTTCTATGGCAGTCTATTATCAATATTTACCACCTTTTCTTCCAGGCATAATGGGTGGGGATTTCGCTTACATTCGATAATAAAGGCATGTAATCCTGCCTGCGTGTAGTGAATGTGGTTCGAACGTAAACCAGCAGACTTAACAAGACAAGTTCACTAATACGTAATACGCAGTATTTCACGATGTGAACAGCTAGCATTCGATGATATGGCAATATATAACGTCTTAGTGATTTCCAACTCTCTACCTAAGGTAAACATTTTCGACTCTGAATTCGCCAGGTAACGGGGTGTTAGACGTGCTTGATATTATGTGCCTCACCACGCTTAATAGGATAGTAGCCGGTAATCTCTTCAGACCAAGTACTGGAGCTAATTTGGAGCACCAAAATCATGCGCACTATGCTACGATAACGGCACCTTGCGTAAACTACGGAATACCATTCGAAGCACAAGCGTAAATCTAGGTCCTTCCCGGCAGACGTGGGGTTCAGCAGTTAGCCGTCACTGGTATAATTTTGACCGCAAACGCTCTTAGTCGGTAACAGGAATACTGGCTTACTTGAAATCATTGAGGCGTACAATAGTTGGGAGTTGCAGTTGTGAAGTAGATGAGGTCTTTTTGAATTGCCCTGCATTCGTTAGTGTTTTTAACCACACTTCAAATGTTCATCTCGTCTGCATGAATTGTTAGAACCCAATGGGCATGCGGTAATCGTTTTTTGCCAAAGTGGCTTACACTTGGTGTGTTTGTTCATACATTGGAGGCGTCCGCTCATCTGCGTGATCTCCATGGAGTGTTCCCCAACTGGTGCTTGCCTCTGTGTTCATTCCTCTTGCGCATGCAACTGTAATCCTGATGTCTTCTTCAACTTTAAGGAAGTCGGCAGGGCTCACTGTTGGTGTGTCATATTGCACCACCAGACTACGTATACCCGGCGCTGTATTATCTAAATTATTCGACATCCTTCCTCTCCTTCCAAATTCTCGCTTCAGCTGCCTTCCGTCAGAATCTGTCTGACTGCCGGGGATTTTCACCTTATGAGCTTGTTCTCTCCTTCAATTCCTACAACTTCTTTATCTCGCCGGCATTATCCCTCCGCGATTCACCTTGCCAAGCATTTGTGTACACTGGGCCTCGCCGGTCGTCTACTTCGTACGGTCGTTTCCACTTCGCTAGGAATTTCCTCTCCCCTAGGCCGCAGGTGGGATAGCGTTGATGTTTTCTGTATTTCATTTTCGAACCAATCTGTTACTCGATATTCCTTCCACCTTTGCTGGTCTGGAACTTCGCTATCCTCCGCGCCTGAGTCACCTTTACGTTGCGGTTGGCTGTCTTCCGGTTTTTCCGTGTCTCCTCGAGAGATATAATGCAAGTTGGCCACATTTTAATCTCTAGGTCCACAGGTAAACGAAGTTGTCTACGGTACACCAAATTGAATGGTGATTTCTTTGTGTAAGCCTGGTTGGTTGCTCGACGGGCCAGTAACAGTAGCATGTAGATCAGAAGGCATACTTTACGTAATGCCACGAACACAAAAATGTTATGGAAATCGAATACAATTGGCTTAAGCGAGGTGAGCAAGTTAATGGAACAGAGTACAGGTAGACATTTATATGAGAAAGCAAAGCATTGGGAAAACATGGAAAACCCACCACCTGAAATAAACAGACAGCAAGCTAGCGAACGGTGACATAAATCTTAAATTAGTGAGCAAATGAAATAAGTTGTTTACAAAAGAATACGTATACAAAGAAATACGCGGTAAGTTCACGAGGTCAGGAAGTTTATTTTACGGAAATGCTACACACACGAAAATGTTATCGAAATAACTACAAGTGGCTTAAGCAACGTGTGCAAGTCTATAGAAGAGAGTATAACTAGGCATTTACATGGGAAAGAAAAGCATTAGGGCAAAATTGAAAACCCACCACCTGTAATAAAGAGACTTAGCATGCAAGCACGCGGTTAGTAAATCGAATTCAGCGTAGCTACAAACGCTGTGCTGGTTCTGCTTACGTTCTCTGCAGAACCCGTCGGCGCTTCGATAGTAGTCCCGAATGGCCTCGCTAATGGCTCACTGGGCCTGCCTGACTCAGGCACTCGCGACCGCATGTGCTACAGCACCATGCGACTGACGTCGATGGAGAACAACCCATCGGTGCTTGCCGCTTCCGCACTTGCCGCTTCTTCTCTGCGTGCATGAGGTCTTTCTCCCGCACTTCAGCAACTGCCTTCGTGATGAGATCGCGCCAGGCACGCCAATCAACCGCTTTCGATTCCCATGACCTGCAAGCAAGATTAGAACTTGAGAGACTCAATTTAATCATGTCCTGGTAACGTAACTTTGGTTTCCCAGCATGCCGCTTCCCAATACTCAGCAGACCGTATAAGAGGTGTTTCCGTATCCGGGTCGAATCCGTACGCCACACATGACTGAGCCATCTCAGGTGTCTCAGCAAAAGTATGCAGTCCACTGCATACTTCCCACTTCGGCGCAACACTTCCGTGTCTGCAACTCTGGCGTCCCAACTGATGCGCAAATTTCGTCGCAGACACTGCTGATAAATAAATAACTAAATATTTTAATTCTCGACTATGCGAGATATCGCACATCCCGACGACACATCGCCAACGTTTCACTACCGTATGGAAGAACGGACAGTACCATGGATTTTAATATTTACATATATATGTTTACGCATACATACATATATACCTGCATTTTATTACGTTACACTACGTTACATTACATACATATATGGTATGGCGGCATCCGTGTCCGGATTTGCGGTCCCTGTGGCCTCCATGTGACAGACACAGGATGCCAGCGTCTATAAAAGGGGACCATGGGTGGTTCGCGTTGCACCTCCCACGGTTTCACCCACACCCCATATCCGTGGAAACCCGAATGAATAAGACAGTGAGGCAAGTGGATGGGAGCCGAATTATCCCAACGCAGCCGGCCCACACTCCTTCAACAAGTCGAAAAGAAGCATTCCGGATTAATTGGGAAACCATGCACACCAGACATACACGGCGTTGCCTGATCGAATCTTAAAATAAATAAAATAAAAAGTGTATTCCTACACCCTTGCACGCAAGGGCCCAGATCATTTTGTACAATAGTTCCATGCACTTGCATAAATAAAACAATTATTAGAATAAGTACTGCCTAAATGTCAGAGCGTGGGTTACCATAGCCTGATAGGTTACGAGGTATAGCATCGTCTGACGTTCCGATGCTATTCGCGCAAAGTTCAGTAGTCACCTACCCTACGATGGTGTGTTATTTTTGAGAGTGCAAAGCACAGGGGTTATTACATGTAGTTCATTATAGGGCTGGCCAAAACCCACGAGCCAATGTCTTTACGTATTCGGTTCCACTTTCAGCGGAGTATTTTACTCATTCAGACGTCCGCAGTTATGGCACGCTCAAGGAAGAGTAAAGATAGAGATGAAAGCAGAAGGGGTAATTTGAGGATAAAAACTATCTTTCAGGATAGTAAATAGTAGGATCAAATATTTTACAAAAAGCGGACGTAATAGAACCACTTAAGATGTTAATGGAACTTGTAAAACAAAATATTTTTCAATGGATTCCATTAATATGTGACCCTGAGCACCACAAAAGTGAGTTAACAGATAAAATAGACAAACATTGATAGCTTACTTATAGAAATTCATAGAAATCTAAAGCTCCAGACTTGGTTAACCTTGAGCGGCTGTTCTGATAAAAATACTATCTAAAGTTGCGCAGTCGTTTGCCACTTATTTAGTGACTAATGGCAGCGCTAGTATTTCTCCATACTAAAAATGTGGCAATTCTTCTCTGGTAAATACAACGTGAAAAGGCAAACAAAAGGCAAATGATATGTCTTTATTCCTTCTAAATAAAGAGGTGTGGCTAAAAAGGTGCAAGGTGGTTCAAACTTATCAGTACGTATTAGGTGCGACGTGGATGGCAGAAAAAGGGATTTCCTAAGCTCCGCGAAAGTAAATAGAAAAAAGTGAGGGAAACATTCGCCAAAATGCTAAGAAGCCCTAAAAGAAGACTATTGAAACTCGAAGCGCTTCCGCCTGGCGTATGTGGTTCTAGCTCTAAAGTACTCCTCTTAAGGATGCTAGTGGGTGCCATGCGTTGCTAAGCATTGTAAATCTAGAAACCCTAAGTTATTAATGATGCTGTAGTTAAATAGTATAGCCGCTGAACTACCGAGAATAGGTCTGTATGCATTTTTCAGCGTAGCTCATGCTTCGTTTAGCCCATATCAGTCCATCCATGCTGCATATTTGTAAGATAGATAATGCAAGGTTTATGACGTCGTACAATTTATATATAGCCACAGACGTGGGTCTATCTTTAGTGACACATATCCGAGCTTTGTCGTCAGAGACAGGTAAATGAGTCGCAGAAAAGTCGACGATGTACTACGAAGCGTGTGATTCACTGCAGCCTGTATGTGTGGTGTTGCAACGGCTATGGTTATGAGAGCGGGCGTTTTCAAAAGCGGAGGTTTATTGTGCCTTCCGTGTTAGAGCACAATATGACAAACATATTTTACCCTTTTGTGGCTCATCTCGCTTGTTAAGTAGGTTTGGCGCAAGTGGTCCCCAACGTAGGCTAGCCTGACGTTATGGGATACGGCATTGGCAATAGAGCAGCTATCACACTAGCGCTTTATGTGAACAAAACTGTTGCAGAATATCAGAAAAAGTGGATGAGTGATAATATATGCCAGGAGAAGTAACGTACATTCAAAAGTGAGGGATGGCTATCCACCCACCATTATGGTTGGCACCTGGGTTCCTGGGAGCCAGTTAAACGATTACCTTCGCTAGGCTGGCCAAGCTAAGGTACATTGGTGGTCATAACGTTCTGGATATTCAGAACGGCCGTATGCCATGCTGGTCAATTCGATGACCAAGGAATTCGATAGAGGATTGCTGAAAGTGCATTTGTCGGTGTTGACAGTAATGCTATTAGAGGCTAACCGAAAACGACAAGGTGGAACTTGGTCTTTTCGGACCTAATACCATGCAAAGAAAATTGCGACCCTAGCTGACCAAACCAAGACTTAGGATTAGTCTCGCGAAAAGGTGCGATAGGAAGCGTAACTGTGCCGATCTGAACGTCAGGATCTACGCGATCAGTTTCCATAGCGAGCAAATTAGCGAGCCAGCAAGATTAAACCGGAAAAAGAAAAGTGAAAATCAGACGGGTTAGAGAAAAAAATGTGGCCAAATCTGAATAGAAAGGTTAGCGAAAACTCACCGGATAATGACCAAAAGTCGGGGTCACCAAGAAAGCGAGAAGCGGGATCGGTACGCTTTAGAACCAATACGCGAATATAAGACCAACCTCCGCTGAGTGTAGAACACCAAAGGTAACGCTAGGAATAATTTATTGAGTGGGCGAAGGGCTCTCTAGTGCTAAAAATAAGGCACCGGAAGACAGCTAGCTAGGGGAAAAGTGTGGTCTCGTGCGCGGAGAGCAAAGATGGCCGCGGAGCCGATGAGCGTCGCGCCGTTCGAAGGCGGATGCTATGTTGACTCAAACAAACGCGAGCAACGTTCAAACAGGCGAGCGGCTAATTTGCTATGTACATTGAGAAAATATAATTTTGTGATTTTGTAATATTTTACGCAGCATGCGGCAGCCAAACAGGGGAATCTCCAGGTCACTACATATTCACCAGTGTAAGGTAATAGAAAACTGGGAGATCACAACAGCTATTAACTTGGAGGTTTCCTTGTGGGAAGCTTCCACATTGTCAGGCGAAAAGAATGAACAATAATATAACGCAAGCAGAGAAGATAACGGAAAACAAGTGGGAGCTGGTTGTTCACCTACCATTACGCATTACGTATCGTAGGCTTTGGAGCCAGGCAAGGGTTAAAATTACGTACGAACGGTCAAGGAAATAAGAAGTGGTGGTCAAAATATCTGGGTGTCTAGCTTTCCAAGTGACAGGGGCCTCACTGCCGCATGGTTAGCTTTTTACCAGAGAAAGGGAATCCGGAAAAATTGTTGTGCAAGCATAAAGGATTGAAGAAAGGATCTGGTTTTTCATAATGCTTGTCTACCAGCGTTTCCGATAGTGATAGGCATACGTATAACTCAGATAAAACTAAATGTACGGGCCAAGAAAGCTTAAGTGGAGAGTAAATGCCTGAATATAGGTTATGGTGATGTTGCCTTCGAGGTGGGTAGGTGGCCCTGTTATATAATCAGCGGTGTAAAGTAGCGAGTACTTAAACCTAGGGGAGGGCATCGGTTATGGGCAACTAGTAGATGCTGATTACGTAGGCTAGTAGAAATACCTATAAAGCAGGCAATTTATACGACTATTTTAGACAGATAATTGGTAATTTACGGGTGCACCATATGTGTGGACAACAACGCTAGAACCTGGCATTTCACATGAGGCTTAATGTTGTTAAAATGTTTTTAGTAGACGTGACTCATGGGTCACAAGTATAAGTATTCGCAAGAGACCAAGTGGACTAGGTATTTGGAAAATACTAAGGGGTAAAGATGGAGACGAAGGAACCAAAGTGTAGAAGAGAAGGAAGAAGTGAATTAAAGTTTGTCCGTTCGGATTGATTCCCCATTGCTATGCAATATCCTACCTGGTCAGTGCCTACAGGCTTACGATGTTCCCATTCAATAGTACAAGGCTGTTTTACGTGCTGATCTGTTGAACAGTAAGAAACTAGACGTCGAGAAGGAGCTTTCAAAGGATTTGAGCTACCGATTAGTGTTTCCAGGTTGCCTTTCGGGTAGCGTCTACTATTTCAAGACTTCCTATTTAACTAAGTGTCGGTGGGAGCCAGTAAAGCGCTCAGCTACTACTGGGGTAGGCTGAATACCTTTTGTGGTCGGATTCGCAGTCCTAACATCTGTAAGATACGTGCAACTGATCGGGCCGAGATCTCTCACGTAGTGTAACAGGGACCGCAAAGTATGGGGAGGACCTGTGAGCCCAAGATGCTCCTGTCAGGAAGTCTAGTTGAGCGCAAAACAAAGTTGCGCCAGAGCAGACCGAAATGTGATCTATGCCCCATCGGGGCCGGTATCAAAAACTGCAAAGCACGGAGGTTATTACATGTAGTTCATTATAGGGCTGGCCAAAACCCACGAGCCAATGTCTTTACGTATTCGGTTCCACTTTCAGCGGAGTATTTTACTCATTCAGACGTCCGCAGTTATGGCACGCTCAAGGAAGAGTAAAGATAGAGATGAAAGCAGAAGGGGTAATTTGAGGATAAAAACTATCTTTCAGGATAGTAAATAGTAGGATCAAATATTTTACAAAAAGCGGACGTAATAGAACCACTTAAGATGTTAATGGAACTTGTAAAACAAAATATTTTTCAATGGATTCCATTAATATGTGACCCTGAGCACCACAAAACTGAGTTAACAGATAAAATAGACAAACATTGATAGCTTACTTATAGAAATTCATAGAAATCTAAAGCTCCAGACTTGGTTAACCTTGAGCGGCTGTTCTGATAAAAATACTATCTAAAGTTGCGCAGTCGTTTGCCACTTATTTAGTGACTAATGGCAGCGCTAGTATTTCTCCATACTAAAAATGTGGCAATTCTTCTCTGGTAAATACAACGTGAAAAGGCAAACAAAAGGCAAATGATATGTCTTTATTCCTTCTAAATAAAGAGGTGTGGCTAAAAAGGTGCAAGGTGGTTCAAACTTATCAGTACGTATTAGGTGCGACGTGGATGGCAGAAAAAGGGATTTCCTAAGCTCCGCGAAAGTAAATAGAAAAAAGTGAGGGAAACATTCGCCAAAATGCTAAGAAGCCCTAAAAGATGACTATTGAAACTCGAAGCGCTTCCGCCTGGCGTATGTGGTTCTAGCTCTAAAGTACTCCTCTTAAGGATGCTAGTGGGTGCCATGCGTTGCTAAGCATTGTAAATCTAGAAACCCTAAGTTATTAATGACGCTGTAGTTAAATAGTATAGCCGCTGAACTACCCAGAATAGGTCTGTATGCATTTTTCAGCGTAGCTCATGCTTCGTTTAGCCCATATCAGTCCATCCATGCTGCATATTTGTAAGATAGATAATGCAAGGTTTATGACGTCGTACAATTTATATATAGCCACAGACGTGGGTCTATCTTTAGTGACACATATCCGAGCTTTGTCGTCAGAGACAGGTAAATGAGTCGCAGAAAAGTCGACGATGTACTACGAAGCGTGTGATTCACTGCAGCCTGTATGTGTGGTGTTGCAACGGCTATGGTTATGAGAGCGGGCGTTTTCAAAAGCGGAGGTTTATTGTGTCTTCCGGGTTAGAGCACAATATGACAAACATATTTTACCCTTTTGTGGCTCATCTCGCTTGTTAAGTAGGTTTGGCGCAAGTGGTCCCCAACGTAGGCCAGCCTGACGTTATGGGATACGGCATTGGCAATAGATCAGCTATCACACTAGCGCTTTATGTGAACAAAACTGTTGCAGAATATCAGAAAAAGTGGATGAGTGATAATATATGCCAGGAGAAGTAACGTACATTCAAAAGTGAGGGATGGCTATCCACCCACCATTATGGTTGGCACCTGGGTTCCTGGGAGCCAGTTAAACGATTACCTTCGCTAGGCTGGCCAAGCTAAGGTACATTGGTGGTCATAACGTTCTGGATATTCAGATGGCCAGGTTGACTGGCCACTATGGCGCGTAGCTAGTCTTCCTTCCAGTCTGACGGTATGCAGGATAGTGGAGGTTAAGATAGTATGAACGGCTATAGGAAAGGACCTGGTTCTTTTTTCATTTGGCAAATCGGGTTTTCATTATTCATTGGTAGATGTTCAGCACAGTTAAGTGCTGGGAACCTAAGGCCAAGTGAGGAGGAAATGGACTGCAAAATGCCTGCGTCTGAAGATTATGGCTAGGACAGCGTCCATTTGGCAGATCCGGTGGACTACGTTTCTCTGAGGTACACATTATAGTTAAAACCATAGCGACGGTTCAACAGGCGGTGGTCAGGTAGAATTATTGGTGTCCATGTGGTATAAATGTCGGATGCCGGCTGTGAATGCACACGGAAGTTCGTGCAGTCCGGAGGCTCCTTAGCAAAAGAGAGAGCCCCTTTTCAATGATAACTACTATTGGACCGGTGTATGCTTGCTAGCAAAATAACCTCACCATGTTAACGTCGGCAACGGCTCTAGACCCTGTGAAACCACCATAGTAGTTAGATGTAGAAGGTTTGGGGTATAAACAATATTTTAACCTCCACGCTTCGTAATATCTAGGAAGCGGTAATGGAGCTAATTGTTTACCTAAGTGGAGATAGTTCTTGTGCAACCTATAGACTATGACGGACATACGGATGTCATGTATATATATTAAGGTAGGCCAGAGCAATGGCTTCCAGATGAGGACCAGCGCCAACGATAAGCAAGTGGTCGCCTATTTGGCAGGGCTGTTGGCGCTAGGAACGCCTAGTGGAGCCCTACGAAGTTCTTAAGCGGCAGTTGGATAAGCAGTGGTAGGTGTTAATATTGTAAGTACAGGGTGGTATGCAGTAAGCTGATATCAGAAAGGATATGTTGACCCAGTGGGTGTCCCATTGAAAAGAAAGGAAAAGGAGCAAAGTGGACTGGCGAGGACTTAGAGCTGTAGGTTCACACACTCGGTTCCTGTGGCCACAACTTACATAAATTTTCGGTGAGGTCGGTGTCGCTTAACCACTTGGTTGTGGAAAACGACGTAAAAGCTAGGTTTGAGGCTCAAGATATGCGCCTAGTAATCCGGACTGTCAATATGGCCCGGTTTTCATCACCATACGGCAGGCTTTCAAATTATTAGGGGTATGAGTTAACAGGGCTCAGCGGTGCAATAATCTTCCGCGTGTGCGACCTCCTTGCGTCAACTTACTGACATGTATTACGGTGTTAATTGAGCCTGTTTGTTAGGATAGTTCAAGGTAAAAGGTTATCACTAAACCTGATGCATGGAGCCTAGTTTCGGGTTGTTAATGGTAGCCGGCAAGCCTTGGAGCCTTCACCTTTGCTATTAGGTAATTTGGCTATTAAATGAGGGGTGGGAGTTGTCGCCTCTCAAGACAGTTGGACCGAGCCCTTAGGTGTGCTTCTGCCGGGCGAGGTGGATTCGCTTTAGTTTGGGGAAGTGAAGCTTTAAGTGGCGGTTTGAAGGCTTGGACTCGGGTTGCGCCTCTTCTTTCTCAGGCTGTTTGCATTTAGTCAGGCCGATATTGGTAGTGGGCAGAGAGGCTGCCTGGTAAGTGGGGTATCGGATGATAAACCAGCTTTCATGCTATGCGTTATGCTAGCGAGTATTGTTTCGGGTTATTAGGCACGGGCAATTAATAATAGTATAGGTCGAGAGTAGTAAAGTAGGCAACATGTAGCCGCTAATTGAGCACCCACCACTACACATAAAGCTTGGCAGGTTTGGAGCCAAGTAAAAGAGAAAAGTATGTACGGAGGGTTAAGGTAAGGCAACTTGATGGCTAGGACGTTCTGGATATCCAGCGTGACGGGGCTTCTCTATCGCACGTTGGTTTTCGTTTCATCGGAATAGAAGCTGGAAAATTAAATGTTGTCATAGCAAAGGCGGTTGAACGAAAAGATTTGGATTTTCATAATACCTGACTACTAATGAGTTAATGCTTATCAGCATACTCTGGCCCAGATGAAACTAATCATCAATAAACACACGCATGAGGCGCATGCTCCCGGATTATTTGGGATAATCCTTTATATCTTCTCCCTATATGCTTGCAGCGTAATCACCTTACACTCACTCGAACTGGATTTAGCATTTCTATATATTGATTCGCCATAGTGTAACTATTTTACCACTTAAGTCCTAACAATTGCTAGCGGATTTCACTGTCATCCGTGGCTAAACACAAGAGTATAACTCCTTTACATTGTGGATGTTTGTGAGTAGTGTAAAGTTCGTAGAAGTCACGATTAAAATTCACACACAATAATTGGTCTCGACGGGGAATCGAATCCTGGTCCGGTAGAGCAGCGGACCGGAAATTCTTTGGACCGGGGTTCAGTTCCCCGTCGTGTCACGTTATTGTGTGTGAATTTTATTCGCGACTTCTGCTTTCTACGGATCATTTACATTGTGCCTATTGCCCTTTTGTATAACGCCATGCCTTGCAGAATCCTTAAGGCAGTCCGAAAAGCTTAAGATTATTCCCAGCCGATGTTTCTGAACGCCTTTGTAAGAATTGGTGATCTATCAGTCTATGTCCATCATGTTGTCTTGACTAATATACTAGGTTCCAAACTATCCTGGCCTAACCTTGATCCATCACCCGACCAACACTGCAACGTGTGCTCACTAATGATCACCGCCGACATCGAACGCGCCACTTTTACTACGCTTATTGTTGACGCAGGATGTTGCACAAGCTGGTTATCCGCCAACTGCGTGACCATAAAATTGCACGTCCACGGCGGTGTCTTACCATACGTGCAAGTGTAAGTTGTGTACTACATTAGTGATGATTAAGCCAGTTTGCGGAAGTTGTGTGGAAACCTATCAAACAAATTGCCTTGGGACAAAACCGATAAAAACAGACGATAACGTAACAAGACGAATTCCAGAAAAATAATTATTTATTTACATATTTACCATGACGTTATAAATAAATAAATATTTTATTCTCGACAAAGCGAGACACGCCGTTTGAGCATGATCAGCATATTGCAATATTGTACATGCGGGAGTAGTACAGTTGGAGACAGTAGTGTGGGCCCATACGGTCCAAAGGTTGTATGAAGTCTAGGTACACAGAATGCGAGAAGTAGAGATAGTAATCAGATCACTTATATGGTATGTTGATGAGGAATTAGTCCGATGAAGTCCCGTACGCAGTGTAGGTCAGTGAGTGAAGTATGAGGAAACGGGTGAAAAATACTTAAGAATAGTTTCATGTCACTAATCAGATATGTAGGCGTGTTCGTGCGAGGGCAGATATATGCACAGAACTTGTAAATGTGATGTCGGTCAACTTGCCAATGTGTTAGGGGCGGTGACTTTATTGAGTGGCGAGTCACATCCGCCACGTCGCAGTGTTGTTAAACATACATTTATGGCTCTTTCTAGGATAAACGCTTGCCAGACGAAGCCCCACCACGTCCTGGAACACTGCCGGCTGGTGATATAACATTGACAAGAAGGTATCTGACCGATTACCCTCGCGGATATGCGCAATCACGTAACGCCAATTTGTTTCCCATGGTTGTGTAGTCGCCTTCGGAGTCCAGTACAAGTGGTTGCAGCTGTTGAAGTCGGACGACTCAGGTGACTTGTATTGAGTTGATCAGTTTTCTAGGTTCTTTAGTGTGTCAGGATTATGAAGTGCGGGTTTTTTCTTTGTTCTTTATTGATTCCGTGCCCATGGGAGCGTCGCAGCTATGTCCTCAGCGGTGTTCCGTGTAGGTAATGTTATCCTGTAGAACAAGGGGGAGAAGAGCTATCAGAGCTATCCCAGTTGTTAGCTGTCTAACTGTGCTATTTCAAATTATAAAAGCCTAATAGATGCAGCCGATCAACTGTTGTGCGCCGGGGTTACACCTATAGGAGGAAACGGAGCTGCAAGTGGGTGTGAAAGTAACACCCAGCGTTTTCCATTCAGGCAGAAGGAGAGAGACAGGCGATCAAAAATTACCCCGATGACTCACTCTTAATGAGTGCCAGCTCCTTTTCTCTCTTCCGAAAGTAAAATCGTTGTCTGCCGAGTGCCTGCTTTAACTTTTTACGGTGTGTTAAAACTTGTAGTTTGTTCCCTATACAGGTGACTAAACTGCGGTCAACTGGCCGTAGTGAGGAGCTAGATAAATACGTATCAGTTGCCCGTCAAACACACACCGGAAATAGCACCGGTAACTTGGTGATCGGACTAGAGGAAACTAATATGTCGCATCACGGATGGCCTGCATAAGTGTCATGCATAAATTTACTAAAAGCACCGGAACATAGGGTTCCAAAACCGGTAGCCATCAGGCACAAATATTGCGCTCTAAGCCATGTGTGTGCTAATGTCCTCGAATCCAAATCCATTGCCATTAAGGGAAGGCTGACAGGCTGTTGAAACCAAGGAAGTTACATCTGTATGGCCATTGGTGGCCATGCTAATCCCACGGCAGTGCAACGCATGACACAACGGTGAATCCCGGTTACTTCGGGTACCACTGAACTCGAATGATGAGAAGGAAAACGTGCTGCTGTCCGCAACTCGACTCCGCAGCGTCTCAACTGGATTGCGCATACCACCTGAAATCCTACGACTGCGGATGTTATGAAAAGACTAATTGCTCTGCGCGAGCATACCTCTCCCGGTTTTGATAATATTCATCAAGAAGCTTTGAAATTGACTGCAGTAAACCTGGCGGACCCGCACTGCAAATTCTTCCAAAGGTGCCGCGATGCGATGCGCGTGCCAACAATGTGAAAGCAAGACACCGTCACTCCCATCCATAAGGGCGGAAGTCGTACAGACCCGGCCAACAATCGCCCCATAACCCACTCCTGGCGCTCTCCAAAATCATGGAAGCGATTGTTGCCGAAGCGCTTACGAAGTTCGTGGAAGAACGCAATATCATAGCACAAGAACAACATGGGTTTCGCAAAAACCCATCTTGCACTTCAAACTTGCTGCTTGCCAGATTCGGTTGGACTGAGACCGTTGACAGCGGCTTAGGTGTTGACGCAGTATATCTGGATTTCTCCAAGGCTTTCGACCGTCTGAACCACTGTATCCTCCTTCACAAGCTGCATGGTTGTGGATTTAGCGACCCAATCTTCGGTTGGATAGCAAACTTCTTGTTTCAATGATATCTGAATGTAAGAGTTCGCGGCGTCGTCTCTGACCCAATCGACTTTAAGTGTGGAGTGCCCCAGGGCTCTGTACTTGGTCCACGACTATTACTGATTTACATAAACGATCTCGTGATAATGGTCAACTCCTACTCCTTACACTGCGCTGATGATCTCAAGATATGGCGAGCCAATAGAAGAACCAGCAACAATGCAGCACTTCAGGATGGTCTGGACAGGGTCTACGAATGGTCGACTCAGAACCTGCTTCAGTTCAAAGCGAAAATTGCAAGGTGTTGAGCATACGCTATAAAGCCACTTGCGAATACAGACGAAGGATCAAATATTGAAGCGCACTACAACGGAATGCGATCTAAGAGTGGTAGTGCAAGAAGATCTGGGCGGTTCCCGTCAGGCCGAGAAAGCCTCCAAAAAAGCTAACCGAAACCTTGGCCTTTTGCGTAGGGCATGCGGGCGCTTTGATCCTTCCATGTTTTCTCAGATGCTCAACGCCTACATTCGGCCTCATTCTGAGTACGCCATCCACGCCTGGCAGCCATGGCAAAAGCACCACCTTACCGCTCTTGAACTGCCACAACGAAGGGCGACCAAGAACGCAAAGGGCCTGTTTCATCTCTCTTAAGGATTGAGGCTGAAAACCCTCGAAGTCTAATGTGGACAATATCGAGGTCAGCGTAGCGACTTGATAATGACTTATATGATCCTGAGGAACCCAAATCATTGTTGTCATCACCTACTAAAGCTGAATAGCGATACAACACTCCGAGGACACCAGCTAAAGCTGGCCACACAAAACAGCCGGTTGGAATGCCGCCGGAATGTCTATTCCTTTTGTGTATGCGAACACTGGAACGCTCTTCCCACATACGTTGTTTCTTCTCCCACGCTAACAGTATTCAAAAGACGTTTGGATGATTCGCTTATCCACCTACATTACGCTATATAATCAGAGATGTCTACGTCAAACAAACGCGAAAAAACGGTGCTCGTTCTCAGCTTTTGTGCTTCACTACTTACACACTGCAGTTGTGCAGTATAGTTTGGATATATTACAAATGCATTCATCAGTTTACCCCAGTCCAAGAAAGCGGCGCACGAGTAAGCGTTGTCGTTTCTCTTGTTCTTAAGACATGCCTTAATCATATTGCTTCCCATATTACACTACAGTAACAATTCGGTACACATTCTACATCGTTTCTATGAATAAGGGCCCTTGAATTCACTAGACGCTTAAATTAACGATTTACACTGATGTATACTTTCACTTCAACCATCCTACGGGGCTTGTAAAGCAATCGCTTTTTTACCTATAATATATCATTGTTCATTGTTAATTCGCGATGGTGGACTACGTGTTCACATTCCGTTTTATAGGGAATTTTGTGTTATCAATTTCCCAGGATTATGGGCTTTGTTGTTACAACTACCGTAGGAAGGAACTGATATGTTGATCGTCTAAATGATGTGTCGGCCAAGTACCTTAGCTGCAGAAGTGGCGGTGAAATGACCAACCAATGCTAACAAACAAAGATGCAACGACTCTCATGTGCGGACATGCCACACAACTGGCTACGGGATACGACATCAGTTGATGTGCACCGACTTGCGTGTCAGTTACACTCACGCTGGGTCTGCATCCGTACGCGTATATATGTGTGTACCGGGTGTTTCATTAATCTGGTCCAGAGCTAGGAGCAGATCCACTCAGGTGATGACGTACAACCGTTACGCTGAATTGCTAATTGTCCAATGAGGAAATTTGCTTTGCCCGCAGTGGTGAGATGGGACACAGACGCCATATTTGTGCCGACGAGTACAGAGCACACCGTGGCGATCGGCTTTGAACGTTAGCCAGACAATACAACCGTAATGAACGCGTCATGCGTCCATCGAATGGCAAGACTAAGGGAACGCACCTCGTTTAACTGAGAATTGCACGTGAGCGGAAAACCACCTAGCCTAACTAAACCTGTCAAGCTTCAATCGATCGGTAGTCCGCATTCATGCAGGTAAAATGCCAGCAAAAGTGTTTCCTACGAAGTGTGTCGCTGTGCGTGTATTTGAGAAAAACAGCCTGGCCGTATGTGATGACCACTCGTTGGGCAATGTACTGCTATTGCCAACGAAAAGGCCATCGCTTCATGATTGGCTTCCAACAGACCAGTAAACTTGAATAAAGATGTTTTCACGGCTAAAAGGAACCATACTGCCTGGAGCACATTGTAAAGTTACAAAGTAGTTCGCTTTACGGTTTCGATAGTGTATGTCTTACAGATGAACATTCACCCTTCATGGGTACATAGAAACTAATTCTTGACTTAATGAGAGGATGCACTTAGATTGTAGTCGGCCCCGACGCCCCAGTGGCACCACAAGACATCACATCAATTTAGTCATGAATGCAAATATTGCCCTCACAGTCAGACGACTGTTAGTTATTCAAATCGAGCAGGCCTTCAATGGTGTTTCTCGTGTACAATGGAGACTAAACGTTTAGTTATTTATTTACATATATTTTAACGAAACTTGGAAATGTCGGTATTTATCACGGAATTTCATGCTAGCAACATTAAACTATTCAGACGGCTTCACACCGTCGTAGATGGAGTAGCAACTTGCGAGACTGCGCATGTGGTTCGCAATAAAATCCGGCTGAACATTTGGCAACCCGCACGACATTGCATAACCACACCGTATGCAGTGTATCGGATATTGCAGGGAAAAATATTCCTGCTGTACAGTACACTGGAGTTGCAACTTTTGGACGCAGGCGATTCACAGAAGCGCCCGGAATTCTCTCGTTTGTTTTTATACAGTTTGGACATGCATTCCTTTTTGTTCTCTGATGAGGCGTGTTCCATCTGCATGAGGAAGCTATGAAACATGCGGGGGCAACGACCAACCCACGGCAATGTAGCACTTTACGTGTGCAACGTAGCGCGAAACTCATGGCCTGGGCTGGGTTGACTGGTCGAAAAAGCATTGGGCCTTTTCTCTTTTACAATAGTGTGTCCAGTAGGTTGTCGTTTAACAGTAACAATATTTGACAAAACTTAGCATTCTCATGCACGGAAATGTTTCAGAGCAGCGTCATTCCGCAGCTACAGTCGAAAGGGTTAATGAATAACGTTTGATGGCAACAGAATGGCACACCTACACATTCGACGCAATCGGTTCGTACATACCTGAACGAGACATTCGATGGACGTTGGATCGGTTTCGGAAGACCGATAGGATTGCTTGCGCGATTAACTGATCTGAATCTCATGGGTGTTTTCATATGAGGAAAATTGAAGCGTAAATATAATAGAAAGAAAGCCAAAAACTAGCTGAAATGAAAGAGACAATTTTGATAGAAAAAAGGCAGATTTTGTTGGAGACATTGCAGCAAGTGCCCGCCAACACCATTCGGCGAATGCTCATCTGTAGCCATAACCACTGGGGGCACTTCCAACATACAATTCATAGATAAATAACGACATTTTAAAAATATCATCGAAACATAAGTAAAGAAATAATTAAATGTATATTCTCCATTGTACACAAGAAACACCATCGAAGGCCTGCTCTATTTAAACAACTAACAGTCGTCTGACTGTGAGGGCAATATTTGCATTCATGACTAAATTGGTGGGTTGTCTAGTGGTGCCACTGGTGCGTCGGGGCCGACTACAATCTAAGAGCATCCTCTCGTTAAGTCAAGAATTCGTTTCTATGCACCCATGAAGGGTGAATGTTCATCTGTAACACATACGCTATCGAAACCGTAAAGCGAACTACCTTGTAACTTTACAATGTGCTCCAGGCAGTATGGTTCCTTTTAGCCGTGAAAACATCTTTTTTCAAGTTTACTGGTCTGTTGGAAGCCAATCATGAAGCGATGGCCTTTCGTTGGCAATAGCAGTACATTGCCCAACGAGTGGTCATCACATACGGCCAGGCTGTTTTCTTCAAATACACGCACAGCGACACACTTCGTAGGAAACACTTTTGCTGGCATTTTACCTGCATGAATGCGGACTACCGATCGATTGAAGCTTGACAGGTTTAGTTTGGCAATATGATCTCCGGCTTACGTTCACTTCTCACGCCCGAACGCCGCAGTGTGCTCTGCAGTTTTAGGCACACATGTGGTGTCTTCATTTCTCCTTACCACTGCCGGGAAAGCAATTTTCGCCATTGGACAGTTAGCGATTCAGTGTGCCGGTTGTACTTCAGCTATCGAGAGCGGCTGCTGCTAGCACCGGGCCAGGTAAATAAAACACTTGTATAGATCAGTCGATGCAAAAGTCCGACATCCTGGTGGCTGTATTGCGTTTGATTCAGAGTGAATGAAGACTATGTACCGCATCTACTATGACAGTTTGCGTCGCCTGCTTTAACGAAGCAGGACTTGCTCGCTTTGTACTTAATGTGCAACAGGCGTACCTCGGCACTATATCTCTCAGTAGACTGCAGCTCAAGACGGCTCTCCATAAAGCAAGGCAGGCCACGTTTTAATCAGTAATTAGGTTTCGATGCCCCTTTTGTCGCTTTACTCGCAAGCTTGTCTCACCGCCCATCTATCATTCACGGTCCTGCATCTGAGACTTATTGGCTATCCGGACAATGTACCGCGTAAGCCCGAGTGTTGGTAGGTCGTACAAAATCTTGGGCTGCACCAATGTCAAGCTGGCTATAACATCGCTTTCGAGGTGTCGCCTTACCGTGTTTGCCGTCTCCTAACCCACACACTGATGTCGCTCGCAGGGCATGCATTTAGGTACACATTAGTCCACTTACGCCTACTGAAGCACCTACTTATTCGCACCACCTGTTTGGACAAACATGTGCTCCATTAGAATGTGGAACCCGCTTCATATAAGGCACTTTTGCTGCATGAGGGCTAGAACGCCCACTCTTCTCCACTACGCACCACCAACGCGTTCAATTATGCAAGGGAGTTTTACATGCACTCTCCTCGGCTGCTTTGGGCTATCTCATTTCCAAGGTCACTGCGGGCACTTGGTGCGTCGAAATGATACTGGATGCAATTCAAATGCATTAAATTTGAGGGTCAACTTTCTTGCGGATATAAATCAAATCTTTATCAAGCGATTCCATTGCACTAGGAAATTAAGCTATTGTAAAATTTTGCAGTCTTCAATACCGGTTGCTTTAACTTCTTAACCGCCATCTCCGTCTTTCTATTCGGTCGTTTGTGGTAATGACTTTATACTTGTGCATTAGTATTTCTTCGGCTGCAAAGGCCTGTAACACAGCGTTGGTATAATAAGGAAAACCCTCTAGATAAGAAGCTCATGTATTCTGTGATACGCGGATTAAGATCCGTTTGTTGATTATTATTTCTAAGGTAACTTTAATGAATGCGATACATTAATAAAAATCTTTCCTCGATTTTATTACGTGTGAAAAGCATTTAACACAATTCCACTTAGGATCCATGATTTGACCCATCATTCCTCGCCAGAATTTCCAATTAATTGATCGATTAGTGGTAAAGGTAGAACACTTTAAGTGCAATCAGCGTGTCCCGGCGTTTGACTTCGAAGTCTTGACGTAAGTAAGGTACGGCATTGTTTGAACTGCAAAACACTAGAGTTTAGCCCAAAAATCGAAGTAGCTTTTTGATTCCAAGGTTAACAGTTACTTGTCAAAACTATGCACTTAGAATAACGTATAGCAAAACTGAAAGCGTGGGATCTTCATTTGTGTGGCACTTTGTTTCGTTTAGAGAATATTCCGTCACTGCTATCTATCGTGCTAGGTTAGCTGTTTCGACCTCTTCCAGATGATGCTCTGCTAGCGACAGATGATGATGTGAGAGCATTTCCGCGGTAACCTATTTGCTTTGGACGTGTACGCTAAAAGGTTCGTAACAGTAGAACCGGATAAGAGTATGTTAAAGACGACACGGAACATTTTCCATTGTGTGCGCGGAAGCCGACAAGGGTCCGTTGGGAGACGAACCACTGACGAGACCCATAAGGTCGAAGCGCAGGCGTCTGTTGCTTTTCTAGACTAGTTTAAGTCTGCTGATTGAGAGCGGGAATGATAAATTAGCTGAATTGTGTATCGGTTTACTGGCTATCGAGGAAGGTTTATTCGTTGAAAAACTCCATGGCAAAAAGCTACTGCAAACCGCCTTTCAGTCTGCACATAGCGCCTCCGGTCACCGTGAGTAATCGAATGCGGAATTTTCAAGGTCTGACATTCTGCAGGAGAACAGCATTTCTTCTGATATGTCAACAGTCACACTAAGCTTACAGAGATCGCGCTAGAATGTAACATCTGAGTACAGGCACGTTGCTAACTAAGTGCCAGATGGTTGCAAATGCGGGTTTCTGTACATTTCTCTAACTCCACTTTACTTCCTTTGGAGCACGTTCCTTGATCAGTGTCATGATATCAGCAAGTCTTCGTACAAAACTGCTTACATAATTTACGAGACTAGTTCGACATCAGCTTTCCTTTGGTAGATCGCGGTATGTCTCGCATTTTCTATAATTTGCCTAGATCCACCCTGATCCCTTCGGTTGTTAACACATATCGAAAGAAAATTAATTTCGTTTTCTATAGTCTAAATTTCTCATGTATAAGATTGATGTTTTACGTCAAGCAATGCTGCAAGTAAAGGTAGAGATTGACGTTGTGGTACTTTCTCATCTAACAAAAGTCAGAACATCTCTGTCACACTTGTTATGTATCTTAATCATCTACCACTTCCAACAACCGTTTTTGAAAAAGCGCCGTTTAATATCTTCCAAATAAACCATAAACGTAGCCACAGATAACACCGCAAACAGTGTGGTAAAGGTCGTGAACTATCTATGTTCGTTAGGTAGAACCACTTACCAGAATGCGGAAGGCAGGTTCACCTTCTTAAAATACTAAGCCGTGGCCGAAAGCGGTAAAATGTCTTCTAGACTATGTATCGAATGATGCCGTCTGCGCAGGGGCTCATGCAACAATTTCGGTTCCATAACAAGCTAATTTTGCATACCTTGTTTGCAATTATTGAAACCTGACGAACACACTTGGTTACATTGGTAACTTTGACAATCACCCTTACCTCACCAATTCGTTCAGTTCAGAGTAAAACATGTCACGCAGTGCAAATGTAATTCCCCAGCGGCTGCATAGTTTGCTGTAACAAGGCATCTAACGACAGGTGTACGGT
Source organism: Dicrocoelium dendriticum (assembly GCA_944474145.2). Taxonomy (NCBI): domain Eukaryota; kingdom Metazoa; phylum Platyhelminthes; class Trematoda; order Plagiorchiida; family Dicrocoeliidae; genus Dicrocoelium; species Dicrocoelium dendriticum. Next base: position 27,243,281 of record OX104066.1, on the reverse strand, counting down.
TCCCTCAAATATTTTGGAATCCTGGATAAACACATACGGAAATTCGTGAAGAACCTTGGTTTCCTGCTGGCAAATATGCACGAACCGGTAATGTATGGAAAAATCAAACTAAGGGACTAAATCGAATTAATCCCCAGTATCGGCATGAGCACCTCCTCTGCGAATACCAACTCCAGCTGATATCAGGACACTCCTTCGGTCTAACTGTTAATAGAATGCCTGGGCCATTAAAAATATGTCTCGAGCACTTCCGCCTGCACAAGCAATGTAGATAGGACTGAATGTGATACACGAAATCGAAATCAGAGCAGCGGTATGTTTGTAGTAAACCTTTGTTAGCAAGCGTGAAGCGGTACATTACATAACACATGTGAGTGCGTAAAATCTGTCTACCTTGAGAATCACATGAACGCGAGAAGAAATTCCCGTTCGAAGTGAAACAATGGCGGACATTGATTGCTTGGCACTCAAACATGTACACAAATAGGTACACCCGCTTCTACGCAACAGGCTTTCCAGCTGAATAGCAATAGATGAATTGGACACGACGAATAACCGTATCATATACCCCATTGGTAGGGGCTAATCGGTTTGGAAGCGATCGACTGATCGCCGTTGTCGATTAGAACGGCGTAACATAGTTTCACTTAATGATTGTGAGTCAGTCATCTGCATCTTTTAGGGATTGGGTTAGAAGATCTTGTTCAGCACATGGTTCTCTGTTCGATAGCCTTGGGCGCCCATGATCCAAATGGTGCCGCACGATCCGGCCATCCTCTGCTTCTGCTTCTGCGACCTGTCCGTTGGTTGTTTCTACAACGGTTGCCTCCCACCCGTTGTCTGTAGATGAATGGACGTAAATTGGTTCCCACTCTGTCACAATGCTGTCCTCGCTGCAGTTACCAAACTATTATTTAGCCCGTTGTTGCCATTCATTAACTGGTGCCTTAATGATCCCATGCAGTAAGTCTAACTGTGTACGCAAGCATCGGCAGAACCCTAACCAAGTCAGGCTTCTACTATTTATCTCGTTTAGCATCTTCCGGTATGCGAACAGAGAGATATCCAAACGCACACGCAGTGAAACATTTGTTCGTTTCCTTAGCAGATTTTTCACTGTCTCTATTATTCTCTCTAGGGGATGGATGATAATGTGTATTAGTTATGTGACTAACAGCACTCGAACAAAAATGTAGAAAATTCTGCATTGGAAAACATGGACGCCTTATCAGACAAGTGTTTCGTGGCGACAAAAGGTCGCGAACGTCGTGCGCAGTTTAGTTTTGGTGCGAGCTAAAGTCGCTTTGGCCAGAATGTGGGCTTCCATCCAATTATAATGTGTGTCAGCTATCAATCAAATCATCTGACCCTAGAAGGGACCGAAAAAATCTGTGTGGGCGCATTTCCAGGGGTTTTCTAGCCAATTGCAAGACAGCATTGGCGCATGGGCGTAGCGTCTCGATTTTCATGACGGAGTATGCTACTTCCAACCTTCGCTGTAATGTCATCCTCTAACTCGGGCACCACACATAAACGCGAGCTACTAAGTTCATTTGGGCAACTCCTGGGAGCGCACAAATTTGCTCATCCAGGATACGTGACCGAAAGCGTTTGGGGACTATAAATCCTGCGCCCCATAGCAAACAACTGTTCTAGAGGTGGAGCTCAGACATCCTATGTCAAAAGGGCATGCAATTTTAGATGTGCTATTTGGCAATCCTAATGAAGCGTAACGTTTCGCCAGCAGTAAAATTGTATCTCTATCAGTTTCCTGAATTGTGTCTCTTGACGTGACCGGGGGATCATTGGTATGTTGAACCAGGTTTACAAACTCTTGTGGATTAAACACCTCCGAAGGTTTTTTGTCAAAGGAAATCGAATAAGAACGCCGGCTGTGGTATTCTGACGGTCAATAAGGTTCTGAATTTTATATATGTATGCAAATACAATAAGGGAGCAAAGAATCATTCCGGGTTTAGCCTTTTGCTGAATCCCGTTCTCTTAGCCAAGAAAGGAAACAAGAGGTTTCTGATCATTATATATCAGGAAGAGTCAGCCAAGTAAATAATGGCACAATCAGATAGTACCGAAGATCACAGCTGCTACCACTCGATCAAGTTGCGGGTTACCTCGATCTATTGCTGTCAGCTTTCTTGCGGCGTCGGCAATGGGTCGCTGGTAGCCCTCCGGTAATTCATGTATTAAAACAGTTTTAAGACCGTAAGTTCAAGCAGCACAAAAGAGAATAACAGGCTTTCGCGGATCGGAATGCAAAAGAACATCTGTTGATGCCAAATACTGTTTAACCGCTATGAAAGCATTTTCATGAATCCTACACCAATAACAACTTCGGTGTTTATGTACGATTTGATGAGGCGGATGTAGATATGTTGCTGCCGATGGTATGAGCACTGAAAACTGGATAATGGCACCCAAGAATGACCGCAGTTTGTGAACATTTTTGGCTGGCACTACCAGTAGGAAACTTGAATGGGTTTAATGAGCAAAATCCTTCTCGTGATAACCGATACCCAAGGTACTCTAAACTAAGAACAAGAACTTCACACCTTTTTCTTTTAAATCCAACCCGTCGTCTGATAATGGTTTCAGGACAACATCCACAGTACTGTATTATAGAGCAAGTAGAAATGGATTCTGTACAACTCTTTCGAGATATGGCGAAAAACGTTATAAAAGTTGTCAACCTTGAAAATCATTGTCGTTCTCATGTAATATTTAAAATATGCGACTTACGATATTTCAGGATTCACAAATGTGATGTCATCGTAAGTGTGCAGTCGTTCTCTGAATCGAATAGAGGCAAAATGCAAATCTAACAACGTTTTGAACTGTTGCACAGATGTTGCCTCAATCACATGTTCGGGCAAACTATTCCAAATGTTTACCACTCTCTGTTCGAAGCACAGTGGGTGGGGAACACGTTTCATATCCGGCACAACAAGTTTGTATCTGTGTCCGCGTGTGCTGCATGGCCCTCGTAAGTGCAGCATTAGCCTTAACATGGGGAACTCACCGAGATGTAGAATTCGGTAGGTCATAATGAGGTCGACTCGCACCCGACTGTAGGACAAGGTGTAGAGTCCTAGTTTCTCGCACCGGTCTTCATACCCAAAGCCACGTAAACTCGGGATGAGCCTGGTAGCAACGTGTTGGACCCGTTCGATCTTTTGTGCCTCGCCTCGGGTAATCGGAAAGTAGGCGGGCGAACCGTACTCTAGCATTGGTCTAATGATAGAAGAGAACAGGCGAGTGGCAACCTCTTCAGACCATGTGCAGAAGCAACGTTTAAGCGCCCAAAGCATGCGCAGTCCGTTCCGATATAGCCTGTTCATGTTGTCCATGGACTTCAAATCGTAGCGTGAGAGTACACCTAGGTCCTTCACGGAGGGTGTGGGATATAACGTTTGGCCGTCAAGGGTGTAGGTTCGGCCGTCTGCACCCTTCCCCAGGCTCATAAATACCGACTTGGCTGGGTTGACCGGGAGAACAACTTCTACAGACCATGTGGATAAGCGGTTGAGATCTTGCTGAAGTAGGCCACAGTCATCGGGAGCGTCGATTTCTCTCCAAATCTTCAGGTCGTCTGCAAACAGGGCACACGGCGACCGGAGAAGTTGCGGTAGATCGTTGATGTGGATCAGGAACAGAGTGGTCCCCAGCACAGTGCCTTGAGGCACGCCACTTGTAGAGGGGTACCAGTCAGTTAGATGGTCGTCGACATGTACCCTCCACTTTCGTCCAACAAGAAAGTCGCGGATCCACCGGTGCAGTGAGCCACCGACGCCACACTTGCTGAGTTTGTGAAGGAGAACCACATGACTGACCTTGTCGAAGGCTTTACTGAAATCGATGAATATCACGTCGACAGACTTCCCCTTGTTTATTGCCTTCAACCACTCATGCCTCGTCACAAGCAGGTTAGTAATGCATGAGCGACCTTGCATAAAACCGTGCTGTGCGGGCGTCAGGACCTCGTTTGACTGTAGCAACTGCAGCAATCTCTTATTCACGATTTTCTCAGCAACCTTTGCCAATATAGGTGTCAGACAAATTGGCCTGTAATTGTCTACTTTGCTAGGGTCGCCGCCTTTCGGAATAGGCTTCACCACCGCACATTTCCAGTCAACAGGCAACAAACCTTCGGAGAGCGACCTGTTGAAAAGGTCAGTCACGATAGGAGAGAGGATGGTTGAAAGTGACTTGAGAACCAGTGGGTGAAGCCCATCAGGTCCGGCAGGTATGGTGCCCTCAAGGTTGACGAGTAGTTGAGCTACCTCTTCGACGCCACAATGCAGACTATCGAGTTCGGTAAAAGCGGTACACGTCGAACTCGGAACAGACACCTGGTTATTCGCAAATACAGAAGCGAAGTGCGCCGCCAACGCGGACGCACGCTCAGAGCTGGAGGTTAGGGGCTGTCCATCCGTGCCATCCATCACTGGCACATCACCCGCCGGCTTCAGGCGTCGCTTCACGTATGCAAAGATTCTCTTTGGGGCGGTCTTGGCGGCTAATGCGAGCTGCTCTTCAAAGTGTCGGCGTTTATTCTTTTTTGCACTGTTGCAGAGATTCCGCTGACATTTATACTCTTCGTAATCATTGGCAGAGCCAGAGAGAAGGAATTTGTCCCACAGTCTGCGCCGCCTCCGAGCCAGGTTTCTATACTCCTTGTCAAACCAATGAGGCTTAATCGGTCCAACCTCTCGACATTTCAATGGCACAAATTGGGAACACAATAATGTCAATCTCTCTCTTATAAATATCCAACAATCTTCCACAGATGCAGTTTGTGACAGAGACCAATCCAGTTTGCTCGCGGCTCGAGCTAGACCATCGAAGTCCGTTTTCCAGTAGTTGGGAGCTGGTTGCAGCGGATGTGAATACGGCAAAGATAATTCCATATCAGCTATCAGTACTGAGTGGTCGCTCGTAGCCAGGGGCTCCAGGATCCTAACGTCACGCACTCGTTGTTCGTAGCTCGTTAACATCAGGTCGAGACAAGACGGGGTTGAACGTGTTGATATGCGTGTTGGCTGGCATATGTGTTGCGATGCACCAGTTTCAAGTATCAAATCCACGAACTTTGCTTCAACCTCACTATGTCCAGGCATCAAATGCACATCAGGCCATCGTATTCGAGGACAGTTAAAATCGCCCATAAACAGAAAGTGTGGACGACTCATGTGGGTCCGAAGATGGGGCAGCCAATCCAAACAACGACTCAGGGGACTGCGATAAACTGCGCCCACAAGCAGTTCTCCGCGCCTGAGGCGGATGGAGCACCACAGTAGCTCACACAGGCCATCGTCACTTCGGTAGGTGCTCACAAGTCTCCCACGCAGGGAAGACCGGATGCAAAGTAAGACACCACTGTGGGCGTTCTTTAGTCTATCACAATATGTAATTGTTTTGTGCTCGTACGACAAATAACCAGAATTAATCTAAATGTGTACATATGTTTTATACCTCTTTCACCAAGTGTCCATAAGAAGCTGAATGCTGGCCGCGGCCGAGCTTATCTCAAATGGTATGCTTATATAGCGGAATAATCAAAAGTGAACGCTAATGGCAGTGTATATATTTGACTCCTTATCAAGTTCTATCTGTTGGTGGGCGTGACTGACATAATTTGGTCAAATGCATGCCACAGAAGAGAGAAGCGTTTTCGCCTAGCAAGCGTTCTCATTACAAAAAGCCACAAATATCTGTTTAAGGGCACGTCGATGTGGCGGGCAGGACTCGCTACCCAATAAAGTCACTGCCCCACCGCGCAGTAGCAATTTGACAGATTCCGCATTTCACAAGTTCAGTGCATTCGTCTGCACTCATACGACTACGCCTACATGTTTGATTAGTGACATGCCATATTTCTTGAAACATTTTGCAGCTATTTCCATGCACTTTACGTGCCTGACATACATTGTGTGCATGTCCTCATCGGACCAGTTCCTCACCAACGTACTCCACTACGGTGATCTCTATAATTCTTATCTTTCCTTCTCGCAATCTGCGAGGATAGACTTCATGCAATCTTTGGGCCATGTGAGCATACACTACTGACTACATCTTTATTACTGCCGCTGTTCTTCGGGCTAATTATGATAAAACGTAAAACTTTGCGCTATTCTGAGCATGCCCAAACTGCTTGCAGCGATTTCACAAGAATAAGTTATTTATTATTATTAGTATTATTATTATTATGATTAAAGGTCCTACATTTTGGCAGTGGATATCTGTCTAGCTGTAATGCTTGCTTGATCGTAACTACATCGTCTCTACAGATTTTTATGACATTACAGATATTCAATACTGGCACTATAGGACTGCTCAGTGCGAATATTGAAAAGGTATAATTTTACTCAGTAGCTAGACTCGGCGCGAGTCACTCTCGACCATTTCACCAAGCGCACAGGGAACAGATCTTGCGTTCCGAAATCTCGATTATGCCTGTGGTTTCGACACAAGATGGGTGGCGTAATTTTTAAATAGCCTTGTCTAGACTCATCGAACAAAAACGTATGTTTCTGCGAAATATCAGATTACGAGGCATGGGTTTTCACCAAGTTGACGTTCGACATGATTCTAGAAGAAGGTTTAATTCCGTCACTACCAAATTTTTTGGACTAGATCCTCCAGAAATTTACACACATATGATCGATCGAATTATGTTGTCAGGTGCGTGCAATAAAGGTACCCTACACCACCATCTGTCTCATGTAAGGTCGAAGTTGTATATTTGATGGCTTTAACTTTGGATGCTATGATAAGACATCTGATCCCATCAGATTAACCGTGGAACCAGCAGCAATTCGACAATTAACACGTTGCCCATTAACCTTGACAGACATGACAAAAAGCTTTTTGGAGGTCATGTTGCGATTTAAAACACATGTATTGTTGGTACAATTCTGGTGTAAGTTTCCGGGGATGCTCTTTGTAGCTTTATATTGCGCAGATGCGCATGATTTCTGTCTGGAAAGTCATACATTCTACCTGTGACTTTTTGCCACCAAAACAACACACTGAATAAAAATGCTGACCATCACTTGGGGACGCATAATTTTCACTTCAGCGGTAACAATACAATTGTTTACGCTGCACAAATAGAACTGCAGTTTGGTCAGAGCAAGTCTGTTAGACATTATATACATCAAGTGAGATTAATTGATTGGAGGAAGAACTGCAGTTATTTCCTAAATGAGGTTCGTAAACCGCTGGATAATATCACAGGCTTTTCCCCAGGTCAGGAGCGTTTCGCCTTCGGATAGCTGATATACCATTGCATTCTCATTGAGAACGGACACATTTAACGCCCTTAACAGTATCGCTTAATCGAAAGGGTTATGTAGAATCTAATTATAGGCAAAATGGGAAAGTGGCATTAGAAGTCGAGAGATAAACTCAGTTACACGCTCGGTCGGTTTCTGTCGTATGGTTTTAATGTGTATCGTGCTGTACACACATGTGGATTTTCCCGCCAAAATTGGTACAGGGAATAGAAAACAGGTCGTAGATCCCTTTTGTATGTAGATTCAAAATGCCGAAATTTCCCTAGCCCTCAATGCCGAATTGGTTGGGTAGTAGTTTGATACTTTCCGCAACGAACAGCGCACTGCTGCTGTCAATAATCTAAAGCAGCTCAACCTAGCTAATGCAAATAATTTGTATCTGTGTTCATTGAGTGTAGGAGGCCTTCCAGTAGAGAAATTACGGAAAGGTAGCGGATAAGTACACAAACTTGCAATGCGTAATCCGATAATCTTCGTTGTCAATATACAGCCTATCGCAAAACGTTGGTCCCGCTACTATGTTAACTATGCATGAACCGTCACTTCTTTGGTTGTGAGGTAAAGCACACTAAATTGCCAACGCTCCAATAGTAGTTGTAGCTCTATCTCAAAATGTCTCAGTCGGTCACGTTGGTGTATAACAACTATATGTTTGCAAGTGGGTACGTGCATACTTGCCAGTGTCTTCCATTTTGAAAATGCTGGATCAGACGCGGATGATTGAATTGGAGTCATCCTACGGCACGCCACACGGTAAGTTCACTGTTCGATATATATGGCGTGTCTGGCTGGTTGGAACGGAGACATGCGTGCAAAATCGAGACAGCAGTGCCCAATTACCGGGCTACTGCGGTAGAATTGTGGTTGCGCTTGGACAGGCATACCTGGCCTGAGGAAGGATTGCGCAATATGTGCTGAGTGTTATCCAAGCGAATGACGAAAGGGTTAGTGGCAACACGCTGGTAGACTGCAAATTATAAGGGCGATTAATAGCATCGTTTAGAAGCGGAGATTATAGCCATCATTACTGCCAGCAAACAAGTTTATAGCCTGATGTTAGTGGACGAAGAAACATCTACGGACCACGGTATTAAAGAAGAAGCATTGGAAATCCGATGATCCTATCCTCATGCGACTTGGTTCCGTTTTTCGCTGCGCAATTGCATCTGCATACAAATACGTGTAATAACGGTCAGCAAACGCACATATATATATACATATATATGCTGTATAAGATGACAACATATACATTCCGTCCTGCACGAATATATTTGAAGTGACTAAATTTACGAAAGTACTCGCTACATCGTGCGGATCGATGCCCGGGCATGCAGTAATTGTATAAATAGTAGACACACACTCATGAGAATTGAGAGGTTCTGTTTTGTAGAGCTTTGGTTGTGTTGCATTACAATACGTATCGCACTCGAACGAACCCATCATGAAGGGCAGCATATTGGAAAGCCAGTAAGACTAATATGATAGACGACCTAGCTCAGCGAACGGTTTCTCTGGTGAACCAGTTTTTTCTTTCATGCCAGAGAGCAGGTAGCCTTGGGAAATAATACAGGAAAGTAAAGATGGCTTTTGCATGTTACCATACTGATATGGATAAATGTAATAGGTTTTGAAGCATAAACCTGACTCGAAACTTCATGAGAACTGTGGAGCGCATGAAACATTATTTTTCCAGCGGACCTACTCAGTGCTTGTTCGGTACTTAGAAACCGAGGAAAACACATAATAAAGACACGGACTTTATGGTGTGATTCAATGATTGTGACAAGGTCCCGAGCACAGAGGTGCGTTAAAAATATTACCTAGGATTTCAAAATGGACAACTTCAACCCAGTGGATAATCAGCTTCATTGCTTACTTGATCCAGTTAGTCTGGAATTAATACACTAAAAGTCCATGTGGTAACATTTATCAACCTGTCCTGCATGAGAAGCATCAACACACAAACTATTTATTAAAATACCTATTATGTGGATCAGTGCATATGTAATTTCAACTGAAGCTTCAGTATCGTGCACATATAGTAATCTACAAGACAAAGCATCGTATGTTTGGGCGAATGGGAACTGCGTTGGATTTTGAATGCTCCAACCAAATATTATTAGCTAAAGTACATATGGTATTAACAATGTAGACTTACAAACAGCTGGCTAATTTGCGGAGATAAAGCAGATTCAAGGAGACTGCTTCCTTGCTGCGTTCAATACCTGGTGTCGTAATCAGCCACCCACCAAGCTTGACACCAAAAATGGTTTAAATGATAATTTGTCTAGGAGGCGAGAGCAAGAGCATGACGATTAAATTCCGGTGGGAATATTATGTAAAGTCTCGAACAAAACACTATGCGGGTTACGTGGAAGGCAACCTGGAGGGAGAATTGGAGAAAAGGCACAAGGTTTAGTCGTCAGTGAATAAAATATGTTGTCAAATACAATGTTTCTTTTTTTGTTACATCTACCGTCGTACATTTCGCAAGAAAAACCAAGCTCTTCTTACTAAGCAACGAAAACACAAATGTAGCACTGCCCAAGGGAACATAATTTATTCAATACACCCTGTGGATTGAAACAACTTGCTAGATGGATATCCGCATACACGCATCCTGGTTGGGGGCACGCTGCTGTTTTCCGATACCAGCAACGCATGGCAAACAAAGATGGTAAAAGACTTAAAAGCGCCTCAGAACTTCAGACCGAAATGGATAAATCGCCTTGTACACACAAATTCTTCGTCCGTTCGAATCTCCTCTCAGATATCCTACGTTCGAAAAGTGGTTCTGGCCTTCACTGTCATGTGCCCACCACTGATGCAGCTCCTAAGTTACCTGCATTGATCAACTATCTCTGAAATGCCCTTTCGACTTTGGTAATTTCTACGACCAAGCAAACCTTTTCAAAAAAACTATTCGACGGTGCATCATAACACTTGCCTTTTATGGTTCGTTTTCTGCTCACCTTATGTTAACAGGAAGCAGACAAACATTGTGCTTTCCAGCTCCCACGAAATCGGTGCAAACGGTTGGATATGCGTGTGCAAACGGATACACATGTGCGTTAACGAACATAACGTAACTTACCGTGGATATAAATTTTATACTACTAATACCGGGGTGAGTCTACTGGTGTGAACCTAAATTTGCTGACAACTTTTTCCATATTTGGAAATTTTGAACAAGCTCATCCTGCTGGACCTGATTTGCTTTGACATTTACCTGTAGAAAACCTTGGTACTCTTGTTTCATTGTTAACCAGAGTTAATAATTTTGTCGGATTCAACGTTAACAATTGGGTAGAATGCAGACGGATGGAGATTGGCTAGTCCGCATGTCATCATAACGAAGCACGGTTAAACGACTGGCTGAAGTTATATTTCGCCAGTAGCTCCGAAGGCGTCAAACAGGTACAAGACAATAAAGCCGAGGTTAATTTAACTAAATGTAGACAAAAGTTGTGCAACCACATCCCTAAATGTTTTGACTTTGAATCCTTCGGTAGCATGCACTAGATTGTGAGCTTGGCGAGAATATGTGCTGATAGATTCAATGAGACGTTAAGGATAGATCTGACTGCATCCTAAAATTACTCATATATCGGGTAATTACAAACGATATCAGGTGATTCTCAGAACGCAAGCGGTTTAAGTCAGTAACTGTGGCAGACTTGCCGAACAACCTCTAAGTGGTGGCAACTGGGTGGTTCTAGATAGTCCCGTTCCATTCTGCAACAGTATTACGGGATATGCTCGATTTTCGACTGACAAACGTTTCTCTTATATATATATATATATATATATATATATATATATCTGCGGGATGCGGCAGATGTGACTTACCACTATATATTCAATGCTCCATTCTTAGCTCAGAGTGACAATGTAACCCAAGGGAGTGTTCGGCAAATGATCTCCTGGAGGACTTGAAGCCATATAAACTACATGTTTGGTTACCGGCTATCAACGGGCTGCGATAATCGTGTCCTATTGTGTTAAATCTTTGATCAAAAGCAAGAAGTAGGGCCTTCGAAAACAAACATTTCACTTCGATCTAAACAACCGCGTAGCAGCGCAACAACCAAGGAATCATGGATGGAACTTTCGGCTAGCAAACTGCTATCCAACCGACCAAGCAACCAGTGCGCACACCACATTTGCTTTGACTTTTTCTCACGATATCTTACTCTATAAAGCCAGCAGTCATCAGTGCTCCAATAAGATGAATGTTCCATCCTCGAGTGTTGGGCACTTGACAGAGCACATGAGTTACATCCTGGGAACGGCCTATGGTGCGAACATAAAAACAAGTCCAAACAAGGACGAAACCGCGGTCGTGCAGTGCCAGTGTTAAGAAGAGCAACACTATAATATATTCATCCCAGATACGGTCCTTGCCATCGGAAGGACCGATATTTACCTCAAAGTGAACCGAAGCCTCAATAGAGGTTGCGATTCGCAACGCATCCGCACAGAGATTTCATTCATATTCAAAATTTAATTATTTTTCTCTCTAACAACCTTTGCTCGCAGATCTCAGTAGGTTAGTGTTCTAGGCGTCAGACGTGAAGCAAAGGCATTGAATTTCCACCCGGCTTATAATTTCTCATTTTGGTGAGCCTAAACAAGGACGAAATCTCAGTCCTTGTGTGATAGCTTTTCAGATGCAACGTAAAACATTATCATTTCGCGATGGGAATGACTGAAGAATACATAACAGTTAACCAAACTTTCCGTAGAGATAGTACTTCGTAAACGTTCCTCAAATAAAATTATCAAAATTAACGTAAAGTTCTTTTTTTCTGCGCTAAATGTTTGTCGCGAATCTCCTAGTGTAGTATACTGGGCATCAGCCGCGAACTATTAGGCATTGATTTCTAACCTTGTTAAGGATAACTCCATTTGTTAAGCCTAAGATAGGACGAAACTACGGTCGTGTTGTGAGAGTGATGGAAGGAGCGACACCCAAAATGTTTATTTCGGATCCGGTCCTCGCGATCGGACTGATCAAGTTTGACCTCAACATGAACCAATGTGACAATGGAGGTTGCGTGTCGACACCCCATCACAAAGTGGGTTCCACAAACTCAACTTTGAATTCCTATTTCATTGCGAGTCCTTTCTCGCTTAACTCAGTATTGTAGCGTTCTGGGCGTCGGTCAAAAACTACTGGGACCTGAGTTTCACCCTAGTTCTGGTTAACACTAACTGATGTGCCCAAACCAGAACAAAACCGCGGTCGTAATATGCCGGTATTGAAGGAAGCAACACCAAATTTTTCGAATTCGGATACGGTCCTCGCGATCGGAATGACCGAGGTTTAGCTCAAAGTGAACCAGTGTCAGTAGGTGTTGCGCGACACAACTGAATCTCATGTAAGTTCCTAAAAGTTAACATAAGATTTATGTATGCCTCGCCAAGCCTTGTTAGAGGATCTCAGTTTTTGGTGTTCTGGGCTTTAGTCCTAAACTACCAGGCTCAGAGTTTCAACCGAGTTCAGGCTATCGCCAAAAGATGAGTCCAAACAAGTTCGAAACGGCGATCGTGGTATGCCAATGTTGGGAGGAGCAACACCCAAATTTTTACTTTTGTTTTTTGTTCAAAACATTTAAATTTAGAATATTAGTTGATTATTTATGCCCGAAGGCTAACCGGTCATCCTCGATATCGCTGAGAGTTATTTCTTACTGATTGAGACAACAGCAGATTGTGACCATTTTACTAATGCCACGAAACGCCTGCTGAACTAAATTTAATCGTTAGGTCAATGCAATGTGTCTGCTGGTTGGATCAAGCGCAATGCAAATGGAAGACAATCACAAGTTAAGCAAAGCCGATCGGAGTGGTTGCGTATTCGTTGCTTATTTTTCGTTTGTAGGTTTTAGACAATGCAACTAAAATTGGATGAATACCAGCAGATTCTCAATATCATTTGCCATGCTTTTCAACTAACATTGTACTATCTCCTCTAAAGCGGATTAAATGCGGGCTGGTTCAATTGCAATTAATATGCTCGAAACAAACGTATTGGACATGAATTAGCGAGAAGTGTTTCCACAATTACGACCAGATTTTCCGTACCGCACAATATGCAGAACTGTAGATAGTTGGTAGGTCTATCAACATATGATGATCCAGCATAGATATGAAAAGAGTGGATAAACAGAGATCATGAGATTCAAGGTCATAGCGGACTATTGTTTAAATAATTATTAGATAACCGTCTGCATGTTATATATTTCCTTGAATTAATTCACTGCGGTACTGTGTAACGGCGATTTCAAAGTAGATTTGATGAGGTAGTATGAAGAACAGTGAATTTTCAAGCGAGGAGTAGCAGTGCTAAACTAAAAACTACCATGCTGCAATGAAATAAAATGTACCAGGATGACTAAACGTATGGAAATCCCATCGCTGAACTCTACAGCAAGAAAGGTTGCGTGAACTAGGATTAATGGGGGACTCATGGGTTAATAAGGTAAGTGTCGCTAAAAGAATGGCTATATATAAAAAACGCGGAGGAGGGATCACCAAGTTTCCACACCAATATTTGACGCACTTTTAGTGAACAAATCTAGACCATGCGTCGCAGAACTTTATCCTTCAAGAACAATACATTTCTTCGATAAGAACGCTAAAAATATTGATTAGGTTGTAGAAAACTTGATGTAAATAAGTAGCCCTTTCCATAACTATCGCTTCTGCATTCATGCGCTTCTTCCTTTGTAGCAGTCAAAAATGATTCGACGTTGCAAAATACGAACTAATCCGCGTATAGGCGAAGATGCGTAAGCGTCAAATATTCTGCTTCTTTCACTTGCGGCAAGCCAGCTAATTGGTTTTCTTAGTCACTCGTTACAGTTAATCTGTTTGCAAAATCTCATCAATCTTTACATTTAATTATCCGTCTCATCGATGTCATTAAATACTCTGTGCGCTGTTTTACTCCGCGTGGTCTTTCTGCCTCAGTCGTTGCGAGTTCACCAATACCGGTCGTGCAACTTGCTTCTGATTCACCTCATTCCAGATGTCGGGTCAGCTGCACTAGTTTCCTATTAATTGCCTTTTCTCCAGTATTTACTTCATAAGATATTTCTTCGACCTTCACAGTCACCACATTTTGTTTCAAGCGCTCCTGGACACCCGGTATTAGGTGGATACACACTTCCTCGTTTATTGATAGCTCAGTTAGCGCTTGGGTCCCCTATTGTAATATCGTTTCTAATTAGTCATATGTTTTCTTACGTCGCTCTGTGGTTGCTCATATGACGGCAAGATCGGATGTAGAAGTTCCGCCGAAGCAGGCGTTATGGTTCTTGTCGTTCTGATGTATGGATCTTGAACTTGACTGAGACCAATGTTAGGTGATATCGTTTTTCAAATTTCCAACAGCGACAAATATGGATCCTCATGTGCAGATAGTTCCCTTTCTAACAGCTTCTTGACTTGTTTGATTGCTGCCTCCGCTTTTCTGTTAGAATTACTGTTGTAGGGGCTGTTTGGTCGATGCGAAAAATCACACTTATTCTCAATGATTTGGAACGCTGCACTTGTAAGGTTCTGGCCGTTGTCGGAGATCACTTGCTCCGGTACTCCGTAGCTGGCGAACTGGCAAATAATCATATTGATGAATGCATCCTTGCTTGTACAGGTGACGTTATTGACCGCGAAATAGTCGCAATGGTAGTCCACAATGCTTTACTTGTCTTTCCCGTTTTCGGAGAAGACGTCAGCTGTTGTGGATTTATTAAGTCCAAGTTCAGAGGCAACTGGTACTTTCTGGCATTGCTAGTCTGGAATCTCACGTGTGATAATTTGTTATATGGCTTGTCTAGCCTTGTAATAACGACAGGTCGAAAAAATTGCTAGTTCGTCACGAATTTGACTAGTCACCCAGGGCCGAAACATCGGTGCGCGTGCTCTGCTAATGCTGTACTTAACAACAAACAGGCTCCATGTGCGTTCTCTAGCACCTAATGGCGAGGCGACTGTGTGATAAAAATGTAATTTCCCTTGAACATCAAACCATCTTGCATCGTGACCTCATTTCAAAAGTTGAGGAACTGCGATAATTTCCTCAATTGTTTCTACTTTATATCTGGTTATTCGCACAAAATCACTTCCCGCAGGGCATTGCAAGTCACGTTTGCCTCCGTATGGAGCCTTATTTCTTTCAGACGATCTGTTACCGCTAGTCGCTGTCGCAGGTTTATTGCATCGATTTCTCTTTGCTAGTGTTCGACTTTTGAAAATGAGCTCTCCACAGAAGCTCTGCAACGAACATAAGCGCCCCCGGGGTGTACACAATATCCACGTCGTACTTTTGGAGATAGATAAGCATTTGTTGAAAGCGTTAAAGGACACTTTGCAATGATTGCTGGCTATTGATACGGTCGGTCTCTGATTATCTTCCTTTCAATGGTGCAATCTCTGGATAGCTCTTTCGCGCATACAACGGCGTGCATCAATTTTCGATCTGTGCACGGCGCTACTCTGCCACTAAGAGCGCTCGAATGCGGAAAGCCAAGGGCTTGTCATCCGTAAAGTTATTCTGCTTGCAGAATCCATCACACTAAGGGTTGACCGATGGATGATCCTATCCAAGGTTTAACGTAGCTTATTCAAGTACAGTTAAAGCGTGGAGTTCAATGACTTATTCCTAAAAAAAGTAATCGTATATGCAGTTGCACCAAGGACGTATTACAATTAAACTGTGTGCTTCACTATGGTGTTAATGTTGAATAAATAGGTTGATAAAATATGAAATCGTATGGGATGTGACTTACAGGCAAATTGTGAAAGATTCAGTTAATCATAGACTGTCAGCAACATAACAAGAATCCTAAATGAGGGATCAACACTACGAATTCATCGGACACTTCCAGACCTTTAGCCTTTCGGTGTCTACCAAAGAGAGAAATGTCAAAAATAGTTTAGGACTAGCCGTTTGCTTTTGATGACGGCAGCGAGATTGCAACATCGAAACTTCACCCACGATGGTCTGAATCGCACCTCTGTTTTCGTGCTATAAAACTACGCCACTAATGTATAACCTGACTTTCGGTTTAATATCGACGCGTGTATAGTAGGTCAATGCAATTTTGATCACATTCTACAAAGTTCATCCGATATTTGTTATTGGGTTAACGTCGATTTGAGACAAGTTTAACTCCGCAATCAAGAATTCCATTGACGTTTACTATTAACTTTGCTTGATGATATATTTCCGAAATAATCCGCATAAAAATGATTGGTAAAGCGAGACCCAAGCCCAATGACACTCACTCTCTCCAACTATTACTTAAGCATTTCTTCCCTGTCGTGCTGTTTAAGAGGTTCTGTACAAGATGTCTCTGATATTGCATTAATGGGATCCCGAAAGACTACTAAGTGCAGTGTCAAATATTTGATTGCATGTGCAATCGCCAAATCTACCGGATATTACTTAGTCACAACAAACATCCTCATAATTGCACGGACCTTTCTTGTCAACTATCAGAGTTGAGGGTTGGACGCAGTAGTTTACTAGACCGACTTGGTCTGCCAAGTTACTGGGGATGCCCGAAGCACAAATTGATGCCTTAGACAAATTTCCTGGTTGTGAGCACCTGCTGCTTAAATCTAATACGGAAATGAATGCCATATTCTATTAAACTACCCAAAACGATGTAAAAACTATTGACGGGTAGCATTTCGGAAACCTAATCTGGTCCTCTAATTGGGATGTCTTCTTTCTATCCACTAGCACCTCCTAATGCAGTGGAACAGTTCCAGTACCAGACCAATCGCATCATGACTTTACTTGTCCAACATCATAATAGAACCATTCCTGGTCCTAAGAATGCAAGTGACACTCTGGTTGATCTAAAAAAGAGTAAATCGGGAGAATAAGGAAAACTAGAGACGTCACCAATATGACAATTACACGAATCCGTCACTTATACCAGGCGTTCATAAAGGAAACAGATTGATACGGAAGAGAAGAACATTTTTGGGTTGACATGAAAAGGAAAGGAAATGACCGAATTATTCGGCATAGAAGTAACCGAACAAACTGATGGGGATGGTCGCCATCTTAACGACCGACGTGCTATTTTTGAAGCAATTAGGTCTTCCGTCGCCGCTTCCGTAAACCTAGAAACGGACCCTATATCATGCTGCCCTTAACCTACATCAAGCGTCACATAAAATGTCGAGATTTCTTTTTAGACCATCTAACAAACTATGAAGCTCATCAAACAATGCCCAAAACCAGATTACAATGGCATCTTCCCATCAAATATTAAACTCCGTTGACCTGGTATACCATTGATTTCGCTGAACATGTTCACCTTGTAGTTAGAATCCAGTTACTTTCCGGATAAGCGGAAAACGTCGTTTATTGTCCCTCGTGAAAACGGGGGAGGGCAAGAGCACGTCACTAATTATCGAACTATCAATTATACTCCCGGTATCGCTAGATTACTCGAACAGTTAATTAACATCTGAATAACCATTGACAACTGAAAATATCTGCGCAAGGGTTCCACGATAATCCTTCATAAACCACGAGCCAGTTGCCCTATTGGATTACAGCATAGGAATCAATGACTCAATCAACACCAGCGAACGATACGAATGCTTGGCAAAGGCATTTAGTCCCGCCTCAACAAAATCACCAATCTGAGGTATTCTCACTTGAATTAATGGATACTGGGAACTGAAAGTTGTTCGTTGGTCTGACCCTAGAAAGAGCTGTGTTGTTTTGAAACACTTGCAGTTTTATGATATCAACGAAGACCTGGTTTCAAACGTTTTGCCTAACATATAAATTTATTTTTAGAATCACGATTGGATGAGTGCAAATGCAATTCCTATGGACAGGAACAAAGACTTCGACAAACTGAACAAATTATTCAAAAACTCCATGCGTCGCCGTCGCACATAATGCCAACAACACTGCGTTGAAAGCACATGAAGCGCTTAATAATACTACGGAATCGTTCAAGGCACTTAAACTACCAGGAATGACATTTCGGTATTGGAATTTAACATGAATACAAATATCATGTAGCGAAGTATCAAACATTCAGCAATTTTAACGGTACGCGGCTTGTAGTAAAATTATTACTAAGCAACGCGTACATGCAATAACTCGACCGGACCTTTCAAAGGTAAATTTGTCCTCATTCCTTGCATTCCGATGTGTGCTACAGAGACCAAGTTGTAATCTAACAGATTGCAATTCCGAATTCTTTTGACGCTAGGAGTCACAGTTAAGGAAATTCTGGACAAGCCTTCCGAAGTGGGCGGTTTAGATGGAAGCATGCACTATTTCTCATATTGAAAATTACAGCTTGCGGGTTCTACATTCAGTAAACCTGACTATATCTCTCTGCACAGAAAAGGAACGACAAATTCAATATATCCTTTAAATTATTTTGAAACTGCGTCTAAAGAATGTGAGATTATTTATTTTGCTTTATGTTGCATTTAACTACACTGAGTCACATTAACACGGGGCCGGGTACAGCAAGTATTTCATGAAATGCTCCAGCATCACAGAAGAGATAGCTGGTGTAAATGAAGTTACTGGGTAAAAAAGTCCGGCAAAGATGTTTCAGTTATATGTGCATGCATTTCACGATCGATGGGCTGCTACGTTGCGAGCTGTACATGTGACGGTTGAATTTCACATTTGACACACATTCATCAAACGTGATATGAGAGCCATTCGAAAGCAACTGAAAAGCAGCAGCAGCAACAACAACAACATTCGGAAAAGCTCAATGCAAATTATAACCTTTCTGGTCAATTCTTTTATAATATCATTCTGGATATATAGAAATCGGGCTAACTTTTGTATAGCTGCTGAATCGTAAGCCCCCGCTCGGGCACATGTCACTCGGTAGTTTTGTATGGTCTATGAGTGTGCTGTGCAATATGTAGCTTCTGTCAGCGTGTAACATAGAAGCATGTACAGTACATGAAGTTACTTAAGTATATTTGTATGTTTGAGCCAAAATTGGATTTGTACTGCAACCGCGGCAAGAAAATTGCTTCAATGACCTGTCAGTCAGCTTTGAATCCTTACACAGTGGACCTGGAAGATCAAAAAATACCTCTGAAGCAAAGCAATCAGCCGCCTAAGATGAAGGACAAATAATTTACTGCCACGGATATGTTGAATTTTCTCAGGTGCTTGTTCTTTTGCAGCTCTTCTGATGCGGATGACATAAAACTTTTGATGATAAGAGCAGCTCCCAGGAGTTTTACTTAACCGCTAGACAGACTTTTCTAACCATGTCTTAATGTGATACAGGTTCCCATTGTGTTAAAACAATGGATTGTTTTCCCAATCTACAAGAGTGGCAGCCGTGCAGCATCTGTGACTTATGAACCGATAATAATAATTATGGTTACATTCGCTTGTAGGAAGTCCATTGTTGCTGTGGCACATATGGGATATCTCCAGGGTATAAAATGTCTAACTTTGAATCAGCAGAGATCTTCTGAGATTCGGCAATGCCTCACGAACCTACTGATTGTAAGCTCATATTGGATGGAGCCTACCGATGCTGGGGTAGGAGTAGATACGGTATATTTTGATATCTCAAATGCAATTGATAGCCTGGATCATATCGTTCCACTTCACAAGATACATAATTGTGGAACCCAGGATGCGGATCTGTGTGGTATAAGCAAGATCCACACCCAACATCAACTGGAGCTGAGGGTGGATAACATTACGTACAACCCAACTTAAGTCAAATGTTAAGGTCCCAAATGCTCGGTTATTTGAATAGTCTTGTTCCTTCCTTCATAAGCGAGGTTGCATTAAACTACCTTTAGCTTCCCAAGAATCCATCCATTGTTTGAAGCTGTGGCGTTTAATAACTACAATGACATAATATAAAACGCCACGAAGTTATCAGGGGTAGAACTTACATACCTTTCAGTTCAATGCGACCGAATGGATGGATCTGGTCTAACGCAAACAAAAGACTCAAAACTACCGGTTAAAGACACAAAAGCCGCAGTGCACTTCTCTTGCGATTGGCCTGTGAGTTTTATAGTTACTATATATATTTATATATATATACATATATATATAGTATTATTCGGTTGTCATGCCCGTGCTTCTTACCACAACTAATGTCCGGCCAGAAAAGCTACAGACAACTTGGCATTGTGTGATGTAGCTAGTGACCTGCGGACGACAACATAAGAGCAAAACACATGTGTACTCAACCGAACCCATCAAACTAGGAGTAAAACTACTTAAATCTGTACTATTGCTAAGCCTTATTTGAGTGCAGCCACAATTAAGATTTGTCGTACCGGCCTGGCCGTTTTTTATAGTTTCTCCCTATCAGTATCATTGGACTTGGCAAGCGCTTGCTGTGTTACTCACTGTAAACCATATATCCGGTTACGCTAGATTTTATGTCTGGCGAAAACGGTCGACGTGTACATGGTTCCTACTGTACAGGTAAAATTAGGATAAAACTAGATATATGTGAATGGGTAAATGGCTGGACAAGTACACATATATGTACGGATCTTAACGTGAGCCCTGGGTAAATGCACTACTGTCCATGTGACCTCTTCACCTGCTGAAATGTTTTACAAAACATTGACATTAAAAACCCATAGGTAAGTGCCCTTTGTCAATGTGTGACCCGAATATTGTTATCCCATCTAAACACGTGTTTTCCGTTGTTTGTATACCCCATTCACCTGTTAGTCACGTAGCTGTTGCCTCATTTGTTAAAACAAACCGCACTGGTTCATTTTAAATGTCTGACGATATACGATTGCGCAGATTCGTGTACCGGTATATTACAAGGAATGTGTACATGCGGACAAAGGCAGACAGCTTAAATTTTCGGGGTAAATGGTAATAGTTAATATTTTAGACGACTTTTACCAGCATATTCAAGCGAACGGGGAATCGTCTGGTTCTTTCACAGCAAGTCGTAGAGCCCAAATAACAGTGGTTTACATTTAATCAAAAGGACGACTACATTGCTCCCGCAAATTTGATTAGGGGCCCTTAGTTATTCAGGTGGTCGGTGTCGTCCTGCTGGTACATTTTCCATCTTGATGAAACGATGGTAATTTAAATTTACCACCAGATTTGTGATAATCATTTTTCTTAGCCAACCGCTAAAGAAGTAACCATAGTCCTAACAGCTATACTTTTATTCGTGGAACATCTTGTGACCTTTTGTCCGGTTGAATAAGTTTAACTATATTACACAATAAACCCTATACTCATTTTAAAATGCTGCAAATATACCCACTCCGGTTTCTAAAGTTTAGGCTGATTTGACAAGATTTGATACACGGGCATCCACCGTTATTTGCAAATACGGCATAAAAATGTTGCATACATATATCCGCATCGTCAGTCTTGGGCCCTGGAACATCAAACGCAGGAGGTAATCGTTAAAACCACATAAGCTTAGTTTTAAACTTTGTTAGAATGACAAGTATCCAAGCAAATAGCAGTAATGCCCGTTTTCTACATGGACCATACCACACATCATCGATCATTTACAATCGCTTTGGACCTAAGACTGCCTAAATTGAATAGTAATCACTTCATAATGAACTACGTAGACCAAGAGATTAAATCTTACTGATGAACGAATATGAACGCAAAGCATTTAGAACACTGATCAATTCATAACTGTGAGCAAACATTGATGGCGCAACATTAGACAATGTAGATGGAATGTACTGGACTAAAAATACGCAAAGAGAGTAACAGTTGTGCGGCACTAAGAAAAGGATAATCGCATCCGTAACCCTTATATTGGACAGGGAAGGAACGGATACCGATGCACCTTCGGCTGTCAACCCCACTTACAAGTTGCTACAGCACATGAGATGGTGTGCTTCGGTCGTGTCAATCAAGCAGATCATCAACTGAATCATAGAAGAAGCTGGATACAGAGTAAATAGGTGAGGATTTGTTTGTCATATATATGCAGTTTCTGATTTTACTAATTAACTCAGGTTGTTGGAGAGCTCATTCGGCGAATTACATATATATATATATAACATTATATGCAAAAACATTTATAAAAGTACTTACATAAAAGGTGGGTATCTATTGTGTTTTAGGCAAGCTGCTTTTGTCAGTTTAGTGATAATGCTTTACATTGGCTAAATAAATGGATGGAATCATGCGTCTTTCAGGTCTACCATTGTCGCTGAGGACGCATAATGTTATTATGATTATCCAAACAGCGATGCTACGTTGGAATTACCAGCCATGGATATTTACGCTGCCAACAATGTTTACACTAGGAGTTAGCTCCTTGGTGTCTGGTTGGTGTAGTAGAACGACGACCGCGAGGTTTGCTCCAGTAGGGTATGTTGGTGTTCCCGCTGCTTTCATACGAATTTCTGTTGTCAATCTACAACGGAATTTAGGCCAGTTCATTAGTAGGGTTTACGTCGTTAGTTCTGACTGTAACACATGTTTTAACAGCCTAGGAAAGCACCCCTTATAGTT
Organism: Dicrocoelium dendriticum; assembly: GCA_944474145.2. Lineage (NCBI taxonomy): Eukaryota > Metazoa > Platyhelminthes > Trematoda > Plagiorchiida > Dicrocoeliidae > Dicrocoelium > Dicrocoelium dendriticum. The sequence goes on along the minus strand of OX104066.1, from coordinate 27,220,460 downwards.
TGGTGATATGGGGATCTTTGTCAACGAGGTGACCACCACATTTTCGAGAGAAAGAGCCTCCCGGATGTGGTGACATTGCTCGCGGTGGTGCATCAGAGCATGGTCAGAAGAGGAATCTGCAAACTCGGGAACACCGTGAGCAACCTCTGTTTTCTTATCGACTTGTTCTGTTCCTCTCTTTGTTAGCGGGATCCACGGAACGCTCTTTCCACGGGATTTCAGCTAGTATGCCCACTCCACTTGTTGCGTTGCGGATACGATTAGCAGAAAGCAGAAAGGCCTCACACTCATCCGCCGAGGTTAGTGTTACCCGAAGTAACAGGGGTTCGTCGTAGTGCAACGCGTTTTGGTGACGCGAGATTCTTCTTAATTTCGTGGGATTAACATGGACGCCGATTGACGTACAGATGGAACCCCTTTGATTTCAATAGTCCGACAACTTACCCTTAATTGTATTGCATTTGGATTAGGGGACATTTTTACACACAATGTTTACGGCACAATGGTTGCGCCTGGTGGCTACTGGTTTTGAATTTGGAGGCTTAGTATCCCGTGTTTTTCGTGAATCTGTGAACGGCACTGATGGGTGCCATCCGTGCTGCGACACTTTTGTTGTCTCTAGTCCCGGCACAAAGGTTACCGGTGCTCTTTCCGGTGTTTGCTTGGCGGCAACCGGCGCGTATGTTACCAGGTTGTTCACTATTGCTGGTTGACTGTAGCTTATTGTCTCGTGTGTAGCGAACAGACTACTAGGTGCAGCACACAGTACAGAAGTTGAGGCAGGCGCGCTGCAGTCAATGTTTTTACTTATAGGAGGGAGAGAGAATAGAATTAACACTGCTGGATGAGGACCCTAATCTTCCTCCTGTCTAGGTCTGGGCGCCCTGGAAGTATCTCAGCCCACATGCAATCATGACATTTTCTTCAAACATTAACTTCATCTTGCATCGGCCGTAGCGCAGATTATCAAGGATCGCCTTATCTGCTGCATACAGCAGGGCGGATAAGAGAAAACCTGTTACTGCTGACACCTCATTTCTTTTCCTCCTTTTTCTCTTACTCTCATCCAGACCCCCTACTAACCTTCCTTCTATAATTCCCAGCTTAATAGAGAGCAACCGAAGTGCCAGTGAATTAGAACCATCCACAGCCACCATCCAATAGCACCTATCGGACGCCTATCGTCATCCGTCCCTTATAAGTCCACGCTATCCCGTTTCCATGGCGACATTCAATTTTCACACTCTAAGACAAACGGTTCAACAGACTGCATTCGCACCCAACTTGGACACATTGGGTATTGATGTGGGTTGTGTGTCTGAAACAAGGATCAATGACCCTAACAGGGTTATTGAATTAACTGCACCCGGCTTATCCTCTCCTTATTGTTTGCACGTATCCGGAGACGCCAAATTAGCACTCACGGGTCAAGCTGGTGTAGGTACCATTCTAAGCTCCAAGGCTGAGCCATCGATGGTTGATTGGATTCCGGTAAACAGCCGTTTATGTGCAGCCCGTTTGACGACATCAGCTAAGATTGATTCAAGAATAAGTAAAAAGCGCTGTTTGTTTGTGATTTCCGTTTATGCTCCCACTGACTGCAGTTCTAATGCTGTCAAGGACACATTCTATCACGAACTGAACGCGCTGCTACACAGTGCTACTAGTTCAGATATTATAGTACTTGCAGGGGATATGAAAGAAAAAGTATGGCGTCTGAGCTCTTCAGAAGCTCAGATGGGTGGTAATTATGGGCTTAACTCCGAACGGACTGACAACGATGAGCGTCTGCTGCAACTGTGTGCGGAGCACCAGTTGTTTCTTAGTAGCACTGCTTTTAGACGCAGTGGCGTCGATGTGCCACTTGGCATCCGCATGTAGCTAGCAAGCGATGGACCCAAATTGACCACATGGCCATAAGTTACAGATGGCGTGGTTCCATCCTGGATTGCCGCTCGTACTGAAGTACCTGTGGCAACTCTGATCATGCCTTGGTGCGCTGTCCTTACTCCATGAATTTTACCGGAAGGCACACCAAGCGTCTCCTCCGATTGGCAACTGAGAAATTGTCTCAACCCTCGGTCAGGCAAGCCTAGCAAGGCGCACTGCATACGGAACTTTCGCTGTCTTGTCTTAATGACACTGAGCTTCAGTGGAATAGGATCTCGGCCGCCATGCACGAAGCAGGAGCATCTGCTTGTGGCACTATCCATCGTCACTGAACTAATCACTGGATATCTGAGAGTTCGGTGAACCTGTTGGAATTTAGAAGACACCTACAGGCTGGTTCTGAACACAATGTGACCAGACGGGCTATGAGACGCGAACTAAAGTGGAGCCTACGTGCTGAAAAGGAAGCCTGGTGGACCAGTCGGGCTCAAGAAATAGAGGAGGCTGGAGCAGTAGGCAATTACCGCAAGCTCTTCCTGTTAATCCGCACCACCGGTCCCAGAAAACCAGGCGTCAGTGAGACAATCAGAGACAGCGCGGGTGCGCTGATACACAATAAGGAGCGCCGTATGGCTCCTTTGGTTGGACACTTTCAATATCAATTCAGCTGGCCCCCTGCTCCCGTACCTCTTCCTACACAGTTAATACAGGACGAGCCATGAATGGTTAGTTTAGAGCCTCCGTCGGAGGCCGAGGTCCGAAACGCGATCACAGCCCGCAATCGTCTTCCTGCCGCTGGCCCGGATTCCCTCCCACCTGCACTATTTATGTATGGAGGTGAGATCCTCTGCAAAGCACTGATCTCCCTATTCGAAAGTATCTGGAAGGAACAGAGTGTCCCGGCTAATTGAAGCGAATCGATTATAGTGGCGATATACCAGAAAGGCAGTCGCACAGACCGTAATTACCACAGGGGTATTAGCCTAACGCCAGTTGTGACAAAATTGTTGGTCTGGATTATCATTCGTCGCCTCACTGCAGAACGGGACTGTCTGGTTAAGGAAGAGAAGGCCGGTTTCCGCCCAGGGCTTGGCTGTATATACTATATATTCACTTTGCGGCAGGTGTTAGAGCAGCGCCACGCATACCGCAGACCGACAATAGCTGTGTTCCTTGATTTCATAGTGCGTTCGATTCAGTCGATCGATCGATTCTGTTCGAAATACTTGCGCGCATAGGTTTTCCCACGAAATATTTGAACATCCTCCGTTCTCTGTACTCGAACATTACAAGCCGCGTCAGGGTCTATGGTGTCCTATCGGATAGCTTTCCGGCCACAAGTGGCGTTCGTCAGGGTTGTCCGATTTTCCCATTTTTGTTCACGTTCGTCGTGGATTCCATCAATGAGTGGTCCCTTGCGGAATCGCACGACGTAGGCGTTGAAGTGCTGTCTGGTGAAAGGTTAGTTGACCTAGAGTATGCGGACGATATCGTCTTGCTTTTCCACCATGTTGCGGCGGCACAATCAACCCTGAATAGCCTGTCCAGAATGGTCCCATTATTTGGTATGCACTTCACACCTTCAAAGTGCAAAATGTTGCTGCAGAAACACCAGCCACTTGATGACCCCTTGACGCTTGCTAACAAGGAACTCGATGTGGTTGATCAATGCACTTATCTTGGAAGCTACATCAGTAATGATTAGCGCATAGAAACTAACGTCAACTCACGTATTGCAAAGGCCAGATCGGAATTCTTGAACCTGAGGCGTCCTTGGCGACAGAAGGTAATTTCCCTCCGTCTGAAACGCCGTGTACACAAGGCCACAGTGAGGGCCGTTCTGCTCTATGGTAGTGAGACTTTGCCCCTTCGTTCTGAAGATCTGAGGCGCCTTCAACTTTTTGATCCTCGTTGTCTGCGAAGCAATGCTGGTGTCGAATGGCACCAGCGTGTCCGCAACGATGATGTGCGTAGGCGAGTACTAGGAGGTGGTAATCATGCTAGCTCCCTAGAACAACAGATAGCACTGAATAAGTTGCGTTGGCTCGGGCACGTGCTACGCATGCCTGGTCACCGCTTACCCAGGAGGGCCTTTTTCTTTCTACTAGGTGTGGGATGGCGCAAGGCTCGAGGTGGACAGAAGTTGACTTGGCAGTGGGAAATGAAGTCACCGACTACCAAACTGGGTGCCGTTGGTCCATCTCGCTTTCCGGGCTGGAGTCCACGTGACTCGCCTTGTGCTTGGCTCGAGACTTTACAGGACATGGCTTGCAGTCGACACCACTGGGGTGTCTGCTGCTGTCTCCTAATCGGATTGCCTGTTTAAATTGTGCTTGGTGCTGAGTAATCTACGGGATAATGGCTGATTATGAAGCGGGGCTGGGAAAGCCGCAAGGAAGCTGTCTCGCCGATGCCGCCTTATCTTTGCACGATAGCCAGCTGTTTGTGATAGTATGTTGTCTACACAAGGTGTAGGTGCCTTGCGCTGAATGTTTGCTTAGAGCATTAAGGTTTTCAGGTAAGTCCCCATTCTCTCCCTCTTAGTATTCGTTATTTCATAGGTCACCATGGTTGTATGACAGCGAAGCATCAGTTCAAATGGCTGGTGTACTGCTGTTGATGATGATGCTGCTGCTGGAGGCTGACTCCTTGGGGTTAGGTTGGGAGGCCTTGCTCGCTTCTTCGGCCTGACTAGGAAATTCGGGGTGTTATTTTCACTCACAAGTGCAGGTCCGTTTCTTCCCATGGGTGTAACTCTGGCGCTCAGTAGTTGCTCGACCGCTTCTGTTAGTCTTTCATACCTCTTCAGTAGCACAGCTAGATAGCTAACAAATGGGATAGAATTGCATACTTGGCAGAACCAAAAAGCCTCTGCCGTGTTTGTGTATTCTAGTGTTGACCCCGTCCCAGGGCAGGTAGTGTGATAGGATTTCAAACACATGCTACACACCAGACCATTTTTACCACTTTAGCACAGGATTCGCATTTGCGCTTCATACGAGACATGTTCACAGTACGCGTGCTGTTTTAAGGGGTAGCAAGAGGACAGAGATATTAACACTCCGTTTTTGACTTCGCTACATTTGTCTTTGCGTGGCTACCGGAGATGATTTGAGGTCAGCAGGGTCAGGCGTGTCGCGTCCAGATGAGGCACACGTTCCTTAAGGTAGATAGGCGATGTGCGTGCTATCGGTCCAGCCGGTAAATGAATAGGCAGCGACGCAGCGTAGTATTGAGGCAAGGCAAGATGACTTGGAAAATAATGTCTAATGACGACATTGACTGTTCCAAGGGCGGACCAAATTGACAAATATCGCTTTGTACAGCGACTTGAAGGAATGGTAGTTAGCTGATCGGGTGACTCTCGAAAAGATATTTAAAATAAGACCACAAGAGTTCTTGGGCTAATAGAGAAAAAATAAATCCTCCTATTCGGTTCAACTACGGTTAACTTCGATATTGCAAGAGCACAGTTTGCTGGTTATCCGCGAATGATAGATCCAATAGATGACAGTGTTAGGAGGAGCTCGCGGAGCCAAATCGAATGATAGCACCTAGGTTTCTGTGAGAATAAATCCGAAGATTTAAAGGCGAATAACGCACGAGGATTCCTTTTTGCGACCGCTCGACGGGGGTCCAACCCAAGTATGGCACACGTTGGCTTTCAGTTGATAATGCTTCCGGTCCTTCGGTGGTTTACTCAAAATTGCAAGATATTGGAGTAGGTTACGAAGAAAGCTGCTGACTGCCGCGTTAGTTACAGGTTGTAACATAGTGGATCATATGCATACGATATGGCGAAAATATTACAGAGGCCGTAACCACTACCTTTGGCGAAAGTGAGCTGGATCCTAGGTGTATGTCAAGATTAAGAGACGCATGCCATGGTTAGCACTAGCAAGGTTTAGACACGCCTACGTTCATAGCTTGGAACGCTGGCCGATCAAACGGATTTGCGCTGACGTGATGACGTTAGTTTAGCCTGGGATACCCGCTGGTGAGGTGCAAATCGCGCTAGCATGAAGACGTCTCTATTCACATGTGTTCGAGTAAACGCAGTGTCCTCGTAACGGACGAGGCTACGCACACGAGAGGGAATTACAGAAGACGTGTGATAGGGGTTTAGACGCGAACACAGCCCGTCTATCGACGCACACAAAAATCACGTGACGAAACCTACTGCCAATTGACGGCGAAGAGAAAGCAAGAGAAGTGATCTTCTGAAGGCGCTATTATGACCAAAAAGGGCATATCACAGCCAATACTATGGGTCATTAAATTAGTGAAAATCGCTACCGCAACGCGGTGATAGTTTGTAAAGGAACATTGTCAGCATTTGCGCAGTAGTGCCGTGTCTCGGAGTGGCTGAAAGCTGCTGCTTTGGGGGGAAAAATTGAACTCCGCTTCCCACAGCCATTACGCCAGTGTTTGTTGCGCGTTTTTACGGGGATATTTGACGTGCCCGCAACGGTGTAAATCTGAGGATTTCTGTACCGTTGTCGCACTTGATGGCTACATAATGTGTGATTTCGGCGGGACTCGGAATCTCGCATTCAAAGGTGTGGGATTCAGCGGTTTCTCTTCGGCTATTACATATAAATAATCAACTGGAACTTCCGGCATTATGGCCTAGGGTGTTATCCTAAAAGGATAAAGGAGATACAGGAGATGCCACTTTTAATATGAACCGCAAGGAGAGCATTCGCATATAGTTGAGGTCACACGTTGAGCTTGTGTTGAAAGTCAGTACGGTGGCCATATAACTTCTGTCTGAGAAAAATGGTCTAGCAGCACCTACCGTGCCGAACCGACGCGCTCTTGAAGGATATCCGTCGCGTTCTCTAAACTCAAACCGCCCAATCGATATGAACGTATGCGTCCATACGACGGAGCTCAGCGCTCAACCTGGACACTTTTACTTTTGATATGGCCGCATGTGAAGTACAGACTGGACACCAAACTGCACCGCCTGACGGCGGGATGCGACGCAGCCGACCACATGACACGACTCACACCGTAAGATTAACAGCAACTAACAACGACAGGATAGTTTGGTTGGGTGGAAACAAATGAATAGACTAACATGTAGGAAGTACGTTAAACTGGTCAGAATGAAACGAAAATTAATAAGCTGATGCAATAAACTGAATGCAGGAACGCCATTTACTGCTTGACTGCACCATGTCTGATACATTCTCCAACAAATAGTGTGGGCTATCTTGAGGCCCTTATTTACTAAGGCCACACGCACCAGCCTGTGTAAGTCTGCTAGTCCACTTCTTCATGCCTCTATGTCACCTCATTGACCTGCCACCTCGCACTTTTACCCAATTTTTGCAGCCAATATGTATGGTATACGCCGACGAAGCCGGTCGACGGCTGCACGGAGTACATGGCCTAGCCAAGGTACATGATTAGAGTTCAGTAAACACTCAAGTAAGGCACCAGAAAGCTTCTCGCCAAAAGCCAACTGGAGGATTTCAGTATTGCTCCGCAACCACCGATACTCAAAGCATTTAATATCACCGCTGCGAACTAGCCAGTTCTCTGATCCATACAATAGGACTGGCCTTACCGCAGCGTTATGCAACCTACCTTTTACTGACAGGCTGTTATCATGCCATCCCCGTGATGTGACAACCAGGAGTAACACAGCTACCAAGGTAACTTAATCGATCCACCACTTCAAGTTGCTGTTCGATGATAGCAAGAATCGGAGATGTGTCGCTCCATTCCTGCAACAGCATCTACAACGTGAAGGTGCAAATCATATGCCAAAAGTGCGCGCTACACAACAGTATGCCAAATAGTGTTTGCATAACTACTGCTTCAGACCTAAAAAGGGTTATGTCGTCCACATAATCCAGGTATGCCAGTTGGTCATCTGGCAGAATTTCCACCCCGGTTTAGTCGGCAATAATTGAGTCATTTAAGGTTATTTCAATCATACAGATTAGAGATTAGGTCAGATTATTGGTTGTCGGCTTCCAGTTCCGTTTTTGCCTGTCACTGCGGCCTTCATAGGAGAGCCACAGGACGCCTGCGCTTGCAGCATAACTATGGGTGGCTTGCGCTGCACCACCTACAGCTTCATCCACACACCGGATATCCAGTGCAAGCCAAAAAAATCTAACCGAGATGCATGTGGATGGGAGCCCCGTTTCATCAAAGGAACCGGTCCACACTCTTCCACAGGCAAACACATGCACGCAGTAATTGAAATCAAGTGCACGTAACGCAATGGCTGGAATGTAGTCCGCTCTAAACTGGATGTAACCACGCTTTTAGCCTAGCACGGCAACGAGGACCGTGGACTCCGTCCATTGCAGCAACGACCAATTGCCTCTAGCAGTCAGTATAGACTAGGTAGTGTATAATAGACATTTAGGCAACAGGTCAGCGTTCACAGCAAGCACAGCCATACCGGGAAAGTCAAGTAACAACCAGTCACTTGAAATGACAACATCAGATAAAATACATGGAAAACTTTATGCGGAAATGCCGATATAACTCATCATTAAATATACATATTAAATAAATTGATTATCAACAACTCTGCGAAAAGTCCAACCTGTCAAAATATTTAAAAATGTCACAAACGCAAAAAAGTGAACGAAGGTAACCAGCATTAGCTTAAGCGGCTTGTGCAAATCACTAAAAGATCATTCACCCAGTTATTAAAATTAGTAACAAAGGAATTATTAAAGAAATCCAAGCATACCGACCACCTGAAATAAAGAGACACGGCACGCAAGCACACGGTTAGTAACTCGAAAGCAGCATAGTTATAAACGCTGCGCCGGTTCTACTTACGTTTTCTTCAGCACCCGTCGTTTATTCGATGCTGGTCACAAGTGACTTCGCTCAATGATCACTAGGTCTGCCAGACTCAGGCACTCGCGACCGCGTGTGCTACACCGCCGTGCACTCGAAGTAGATAGAGTACACTCAATCGACGACCGTCGCCTCTGTACGTGCCGATTCTTCTCCGTATGCTCAATTGCTTTTCCTTGTACTTCGGCAACTTCATTCGTGATCAGATCGCGCCATGCAGACGGATCAAACGCCTTTGATTCCCAGCATCTGAAATCAACCTTTGAACGTGATAGCCTCACTTTGATCATGTTCTGATAACTAAGCTTCGGTTTTCAGATTTGCCGCTTCCCAACATTCAGCTGAGCATACAACAGCTGCTTCGGTATCCGCGTTGAATCTATACGCCACACACGACCGAGCTACCTCAGGTGTCTCAGCAACAGTATGCGGTTCACTACATACATTCCACGTCGGTGCTACAACTCCGTATCCGCAACACTGTCTCAGCAACCGATCAACCGATTGCGTCGCAGACACTATCGATGAAACCGCAAGAGGTATCTAACATCTCGCCGGCAAGTCGCCTACGTTTTTCTGCCGTATAGGAGGACAGTGAGCACAATGGAATTGTAGACCATCAGCTTCGGGCCAATGGTAAGCTGGTGGCTGCTCCACACCGGTAATCAAGCTTCCCGAGTGCCGCCGCTGCCTTCGATACGGGGATTCGTAGCTTCTAGTATATTCGATGGTCAGTCGAACCACACTCCCAAGGTGGCATAAGTGAGAGGTGATTTCCGAGACTTCATTATTAATGCTGATTTGCGGTATTATTGCAGAATGCGCCTATAGTGAAAGCTGAAATAGATAGACTTTCGCTTGTGTTGATGGCTAGCCCGAATTAGGACACTGTAAAAGCCAACAACTTGTCATGTTCTGCAACCATTGCGCTGTGTGAAAACAATACACAGCCGCAAGCGAACAGTAACATACGAATAGTTGTCTCACACAATAGGTTTCTCGCACCGGAACGACAGATGTTCAGCAACCCACCATCAATACGGTGCTCCACACCAATGCCGTAAGCACAAGCCGCATCTTACGCACACTATCTCGTGACAGGAATATAAATAATTAACTGAGCAGGATCTAAGACACTGCCTTACTTCACACCAGATACAAATGGAACGTCATCCGATGTCTGTCCACTCAGCTGTACTCTCGCCCGCATACCACTGTGTAGACATTCAATTAAACTTACAAAGTTACTCGGACAACCACAGTTACCTAACACCAGCCACAATGCCTCGCGGCCCACAGTATCAAATACTTTGGTGAAATAAACAAGCAACGAGTACAACGGCTGGTGTCGCTTTTTGCAATGCTCCTACAATTGGCGAGTCGCAAATGCCATATATACGGTTTTGCGACACCAACTGACTCCACGTTGTTCTTCCGCCACTTTCGGTTCCACGACGTGGCTGACGAGGCGGTTGAGCAGGATTCCGGCAATCACAAAGCCCACCCAAATCAGCAAAGTTGATACCACGATAATTCCTAGCACATTGCTTGTTTCCTTTATTTGTGACTACCAACTAGCACCCGACACATCCACGATGATTTACTGCATCAGATCCGAAATTGTCTCAAATGCTAACAACAGTTAATCCAACTTTTGTGATACTTTACTCCTTGCTACGGTTGCTACGAAACTTATGTTTCCAACCTCACTCAGATTCAAATCTCACGGTCATGTTCCAAACATATGGAGCAGACGTAATTCACGTGTTTCCTGGACGAGTTGGCATAAAGCAATCCAAACTGAACTGGCCATTGTCTACTTCGTAAAATAACTAAAAATGTATTATATTCGTTCATACCCGGTTCACCTCACAACGGACCGCCGGAACCCCAGAATTCTGAACACGCTCATTCCAATATGTCCACTTTTACGAAACCGGATCTGTTTACACCAGATGACCGCCAGAGCAATGGACTGGTCGGTGCATCTAGTTGACATATTCTTTGGTCAATTTACGATCTGGCGTTGATTAACCTACTGATTCCAGGAAATGCCGGCACGGGAAACACAATCTTCGCCGAGAGAATGGCTGTCTTCCTGTCGACAGAAGCTTCATCTTCGACATTTTACTACCAGATTCATCTCTACCTATAGGTATGTGACATTTCGTAATCTTTTGCGGAGATAGATCATAAGACGACATGAGGTCACTTTGCTTTTTTCTCTTGGCTGTGTTACAAGCGCAGGTTTCTGCTTTACTGTTTGTAATTTGTCCATGTAAATAAGTTTAACTGCATCCTACGGCACATACCGAACTAGGTTTGATCCTTATACAGAAAACTAGTGCGTATTATTTTTAAACATGCCACTTGAAAAGTACTGTTTGGTGGGCTTACGGATGTGCTCATTAGTTACAGTTCCGTGACACTGTGAAGCAGTCTTTGTCTGTAGCGCCGGCGCTAATGATTATCATTCAGTTGCGATAACATGAACTCTGCTGCAACATATATATGCAACTGTTTATTCAATGAACATAGAGGTAAACAAAACCATCAAATGTATGTGCTTGATAAGTACGGAGGTCACAAAATGGAATATATCCGAAAAGTAGTAACTTTTTATGTTTTTTTTCACAAGCCGCTTTACGTCTTTGTAGTGACTACGCTGTTCATCAGTAGAATAAATGCCTGAACTCATGCAAATTTCTTTATTGCCCATGATTAAGCGTAATGCCCTCAATATTCTCCAACCAGTGCTGCTACCTTTTACTCTCCAGCCCGGAGTATGTACGCCACCAAACAACATCCGGACCGCAAGTCAGCTCCTTGGCCTTTTGTCGCCAGGTGGTAGTTTGACCACCGTGCAAATTATTCCTGTATAGACTTGCTCGAGCAAATAGAGCACGCCGTGGTAAATAGGTGCAAATCTTTGAGAATTAGGGGACCTAGTCACCCCAGTCGGCTCAGCTCTGTTGGCTTGTCAAGAACGCGATGTCTAGCAGCTACGTTGCAGACGGGTTGTACCCACTACACACGAGCTCTCGTCAAAGAACAGCTGTTGTAAAGACCGAAATCCGGGGCAAATGATTTACATGTATCGGCCAGGATTCAGCTCCGTACAACATATCTGCGCCAACACAGGTATTGTAGACCCTACCCGTTACCGAGAGTGCAACGGCACGGGGATGCAACAGATGCTTCACATCAGCGGAAGTCAGCTGCGAGGTTTCCTGAAAGAAACTATGGTCTAGAAAACTGGAAACCTTCCACAGTGTTTAATAGGACATCTACACCGTAAAGTTGAAGGGAAACGAGGGCATGAGCATCCCTGTCGTACATCGCCAGTGACAGAGAAAGTTGAAGAGAACTTACCGTAAGCCCTTACTCTGCCATAGATATTGATGTATAAAGCAGGAAAGATAGCGGTACACATTTTCGGTACATCATTTATTTGCTGACGTCATAAAACTGACCGGTCGAATGAGTCAAACGCAACTCGGAAATCCAAAAACGCAAACCGGTTGGCTGGTGATGAAAGTGACACTGCTCGGGAGTTGGCGGATGATGAGTATAGGGTTCACACACCCTCGACCAGAGCGGAAACCAGCCTGTTCCTCACGGTGTGTAGTTCTCTAATCGGCGCCAGCCAGCGAAGTTGTAGGTATGTTAGCAATTTGGAGGCAGCGGATATTATAATGATTCCACTGTGGTTAGCACACTGTGTACGTGGACCTCCTTTTAAATAGCGGTGGGACAAAACGACAAGACCAAGAGGATGGAACATAATTTTTCTCCCTAATTTTTCGATAACAGATCTGTTAACTCGTTGAAAACTGCTTCTACATCATAATTCAACCGATCCGGATGACGGCCATCTGATCCAGCAATCACAAAGCGCTACAAAGTACGAAGCTCAACGGATAACTTCGTTTTAATGGGTGATTCTTGTAAAACCTTTCAAGGCACGTGGTTGCGTATCCTTGCTGAGTAACCAGAAGGAGACCAACTGAAAGGTAAGTGGAAGTGCTCAGACCAGCGGTTTATGGGTCTACGAAAAGTTCTTAAATAACTTCACTGACGCTAGGTCTTCTGTGACCAGTGGCCCGAATGAATTAGAAAGGTTGCGGAAGCTTCCGGAGTGAGTTGCTGCTTCCTACTCCCAAGAGCACAGGGATCACCAGTTTTCACAACCGTTAAGCAAGCCTGCGTCATTTGTAAGCTGCGGTTGCGGAGAATTTCATCCCATCACGAATCATTTTGTCGACGGTCAAACAATTGCACTGAGCGATCAGTGATCCAGTCTGTTAGAGGACGCTCAGCTGTTTCTTAGTAAGATTAACCGGAAGAAAGCAAAACCTTCTGCAGTAAAGTTCAGTAATATTGTTGCATTAGCGACTGCATTTGATAAGTTTTTGTAGGCTAGTTGAATGGAGGGGTTAGGTAGCCGGTTGTAGCCAGCATACAGTGCTTTGGATCCTAGAATCCACCTAGGCCCATGTAGATGTTCGTACTGAGCAGAGCGTGACCTGAATCGACGTAAGTGTACCAAATCGATTTGCAATTCTGTACACTGAACCACCATCTGAAGATTATTGCAATCTGATCCATTTGTGACCGCGCTTGTGTTGACGAAGGAAGACGTCAAGGTGCGGTTCGTCTTCTCGGATGCCTGAAGTTCGTGTTTTCCAGAAAGGGTCCATAGCGCTCATGTGACCTATGTACCTTGTCTATGGTATCAGAGCGACTTTTATCAAGTGCATAACGGCCACCGAGATAATGCTTGCGAGGCAGCAGGCGACTGATCAGTGCATTGAAATATCGTGCAAGGAAGGCGATATGGGATATTTTGGCTTTAGTTAAAAGCTGCGCTGTATTTAGTGCTACGGAGACGATGCGTCAGAAATTATTAACGTTCGCGTAAGGTTATTTGTAAGTTTGAGAATATATGCAATATTTGACGAGAATATGGAACTCGGTCTACTTTCACTTTCCCTGTAATTGTGTGTGTTTCGTATATGTCACGACTTATTTATATGGAATAATATAGCTAACAGGTGTAGCGAGTCTTATCGGGATGTCATGGCTTTTGTAAAATATGCGCAATATCTTTCTCTACCGCTTTCCTCAACTCTTCACCTTTTTGTATATCTCCACCTTCATTTCAGTACAACTTCATTTCGCAAACCCACGATTTTTGTCACTTTTTACTCAGTGATGATCAAACACGCTTCAAAGGCTGGACGCTTTCTACGGAAAGAGCAAAACTAACACCTACTCACTTAACCAACGGCTATTTCCTACTTTTATATGGATCACATTAAATGACGAAGTACGAGCGTTCGTTGGTGTATATTGTATTTATTTCCATTTGCTGACCACATCAGCGTCTGCACTAAAATCTGCTTCTGTAAGCAGTGATTATAAGCTTGGGTAACAAAATTTTCATGGTATGAGAAATTCACTGTACACTTAACCACATCGGTTTCTCCTTCTTACAGGTGGTTCGCATGCTATTTCGTATGGTATTAGGTACACAATACACCGCAAATGTGCAGTCTTCTGCTCATCTGCAATCTATTTGATCCTGCCAATCTACGAATCAATGGGATGAATGCACAATCGTGCTAAAGGTGTCTAATGCAAAGAATCATCAGAACTAATCAGATGTGAATCCTTCTTACGTGCTTCGGGTCAATGTCAGCCTTGCTGATCAGACATCTTATTACCTGTGCCATCATCCCTTCGGGCGTTACGTAATGATGTGAGTACCAACCTCTTAGTCAGTTCGGGCAGCTAATTCACTGCATTAATTGGCTCATTTTTCCTCTTACCTGATAGTATTTAAGTAAATGGTGCATGTCGCCTAAATTTTATATAACTGTTCTATCTTCATGACACTAGAGTGAGATGCTGTGCTATGCTGGGATTGACTCGGTGGTCAAATTGGCAAAGATGCTTGATAAATATATGCTGTCGATGCGCCAGTCACAACTAAGGGTCTAAAGGTTATATGTGCGGATGCACTCGGTCCCGAAATCTGCCGTTATCGGCTTATGGGATGGATGGATGTTTCGTCTCCAAAAGCGTGCAACTGTAGGCAACATTGGAAATGGTATATAGGTTATCAGTTTAATCGGAATGACGCAGTGTAAGGCCGTGTTGGGGTGAGTATCAATACTATCACGGCCCGCTATTTTTTGATTGAAGTCAAGCACCTGTTAGATCGTTCTCAAAACTAAATATAGATGAAGGATTGCACTGGAACCCGTATTTAATAGGAATTAAGAAAAATACGCTGGTTTTTCTAAATATGATGGACCTGCCTATAACGGGTTCAAAGCTAACCCTCATAACGCCAGCAGCCGATGTATAAAGATGGATGACTAATTTAAAACCAGCTGTGAAGCGCGTCTGACACTATCCTCCATCTAAGTAACCGCAATCTTTTCTGCTATATTATCTAAATTTTACCTAATGTTTCACGATAAAAAGCAGCAGTAGTACGCCGGTACGTAGCACTGACGCTTAGCCGAAATTCAACTAATACCACCAGTCGTGCATGGGCTAAGGATACTGCTAGGGTCGTCAAGCTCCCTTCGCAGGCTCGAACTTGCGAAATCCGGATTACAAGTGAGGCTTATTATCCTTTCGGACACGAGCAGGTTAATTGAAATCAGGAGCACAATCTCGGATATTTAACCGATGAGGCAATAAGTAAGCGTTAACAGATTAGTTTAGGTGTTTTGTCTGTCTCAACATAGAGACTTCCAGTTAAGACACGTCAGTATATACACAGGGTAATTGACATGATTTCGTCTAAGCGACAACTGGAAGATTTTGCAAACATGTTGTAGAAGAACTCTTGATCTATTCACTAATCCGAATCGAAGTTATTACGCTTGTTGATGGCTAGTCGGAAATTCGCAAACGTCAAAACAATAGCCGTCGTCCTGGGTTGCCAGTTTACGCTGCTTCACCAAAGAATCTAGTAATTATCACCAAAACAAAACTCCCCTATCATTTAAGGTTCACCGTATCAGCTGGCATCCTGTGATCAAATATAATAACCTGCTTTTCATCTGCTTAAGCTACCCGTGAGGTCCACGGAACATGCGTTATTTGCGTAGCTACTTGAAGCTCTAAGCCATTACCTCCCTCAGAAATTGTCTATATTTTTAAATGCTTGGAGTTTGCATGCCTACTCCTAGGTGCATCGCAATCGCTCAGCTAAAGCCCACAATCGATCCTCTCACACCCTTTGATTCCTTAGTAATTATTTCCTCTGGGTTTTGGAGCATCAAGGCACTGTTCAATGACGTCCTCATGGTTTTTCCAAGCTATGCAATACGCCATATAATCTGTTCATTGGTAATACCCCTCAGGTTCATTTTTACAAGGAAAATCCTTCATTATTCACGGCAAAACCAAGTGCCTTTGGGATCGATCGGATTGGTTGCTTAGTGGCGAGTGGAGAGCTAGCCATGAATGTCAGCCTGACACAGCACAGCGCAATCATGGATGAACAAGTCATATAGTATGGAACATCGACTTTGTTAGAGTGAAGGCGCCTGTCCATACCTTAAGTACAAAGTATATGTACGTAAGAATGGAATACAATCATGGGAAAGCTACTAACTGGCAGGTGTATTTACATTCACCTGATCCGGTGCGCCAGAGGAGGATGCCTGACGGGGCGAACCATACACATGAAAAGATTTGCAAACCTAGGTATCACTGTGATGTTCATACTACGTCATTGCTAAATGCATGACAGATTGTTTGGGTCCAAGTATTCAGCTTTGATTGTAATCATCCATGATTATCTACGTCACGAAATCGTATGGAGAGCGTGTAACCACCCCAGTCGAGAACTAACTGCTGTGGGAAAAAACTTACACTATGTAAGAAAAAAGTATATAAAGAGACAAAAATGATGAATGCGAAACCGCCAAAAAGAGGACTTCGTAATTTGCCCAAACAGAATGCATAATCAACGATAACCGTGAGAAACAAACATACTTTTCAAGCCAGAACGGCGCCATCAGCCTTATTACAGCAAACGTTGCCGCCTATCGGATTATGGTAGATTACATACAGCACCAAAGTAAAGGAGGTGTGGGTGTGGGGTGAAAAGCACTCTGCTTTGCTGAGCATGCAGTGTGTCGTAGCCAGGCCATACTTTCGGATGGGGGATTGTCAGCCGCTGCTTGAGGGACAAGGTCGCAAGTGGTGGCGTCAGATGCCGGAGAAGGCGTAGCGCCGTCAACGCAACTTGTTCAAATCTTAAATACCCGGGAAATGTGAAGGGAAATGCACCAGTAGGAAAGTCGTATATCTAGAAAGGGCCAAAATTGACTCGATAAAATTTACGCTGGTTAAGAATACTGGAAAAGGAAGCAAGCAAGCTCTGATGCATGTCACGTGCAAGATACGATTTAAACCACCTGGTTAAAGGATAACGTTGCAAAAAGAGCGATTTCACAGATATACTATCAATGTTTAGTTTTATGGTGAAACTTTCGGCACAACTCTTTCAACGAATCACGGGCAATGCTGATTTTCAACACAGCAAATATTCCCATTTTAATCAGATGAATCAAGAACAGAAAACAGTTCAGGGTTAAGATATATTTTCGGTAAAATCTCGTCAGACCCAAACTTTTACCTGACACGGATTATGTGGGGCAAGCGTCAAATCGGGCTGGGATTGATTTCTAAGGTGTTTGAAAGGTCAAGATCGATGACTAAAGGTGGCTGCAGATGGTAGGAAAAGTGCATCAAAGGAAATTAATACAAGCTTCAGGGCCTAAAGTAAATAGCTAAGGTCACAAAGGGTAGTTAAGTAACCATGTCAGTCGGCCAAGGTAGTAGTATCGGCCGTATGAATCGTTTATGTACGCATAATTCCGGCTTCAGATGATGGATGTAAATAGCCCCGGCGATAGACAAGATTGGCTTTAGGAAGCCTTGTGATAAGCGTACACAAACGATTCATACGGCCGATACTACTACCTTGGCCGATTGACATGATTACTTATCTACCCTTTGTGACCTTAGCTATTTACTTTAGGCCCTGAAGCTTGTATTAATTTCCTTTGATGCACTTTTCCTACCATCTGCAGCCACCTTTAGTCATCGATCTTGACCTTTCAAACACCTTAGAAATCAATCCCAGCCCGATTTGACGCTTGCCCCACATAATCCGTGTCAGGTAAAAGTTTGGGTCTGATGAGATTTTACCGAAAAGATATCTTAACCCTGAACTGTTTTCTGGTCTTGATTCATCTGATTACAACTCTTTCACTCGATCACAAAAAGGGTAAAGTGAGTGCGTGACGGACTTTAGTCTAGGTGGTCCGGCTGCAGATCAGGCAACACAGTAACATGTCTGCTCAGAAAACTGCAGTAACTTGCGAAAAAATTCTTTAGATATCCTTTACCGGAAGTGCAATCATATATTTTGAATTGCGCAGAATCCTGACAAGCGATGTTTACTCAAGCTATTGACCAAACGGCAAGCACATAAACGAAACTGAGTGGCAACATGGATGAAAGTAGGCATAATTCCATAATCAAGTGGCCAACCTAAGGTGGACTACATCCCAATGACATGCATCAATTTACTACTAACAATGCGCAATGTGGAAATAAGAGGGAAACGCACAATAAAAATGGCCAGTAGCAGGCGAATCATAATATTACATTATCGGAGGTATAACGCTGGTTATTACATGAAACAGCGTCGTTAATTCTAGAGAAAAACATACAGAATAAGGCTAAGCACATGGCTGTCATGTAGGCAGTCAAGTGCACCAGACTAAGCGGGCGATTTCAGTTTATTTCGTCCTGCCTTCTTACGAAGTCGTTCTTTTAAAGTCTTTAGACGATGAAGTCAATTAGCTTCTGATGGCCTTAATCAGGTTGATTAACATGCAAATTTGAGCTATCCAACTTCAACATTTGCTCAATTGTGATCCTCAATGTTAGCTGTCAAGCGTTACTCCATACAGAACCATATCACACAAGCGCGGCTCCCATCTGATTCAAATTTACCATCTCAGAACTTCTGTCGTGCCTCCATTTGTGTATTAGAACAGGATGCAACACAACATTGCTCACTCGATTCTTGTCCGATATGCCAACGTCATCTGCCACAGTGATACTACATTATTCTGTCCACCGAACCAACTGCCAGATGTAGGATAGCTGCCAGGTATGGAAGAGTTAAGAAATCCTAGCCAAAGCTGGCTCAATGACATTGAGAATCACGGACACATCGACCCAATATTCAAGTAGCGAGTGTGAAATGCTTGCTAAGGTGGTTCGGACGCACCCAACATAAGGTGAACATAGAAGCTGAAAGCTATTACGCTGATCCGTGGCACGGGACTTGGAAATTCTCGGATTTCCTTCCAAATGTAGGCGTCTCCTAATAAAGTTAAGTTCCATTGAGACGAATGAAACTATTATGTTATAATATAAACCCTGGTGTAAAAAATGCAATTCGATTGGCAGCTGATTACTCACCAATGCCATTGTCCGAGGGCGGTAGAGTATCGACTTCAGCTAATCAAGAGCTATCGCATTAGATACTCCATTCTGCTGCATATTGTTACGTCCGAGGACCTCAGTGAATTTTCACTCCTCTCGAAATGTTAACATCCTTTTAAATATTATACTGATGTTCACCTGATTACGCCACCGAATACTTTTCTGTGCCTAGCCAAAAGCCTGGTATGACGATATGTGAAGAAAACTGACAGCACCCGTGAACGTAATACCTAGTGATCCCGATTTCGTTAAGATGCTACAGGTGCATATATTTGTCTCGCAAGTATTGTGCTGGACTGTCATGCGGTAGGGAATTATGAAACCGAGAGTACTCACAATGACGGATGTAAAAGAGATCGGTTAATCTGATTTGAAGCGCAATGTTTGACAGGAAAAATACTGATGCAAGGATGCGGCATTTGATTAGGCTGGATGTCAATATTTGAAACAACGGACAATAAAGGGAAATGTATTTTGAAACTGTGAGGCTCTTAAGAAACGGAGGGCTATTGCTGTTTGATAACCAATAGATGGATATTGACGGAACGTTACCTATCGTTTCTGTTCGAATACAACCCATAAATTAATAGAATGACAATTGATGGCTAGGCGGTTGTAAATCCTACACAACAGATCAGTACAGTAAAGTAGAATGTAGGAGCAGTCGCACTCATACTCCGTTGGTTGCGGATCATGTAATAAGTAGCAGAAGATGCGTATTCAGCGTAACCAAATCTAAGCGATATAAGCGCATTGGCCGCAAGTGGTTAACCGAATAATCGTTTGAATCGGACGAACACTACTTTTTAAGCAGCAGCCTAAAATGAGCATCCATTTTGATCCCGTCGGAGGAAGCTTCGTCGACAAAGATTGAGTTCAAAGATTATGCAAAAACGCTTCACACACCTCATGAGGAATTTTTGAGAGGAATGTCATACCGTCAAAAATCACCTGAGCGACACAGCAAACAGGACCTAGATTAATATAAGCAGTATGGTGCCCCATGCTGAGGCTGATGTTGCCTTCTTGATGCTTCTTCAACGCAGTTGGGCTAAACCAACTTACATTTAACTAGGTCTTTTTAATTTGGATGAATTTTATTCCACTTTATTTGGTTTATTCTGCTAACCTGAATAATCTTCTATTCACTGGCCACGTCGCTTACGCAAATTGCGCTTATCTTCGGTAAATTTGTTGCGTTTGTAGCATTTTTAAGTAACTTGTGGACATTTCTTACTTATCGCGGATTCGTTGCTAACCAACTTACTTCATATAGTAATGTAGCGAAGAGTTATACCACCGTATTTGTATGCATTATTGGATTAATTATATTTCAGCTTGTCGTTTCAAGTGAATGGTTGTTGCTTGATATCCCCGGTGTGGCTGCGCTTGATGTGCATGTTGACAAGGTGCCTACCTGTCTATATAGTACCCACTACCTCGTCCATCTGGCTCCAGGAGACAGTTGGTCGTTTCTGGAGGGGACGGGGTGCACAGTCCTTGTGCCGTGCTAGGCTCGAAGAGTGGTTCCATGCACTGAGTGTGGAGCGGACTACGGTCCAGCCACCGCCTTGTGTGCGCTTGATTCCCAAATACAGTGTGCTTGTGTTTGCCGGGCCGGCTCCGTTGATGAAACGTGGTTCCCATCCACATACCTCCCGGTCTTATTCCTTCGGGTTTACACTTGATATGGGGTGTGTGGATGGAGCTGTGGGTGGTGCAGCGCAAGCCATCCATGGTCCCTCTGTAGGCGCAGGCGTCCTGTGGCTGGCCACAGTGACATGCAAATCCGAAATCGGATGCCGCCAACCATGGTGGAACAAAAAAGCAAATAGACTTAAATAAGGTGCACATGGTCGAAATTTTTAAACATATTAGAAACCAAACAGAAGGTCTTAATTTAAAAAGCTTTGATAGACGACCGGTTAACATATTTATGATGATATACAACGTTTCGCTTTGAATCATAGTGCCTTCAGACGAAGTGAATTAGCTTAACATTGGCATTTTCTAAGGATCTTGCGTAAACTATATAAAGTGCTTAATCAACTTACAGTTAATCGGTGAAAGTTTACGGCGGCCAAAGCTTACTAGGTTCTTGTGTACTTCGTGCTTTGTTTCAGCAGAGAAGCAAGGCTGTCTAGTGGCTGGCGTCTAGTCTTATTCCGGCCAGACTGATAAGCATTGCCGGAGGAATCTCAAATCGGAATGGACTATGAACACTATCTAGACCAATTTCATATGCACTGAATACAAGTTTTACCGGTGAACAAGTTCCTTGCAACGGACTACTTAACGTTGCTGACCATACATGGAACTAGCCTCTGACCACCATTTACTGTTCTCCAGCTGGCCCTTGCTGAAACAAACCACGAAGTACACACGAATCTACTAAGCTTTGACCGCTGTAACCTTTCACCAATAAACTAGATTGATTAACCTACGAATGTAGCTTACCCCTGATCGTTATAAAAATATCCACTTATATTCTCATGACTTAAATTTCCTACAACCGTGTGGTGCACCCTTTTCCTAAAATGAAGAAACTATAAACAACGGGGTTTCAACTGATGTCGAGTGCGGTACAATAATGAGTATAAATACGGGAAAAAATAATCGTTGGAAATCGTTGCCAATAATGCAACCCAACTTATCCAGAAGTGGCCGCATGGAGCTGCAATATACAAGGCTGAAAGTTGTTACCATGCATATCTCCAGTGGGTTCGAATTAAGCCAAAATTTCAGCACCTCATCGCAGTGCTGTTGAATAGCTTTGTGCACAAATGTGGGACTGCTAGATCAGGTATCATCATCATTCATCAGCATACACTTTAGCTAGAGGTGGAAAGACTTTAGCTGTTGTGCCACAATAAATAAACTAAAAAGGGGGAAATTGCAAAATAATTAAGCCGGCTGAAGCACAGGTAACTGATGGGCATCGTTTCGGTAAGATACCAACCTTTTAGTATGCAGCAGAAAATAATTTGCCATACAAATTTACATAAGACTAAGTGGTGAGATCATGGTTTGAGTGGGAGGCTAAGAGGAAAGTAGTGGCAATAAGAAACTCAGAGCACGAATGCCATTGAGGTCGGCTCCTAGCCATGCCAGCAGGTGTATCCCGCCAAACGTTTTCGTCGTATTTTAGACCCCAACCAAGGAGCCGAGACACCCAAACCGAGGCCAGATTCGACAGAGGTCTTTCTTTCCTCTCGATCAAGTCATCGCTTGGCCACCTCTCCTTTTCTTCCATCCACACCCCCGGCACGCAAGCAATGCGCAAGGGGCTGGTATGCGTATCACGTAGAAAGAAAGAGAAGACTGTGTCAAAAATAGTTAGTCCTCTTCATTTCAGTGGCAATATGCTGCGGTGCAGCTACGGTTACAGCAAGTGATCTCGCAGTCGCTCCTAGAAGCAATAGTGTTGGTAGAAGCGTTGTCAGTTGCGAAGAGAAAGCCGATGCTTCAGATACAGCGTATTGCGTTTGTTCCGCTAGCTGCAGAAACCCTACGAGATATGACGATGTGAAATGCGCTGGTAGAGAAGTCGTAGACTTAGAGTAATAAAATTTAGGCGAGCAAAGGTGAAACCTGAGGTTAACGAACTCTGAAGAGTGTTACGTGCTTATTACGATTTGAGCCACATGCTTATCAAAGGGTGTTACAACAAAACAAACACCTTGGTAAAATATTCATATGAGGCAATTTGTTAAAATATTAGGATCGAGAACTTTCATTCCGTCCATTAAGAGATAAGGTGATGGATAGTAGCAACAGAGATGTCTAGGTTGTCCGGCTGCAGAGAAAAACGCACAATAATGTAGCCGCCCAAAAAGCCAGAGAATGTGAGAATGTGACCGAATAAAATGCAGCGTAGAAGAAAGTATAGGTTTCGAGTGGATAAGAATTTAATTAAGCGATCCGTATTGTGTCGCAATCCAGACACAGCGCGCGTACACCAATACCCAACAATGAATCAGACTATGTATAATTACTGAGGGTACCTAGCAGCGGATAAAAACTTAAGAAAGGGCCGGTTTTGAAGATTATCCCAGCAATTACTTAGGCGCAGCAATGGGTGCATGTTGTCCAACTTTGAGCTGCGCACTCCCATATTTCTCATGCAAGCATACTATCTGAATTGAAATTTGAGTCACTTTCAGCCACAAAGTATGAGGACATAGGTTGCGATATGTTAACATTTCGATTGTTCTCCTCAGTCGCTATGCAATATAGGCCGGACGAAACACTCAATAAATAAGGTCTAAATTTGGTAACATAGATACGCAGATAAAATTGATGGGAATGAGGTGATGAGGTTTAAGTCAATCTAACTGACTGCTTCAATTGTTTCTGGGCACAGAGCACGGGACAATTAATTCTTATCAGTAGCGCCTCCCCAATTTTCAACAATGTCGGATTACTGTTGCGCAATAGCAGCTTGAATTAATCGATTGGGTTAACCTGGTGACGAGTCATCATGAGGTGTTTCGTTATAGACAAGGCAGTTCCAATGAGTGCACCCTCAGGGTTGTTTTCTTGTTGAGTCGCAGTAAAGGGCTGCACACATTATGTGGATTTCGCAAAATTAAGTATGCAATAATCAGGTCGCCTAGTAATCTGCGATAGCGTCTGCTGAATACCTGCAATCATTGCAACCTCTCCTGGTATGAAAGGTTGCACATTGCAATTACGTTCTTATCTGCCTGTCTTTGTGGCTGTTTCGGTGCAGTGAGATCGTATTTCAGCCATGCATGCCAGGCTTGAATTGCGTATTCTACATAGGGGCGAACGTACGCACTGAACATTTGCCGAAATATGGAGCTGTTGATTTGTCCAAACGCCCGTCACAACAGCCCGACGTATTGGTTTGCAGTCTTCGAGACTTTTCCTGATGGACTGGAGCAACCCAAGTCATCTTGAACCCGGACAACAAAGTCACTTTCTACACTTGGTTGTTACAGTACATTCGTTCCAAGCCGGTATGAGTAGCTGCCCTGATATCGGATGGAAAGTACCTTGCATTTACGGACGTTGAAATGCAGTACATTTTAGGTTGATCATCGATTAACTGTATCCATATCTATCTGAACAGACGTTGGTCGGCGTTATCCTGGACCCTGCGCCAGTTCTTGATATTAGGAAGTTTTATGCGATTCCCTGTGCTGTATGCCCAGTGAGAACTGACTGTATTTCTCCTCGGACTGGATGCTTTGTTATATATTGGGTGAACCAGAAGTATGTTAATTCAACCGAAAAATTTTACCCTTTCTCACTCCACTCACCCCCTTCTGCATTATACATCAACCAAACGTTCTTCGTTGAGCTCCACCGGGTGCTTGCGACGCTTGTATTACGCAAAGGAATTTCTAATAAAAAAGTCATAACACAAATTGAAACCTAGGCCGTTCTGACCACTTCTGTTACCCACTGGCCTCGCCACCTTGATCCATCTCCCCAACATACCCCGGATTCCAAATGCGGGAAGTGTAGTATTCAAGGCACTGCTTTTATTGGACTTACTTTGTTTTTGTTAACCCGCAGTATACTTATTAGACCCAGAATGTCGAAACAGCGCTGACTGTTGCGTTTCCAGTCGTGTCAAAGTCTGGTGACTGAAAGGGGGTGCAACGTTTTAACTATGAAACCTCTAATTTACTTACGCCGGAATTAGCCCTACATTAGTCGTCCTGGCTCTTAGAGTAGAGCACATCCACATCAGAGTCCCTATAGCACATTAGCATCAGTGGTCCCGACATCAAGATCGACCAGCCTGGGTCTCAAACAAGATCAATGTACGCACAAGTGCGTACACACGCATCCTAGACCCAACAAGGCCGGCTCAGGTCCAGGCGCATGAATTCATACGGACGCAGGTGAACATATACACTCCAATGGAGCGGGAGTACGAGGAAGCAGCAAAGCAGGTGATGCGTGCAAGGGTTGGCAAGCATAAGCATGTCATACTAATTCTCAATTGACTACGTCTTTAAATCAGTGGCTTTTATCCGCACTGCTGCAGGTTGTAACCCCAGTGCAAAAGCTGTAATAATATAATCACGAAAATAGCATCTACGAAGTAATAGTGAGTTAGCTGTCTGCCCGCTCTTAAAGCGCTACCTCGTTTGCTCACCCAAGCCTTATTAGTGAATGTTGTGCTGACTCCATTCACATTGCGCTCCACCAGAACAGGAATGGTGATCCACAGTTACGGACCTATAAACTGCTACATATACATTGGTCCAGAATTCTGCTGAATTCGCCTTAACTTCGCACCTCACGCTTTGTGGTAAGGAGCCAGTTCGTGAACATACCCCTCTTCCATCCCATTATTAAAACATGCCGGTAAGTACCAACACCTTTTCCGTATGTTTGCACTCAGAGTGTAACTGAATTGCTCCCTAACGCTTTGATTTGCATCGTTAAGGCAATTGAACATGCTCATTAGTGCAACTGAGTTGCATCTGGTATCCTTTCTTCGCGCCAAGCGCGCAGTGACCTTGGTATTGAGCTAGCACAAAGTTGCCAGTGGAAATAATCTTAGTAACCCTTGCATGTATATATGAGTTGATGATATGTGGTGTTGACTCTTGGGCGGCCTAGACTGCATTCAGCAACGGTGCCTTATCTGAGGCTAGTTCTACTCACCTAAGGGGCACAAGGTTGTCCAAACACGTGATGCGTTTGGGTATATGTGGACTACCATGTAGGTAAAGTACCAGAACATGATTAAAGTGAGCCTCACACGTTGTAATCTTGATTGCAGATCATGGGAATCGAAGGCGGTTGATCGGCGTGCATGGCGCGATCTGACCACGAAGGTATTTGCCGAGGTGCAGGAGAAAGCCCACATGCATGCGGAGAAGAAGCGGCAAGTGCGGAAGCGGCAAGCACCGATGGGTTGTACTCCATCGACATCAAGCGCGTGGTGCTGTACCATATGCGGTCGCGAGTGCCTGAGTCAGGCAGGCTTAGTGAACCATGAGCGAGGCCACTCGGGACCACTACCGTAGCGACGACGGGTCCTGCAGAGAACGTAGGCAGAACCAGTGCAGCGTTTGTACGTACGTTGCATTCGATTTACTAACCGCGTGCTTGCATGCTAAGCCTATTTATTTCAGGTGGTGGGTTTTCAATTTTATCCTAATGCTTTCTTTTCCAAATAAATGTCCACCCGTACGCTCTTCTAAAAACCTGCACAACTCGCTTAAGTCAATGGTAGTTAATTGCGATAAAATTTTCCTGTTTGTGTCATTTCCGTAAAATATACTTTCTGACCTCCTGAACATATCTCGGATCCTTTGTTACATATCTTATCTCATATGCTCATTAATTTAAGACTTTTGTCACGTTTCCTCATGCATTATTCGTTATTTTTTTCTTTGCTATCTTTCTCTCAATTGATTGGCTGTTGCTTGATATCCCCGGTGTGGCTGCGCTTGATGTGCATGTTGACAAAGTGCCTACCTGTCTATATAGTACCCACTACCTCGTCCATCTGGCTCCAGGAGACAGTTGGTCGTTTCTGGAGGGGACGGGGGGCACAGTCCTTGTGTCGTGCTAGGCTCGAAGAGTGGTTCCATGCACTGAGTGTGGAGCGGACTACGGTCCAGCCACAGCCTTGTGTGCACTTGATTCCCAATACAGTGTGCTTGTGTTTGCCGGGCCGGCTCCGTCGATGAAACGTGGTTCCCATCCACATACCTCCCGGTCTTATTCCTTCGGGTTTACCCTTTATATGGGGTGTGTGGATGGAGCTGTGGGTGGTGCAGCGCAAGCCATCCATGGTCCCTCTGTAGGCGCAGGCGTCCTGTGGCTGGCCACAGTGACATGCAAATCCGAAATCGGATGCCGCCAACCATGTACGTAAAGGCATGCCTTGCGAACGGCACCAGTGGGAGAGGGGCTGCCAACACAGTAATGCGACGCCTCATTAGCCATCTTATGGCTAATTTTGGCGCTGGCGCAGCCTGATTTGTTGCAAATCCTACCAAAGCCAAGGCATATGTTGGTACTGTGTCCGGCTAGCTAGGCAGTCAGAGGTGCGTGGCTGAGAATGATCAGGGGCGGTGTGGTGGCCTTGCGAGCGGCTGTCTGCTGAGAGAGCAAGCGTCAAAATACGACTGTAGCAATTTTGTTACAACGTGGGTAGACCATGCTTCTTTACAGAAGGCCTCGCTTACCGTCATAGTGGATGCAGTACACCGACTTGCTGGTCCCTGATTCAAATGTGATACTTTGACCGGACGGTCGACAGTTTGCATCGTCAGATATGTACACACACACGCAAGGGCTGAGTGGCGCAGACCCAAGGTAAGGGCAACTGACAGGCATCCACTGATATATTATCCTGTACGCAGTTGTGTGGTGTGTTGGCACATGGGAATCACTGCATCATTGATTGGCAAATTTATCTGGACATTGCATTGGTAATTACACTTGACCGCCACAGCATGTCGGCGAGCAACACGTCAATTCGTTCCTATGTTAGTTGTAACTGCGGATCCGAGGGTTACGCGAGGTCGATGACACTCAATTCCCTATCTAACCGCCTGTGAAGACCTGGTCCAAACCCACATGACAGTACAATGTCATATAACGGGTCAAATAGATAACGCTTCACATGTCCCGTAGAATGGTCGAAATGTAGAAAGGATGATAAAGTAATGAACATACCAATGAAATAGAGTGTGCCTTCCTTGATTTAGCAGGGACATATGCATGATAATTGGTAAACATCTATTTAGTTGCAACTTATCCCTCACCATAATTTACCTATTTGGCACAAAGCGGGAAATTCGAGGACATAATTTTAAACTTGTGAACCCCTTTCTAATTCAAAAAAACATACATCAGAGGACGTAGTTTCCGGGATGACACTGTTAGGACGACCATCCAGCGCTCCGCCAGGTTCGATGTGTCCGGATATCAAGACAGTCACGGGTGTATGACTGTGAATGATCGGGGTCCGGGGTGCGAAGGTTTATGGCGTGCTAGTGAGTAAAGCGACAAAAGTGGCCTGTGCAACTTGCCACTGAATTTTAGGTTAAAGGTTGAATACATGAGTAAAAGAGCAACATAATAAACGCATTCTGATGAGAGGGCTAATGCCGTGATGCGACTGAGACATTCTTGTTTTTAAACGCCTATGCAGCGAAAGATCTGTGCACCATAAGCCAAATCAAGTACCCTATACCATCCAGCCCATTGTTCAAGTGAGGCACTGCAATTACCTACAGGTGCTTGCACTGGAGGGATTATTGTGATGTCTTGGTTGTTAATGTGTAGGCGACCGCGATGACGACCACTTTCGTCCCTGGAGTGGTTCGTGTTCTCTGAACGCTGTACTACTAGCAATTGACGGACGACTCATGATTCACTGCATACATGAACATAACTTGGGCGCTGACTCAAATGCAGTCGACCGCACACCCCTCTGATAGGAAACAATGGAACAATGGTGCATTACCGTTACCAAAACCATGCATAACAAGTCCTGTAGGGTGGAACTTATTGCAAAAATTAACTCGCATGATAAAGTGAAAGCGTTATGGTGGAATAACTTATGTAGAATAACGGAGATTTTCGCGCATTTAAAGTACAAAAGCATAAATCCATTTGATGGGAGTTTGCTAAGGCACCGTTTGATTGCGTTTTGTAGCCGCTGACTAACAAGTCGCAAAATGAATTGCTAACGAGACAAAGCATCGTCGACTGGCTTTTTGAATATCGCCACATTGGGAGCAGAGGCGATATAATTAGGAAGGACGTTCCAAAGCTGGCACACGCAGGGGAAAATGAATTTCTACGGCATTAAAGCCGGCTAAACTGTATTTTCAGTTTCAGAGGATGACCTCTTATGTTAGTGTTGTGGTTCAATTCCAGCAGCGGAAGGCAAATGTGGTTTGGGTTCTTCAGAATCTGGTAAACCCAAATGAGATCTCACCGCAAACATCAAAATCGACTACTGTACATTCTAAGAGACTTAGGTCTAATCTGATAGGGCAGTGAAAGAGGTGCCTGACGTCCTTGATTGACCTTTGTAGCAGAGTCTCAAGAGCAACGAGATCCTGTTTCTGTCACAGATGTCGCGCCTGGATAGCATATTTTACTTGCGGTAGCACGTAGGGTTTAAACCACTGGGGAAAAATTGGGGGTTCAAACCGAGCGAACGTTCTGCGAAGCAATCCGAAGAGTTAATTGCTGGTTCATGTCGTCTTCTCTGCTTATTTTGAACACCCGAGATCTTTCTGGACCAGTACACGTTTCCAAGAGTACTACTGCAAGTTGTGATTTCCAAACTTGCAATCCTTTACCGGATGGTAACCAGACAATTCACACTGCACTTATTTAAGTTCAACTAAAGCAAGTACCTCGTTGACCATTCATAAATGCAAACTAGTTCTTGTTGGAGTACATCGTGATTTTCACCGTTACTAATTGACCGCTATAACAGAATGACTCATGGTTTTCTGCGCACGGTATTCCTCTTCTTGACACCAAGTACCTACCATTCGCCCTAGATGAACTAGGGACACAACAGTATGCAATAACACATTACCTCACGTCAATAGCAACAATGCAGTTCTACTTTCCAGGAATCTTCTGTATAAACTCTGGTGGTCTCTGACAGCGCGTAACGCGAAAACATGCAGGAACTCTCTGCGAAATCACTTAGCCTGTACATCATCAGTTATGCCTACATGTCAAATCCATGACTTTGTGATGCACAAGGATAAAACACCAGTTCCAATTATATACATGTAGATCAACAAAGTAGGATAAATTCGCAAATCTGTACGATGCGCTGCACGGTCCTCCTTCATCCTCACATGATGCATGATGTGCTCTCAATGCTGAGACGTCACGCAGGCTCGTGCCTCTGACACAATTAGTTTCATGAAACACATTCCCCACTCGGTTTTGCAGAGTACATCCTCAGGAACTCCCTGAAGCAACTCGGAATATATTAATCCCTTCGGGTTCAAGAGACAGGTTTTGTGCTACACTCCACTGACAAAGCTACCACAGAAATACGACTGCGACCATTTTGTTAACATGTGAGTATGCATTGCATTGCACTTATTGTTAGGATAGGGTTGAGCTGATGTAAGTTAAGCGTAATAACGCTGCCGAAGGTCACTTTGAAGAACACCAGAGTTGGTGGTTAGTGGGTAAGAACATTTGTCACAGAATCAAAGCAATCTGAGTGTGTCCAGTCAGTGGCGTAGCAACTACTTTACCCGTCAAGGGCGAACGTTAAATTGACACTTCCACCCCTGTCGCGGTTGTAAATGTATAAAATCTTACAATGGAGGACAGCCCTCAAATCGTTCGCCAAATATAATAACAAGCAAGTAGCTAACTTTAGAGTACCGCCGTAAATTCAGGCATTTTATTGACATATTATTCGTGAGCAAGGTTTACGTATACACATCTGGCGCATTACCTGAGGCAATTGCGTTGAAACAATATGCATCTGCAACCGATCTACATATTGAGAACTGCCAATACGTGAGCCTTGTCTACTCCAATGATGATGGAAGGTGGTTCATTATAAGCTTACCTTTTGGGAATGTGCTCTCACAGCTGGCGGTGCCAAGGGTTTAGGTAAGAAATATGCGCATCAGTTTCCCCAAGGTGATATTTCTGTATGTGGCTCGAAAGCTCATAATTGCCAATAATATTATCATGTTCTGAAGCTTTTATACAATACCGCAATTTTATACTACTTCCACCAAGGAATTCCACAATTCTACATATCCGCCGAATTCACTAAGCGGACAATCACATTTATTATCAAGCATACTTAAAAGCGTAAAAAAACAACTTTGTTCGTAAAATCGTACATTTGCTGTAATATCACAGTATCTCTCCCGGTGTTGCAGATTGGCTCACTCACACGACACTTCCCAATGGACCGAAGTATTTGTCCTTCTGATATCTAAAGGGCGATGGTAGATTACTTGTGGATCTTTGTAATTAGAGAGTCTTGGATTGACATTTGTGATGATTTAGCAACGCTGCACATCCTCAGCTTGTGAACGAGAATCTCCTGGTTTACCTAGTTGAGTACTAAGCTGATATGGAGGAATATTACATCAACAGACATTCGCTAGTTCATGGCAAGCCTAAAATCACCCTAACATTAAATCAAATTTCATACAACCTATTATTTTGCTCAATTCTGTGCCGTGGCTGGCTGTTTTATCCTATCAGTCTGAGGGACCGTTGCTAACGGATCTGGGGCAAAGCGTGAAGAAGAAAACATTCCTACCCCCATAGCAGGCAGAGACGTAAATGTCATGCCCTCGTACATTAAACCACCTAGGATCGCAAGTGGGGCACCTAAAATGGCACGTTGACTTGTCAGGTGAATGACATCCTGCAGGTATGTCGATAAACGCAATTACTGTTCCTATCTCGCAATGAACGCAATAGTAATCACCTCTAGGTTCACTTGGCCTGATGAAAATTCTGTGTAGAACGCAAACCCTTGAACTCTAGCTACACCACAGACCATAGCATTTCCCCCAAAGTTGCAGTAAAAGTTCAAACTTTTGCAAAATCGTCGAAACATTGGCAAAGAATTTCCCAAATGTTGCAAAACCCTTTGCGAATCGCCAGCCGCTCAGAGCCTATCTTCTGACCTTAAGTGGTTTCTCATTGGCCACATGCCAAGGTTCGGTGCGTTATTTCGGGGAGGTGAGCATGCTGCACTTTGAATGGGTGAGACTAGTGAATGCACCTTAGAGGCATGGAATTTCTCGGTGCCACGGGCTTGTATGCCTTGCTAATCGCTCGAACCAGTCTTGCCCATCACAATTCGTGCCACTGCGCTTGTAAACGGATGGGGTGGACGGACATAATTGCGCATTACACACAGAGTCAAGTGCTACATACTACAGACCCGAATGTCCTAGAAGCCAACGGTATGTGAGCGATGCGACTTGCCGGGCTAAATTGAATTTAAATGTTGTAACTGCGATAATGATTTTGATCGAAGTAACGTCCCAGGTTAGAGTTTTGTGGTTTTATTCCCCCACGTTGAGGCAGTCCTGACTCACACTCAGTCATCTTGTCTACCGCTTAAGTGGCGAAACTACGGTCAAATGTTTCAAATGAAATAATGACAAAACTGGACACGTCGCTAATGGAGACACCGTGTGCGAGCTAGGGAATGCACTACATAATGAATTTAAAACGGCAGTATTATTATTATTTACGTATCATTGTTGAACGAAAATCTCTTCAGAGTGGGTAGTTTATAGCGTTCTGATGTTCGCACGGCTGCAGTTTGTAAACACTAATTGTGAGGAATATGCGCATTCGCAAGGTACATTTCCTGAGCTCAGATAGATGGTATTAATGACTTTAAACTTTGGCTTGTCTGTATCTGATGTTCTGTCAGTACCACGCTTAACAACGCAGCAACATTTTGACAAGCGCTATAAAAGTTGATTTGACGGTTTATTGCAAACCCAAGCCGCGTTGAGAGATATATGTGCCGTATATAATCCGGCTGCTTGTCAGTATTTCACACTTGTCACAAATGGTAACAGAATTCAAGCGATGATCATTTATCATGAAACTTTAGCATCCTGTCCACGGTGTTGGCTCAGTGTAACACTTAGTCAACGGGATAGTCGATTTTTTCTATGGCGTGGGGTTTCAGAAACTGGTTGAAAGTAAGTCCAAAAGAGGGTGAACCCGAATCTGGTATACTGCAGGCTCCGTCTCTCCTCAACCTTAAGAAATAATTCATCCGGCTAGTTGAAGGGCAGATGATTGATAAAATATGTATCTACCACTTGCGAAATTTAAGTTCGGATGCAGGATATCGTAAAGTTCTCTTCCAACAAATCATTCTATTGTGTGAGCACCGAGAAGACAGCCAGGATAACAAAGCAGGCCAAGATAATAGATTCGAACCGGTGACCTTATGTTTGCAAGCCAGGCGTGCAGACCACTCGGTCACCAGGTTTCCCGATCTTCCTCCAGGCTAGCAATCAGTTTCGCCTTGATATCTTTGCTAGTCTTTTTGTGTTGGCTTTCAACCGGAGCACATTGGCTAGCATCTACAAGTTCCTGAGATTGCGGAGTGATCCAAAGTCCAGGTTGATGATTCGATTTGCCACATTAACATACAAACGCTGCTAACAACCCCAGCCGGATTTCGACCAGTAATGTTTAATTGCGTCCAATGAGCGTTTATTCAGCTCGGATGCCAGCGTCTTCAAGTAGTGCACGAAAAGTATGCTGGTACAATTTTGAACATGAATATTTTAACAATTCAAATATCTGCATCCATGGTAGTACTCTAAAATTAAATCTGTGATTACTGTTATGTGAAACGAAGTATTGAATGTCAATTTCCACTGTGGGCTTTACAACGTCGAGAGCGGCAGCAATTGTACGTCCGCCACTGATAGCAAAATAGTTGCTACGCCACTGTATCCAGCCCAACTACACCCCCATTAGTTTACGCAATTATTGGGTCAGAGGTGGGATCATCCGAACGATCCATACAGTATCCAAATCGTGCTGGACATCTATTCGGGTCTTTCTGGCACGCAAAGGAAATTAGACTTGCTGTATAAATGGTTGACTTTAAACCTAAATTACAGATTCCGAACCAACTGATGTGGGCTACAAACTTGGCAGACCAACTTCCATTCAGTTAACAAAGTAACGCGCCAGTGCATTCAAATACAGCGGACAAATATCGCACAGAAAGGATTAACATTAGACATGTGATTCATTCGTTCAGCTTCAATGACGACGTCTTCTCTGGCAACGGATGAGTTTGTGAACTCGCATCTGCGCATCTATCAGTTCCTTTCATTCTTGCAAAAGTCTGACATGACGTGTGCATTAATTTCTTATTCACTACTATCCAACCATCCACGCTTATATCCCATACTGTGAAATTTCAGACGGTTGCTTCACCCGGCAAACTCACTTTGTCCTAAAATGCGCTTTCCAAAAATCCTAGTTTTCTGAACAAATAAAACCTATCTACATTATCTCAGACTGGTCATGAAAGAGTACGGCTCTGCGAATACCAGCACGAAAAAGACCAGCAGTTGAACATATCACTCGGGTATGGCATACTGGAAGCAAGTCCCGTGTCACTCCCTTGCATTAGACATTAGATATCGCTTCAACCTCCGTACGAACACTTAAAGTTACGTATGTGCAAACATATATTGAAATCAATGTGAATACTCACATGTACATACGCGCCGCCAGTGACGTACTATACAACCAGACATGTAAAAAATAGGCCAGCAATGTGATCAAAACATGTCATATTTTTAGACAATTAGGAACATGCACACGCATACGTCGAATAGCATTACGACATCTTACGACGCTGATATCGTTGGTGGCTGCTCCGCCAATGCGTTCAAGGAAATGCAGCCCCCATTCCATCTGCGTCATGAGTTTCGGGGCATCCGCGGCAAGAAGTTCCTCGTAGTGCACTCTCATCACATACTTCACTCTGACTTTCATCACCTGCCAAACATTCTTGATCGGATTGAAGAATGCAGTGTATGTGCTCAATAGCATGGTTACTCCCTAGTACCCATCTACTGACGACAGTACTTCCAGTCGTGCGTGACATGGCGCATTATCACATAACACGATAAACTGCCGGAGCTTCAGCTCCCGCTGCAGGTTGTCTAAATAGCTTTGCAGCCATTCGAGGGGTAGGGTACCTGTGAAGGATCCGCTCCTGGTGGTCATCGACACTTTCCCTTCCATTGTGAGTACACTGATCAATAGTAACTTGCGCCTTCCACTGTTAGCAACTTTGCAACATGCCGTCACTACTCTGGGCGCCCGACCACGAGTACGTTTGCAGTAAACCTTGAAGTTCGCTTCGTCAACCCAAATAAAGAACTTGCCACCACTCTCAAGTTGGAGAAACTTCTGAACAAACTCCCTGCGTATCCCTTTGGTTCACTCAATGTTAATTCCCTCAGGAACCTGATAGATGTACTTCATAGTCTTTAATCAACCATTCAGGTGCCATGCGATTGTTGACTTCGACATGTCCTTGTCCATTTCAGCTCGTACTCGTAGTCGCGTTTCCCGTAGCTTAAATGTTAAGTCCCTTGCGATAAAATCCATAACGTCATCTACGTCTTCCTCCGACAGATTCCGCTTACGATGGCGAGCCTGAGTATTACTAGGTTTCTGATCAAGAAAACGACGAATCCAGGAGTAGGCTGTTTTATATTTGAAATTGTTCACAGTTGCCACGAGCTGCCGGTCAACAACGTTGACGAAGGCACCCAAAACTCAGTCATGAATGGCCGATGAGATACTCTGTCGAACACGAGAAGGCATGAAGACGACGTTAGAACCATAAATATGGTTATGGCTGTGCGCCTATGTTCCGGCTGTTCATTGATCTCAGACTAATTGTGACCCAACGTTTGGAACGTCAGTGGGGCCCATACAAGGCAGTTGCACCGCCGAAGTCCATGCCTCCAAGCTTCATTCACACGTCTCACCCAGTGAAAGTGCAGCGCGCTCACCTCCCCAGAATACCGTACGGAAACTTGGCATCCGGCCAATGAGAAGAAACTTAAGGTCAGAGGATATGCTCTGAGCTGCTGACGAATCGCACATTGTTATGCAAAATTTTGGAATTTCTTTGCAAAATTTTAGATTATTATTTGCGGAATTTTGCGCAACCTTTGCAAAATTTTTGATATCAATTGAACTTTGCGGGAAATGCTATAGTTTGATTAGTTTGGTTTCCTTTTCAAGAAATATTTCCCTTCGTTTATTTTTCTATGGTTGGGCATTTTGGAAAATATTCTTTGCGGCGATGACGGTGTTTGGAAACATAGCCCTAGCTGCCCACGACCTACGATTAACCATTTCCTCAGGTGTATTAACGTTGTACAACCTACGATCGAACACACAAATGGTGTTGATATTTACCGTAAGCCCATTTATGAGTTCGGCGTGCTTGTGCTTTTCATGCTTGTGGACCCGGATGGCAATCGCGCTTGCTCAGGGGCTGCACAAGTCCGCAGTTTTCAAACCGCCTAATTAGCTTATCCCTTGTCCCATACCATAACTACAGGCCAGCTAATAAGAACCGATGCTATTTCCTTAGCTCACTCCAAATTTGGTACAGTGCCACAATACACATAGTGTGACGGACACTTACGCTGCACCTGACGCTTTTAGACCATCCCGATGACGTCCGCTTCGGTTGCTTGAGTCGTCCGTGTTCTTTAGAACGCCGTACCACTAGCAACCAGCGGACGACTCATGATGCACCGCATACATTGGCACAACTTCGACGCTGCATCGAATGCGGTCGACCAAATAGTCCTCTGAAATGCTTCGTAATAAGAGACTAACATCGATCTGGCAACCAGAGATCGATCAGGGGCTTACATCCGAAGCCTTGTCTGAGCGTTTCTCACAGTGCCTCTGCTCACGCTGCGATATGTCACCAATGATACTATGTAACTTCGGCATTTCAGCAATAATGCTTAACCGAACGATTAACAGAATGACTATTCGGTTTATGCGCACAGTAGTCCTCTTATTGATGCCAACTACGTATCATTCACCCTACATGAACTAGGGACCCAACAGTATGCAACAACACATTACCTGTCATTTTCAGTAGCAATGTATTTCTGATTGCCAGGAATCATCCGTATAACCTGTGGTGAGCTCTGACAACGCATTAAGCGGAAACTTGCAAAAACGCTCTGCGAATGCACTTAGCCCGAGCACCATCGGTTATACCTGCATGTCGCAACAATAAAATACTGATACATAGCGAATGACAAGGGAAGTTCAAAATATGTATGTTTATGTCCACAAAACGGGGAGAGACTTACAAATCTGTACAATTTAATGCGTCAGCTTAATTCCTTTTCGAGTGATCTACCATTTTATGGCAGTGTTAAGACGATACACAGGCTCGCGCCTCTGACAAAAATCGCTCCACGAAACGCATTCTACACTCGGTCTTGCAGAGTACACCCTCAGGATCACCCTGAACCAACTCGGAGTATCGCCGTCTCATCGATCGCTTCATGTTTGATTTATGATGCTCCAAATGACATCGACTGTATTCAGTGATGGTGAATATTTAGCAAGGCGCAGGTGGTTGCTCGAACGGTACTACTCCTTTTGGAATACGCGTTCCAGATTCGTTTGGCGTGACGCGTAATCGCAACTCAGTAAGCATCTTTTGACAAAAGTGAAACCGCGGGCATCCAACAGTCTACGCAACCACAGCGCACACCTTCTTTGTTAAAGCTTCCTCTCACTACATTACACCTTATTAAGCCGTCGGTCGACAAGGCACCATTCAGATGAAGGTTCTGCACTCGAGTGTTGGGTACTTGCGCGTGAGTTCCACGCGGAGAACGGCCTCTGGTGCAAACACAACAGTATCAAAGTTTTTGTCGCATCAATGCACACCGCTGGCCTCCCTTCAAATTCCGATTGTAGCCGTGTCAAGACGTAAGATTTTCTCCGCATTTTTTTCT
The DNA here is from genome assembly GCA_944474145.2 of Dicrocoelium dendriticum. Lineage (NCBI taxonomy): Eukaryota > Metazoa > Platyhelminthes > Trematoda > Plagiorchiida > Dicrocoeliidae > Dicrocoelium > Dicrocoelium dendriticum. Next base: position 27,182,649 of record OX104066.1, on the reverse strand, counting down.
CCTGCGTGTTTTGGATACCACTAAATGCTGATTACATCTAAACATCCTCAATTTGTTGAGCACTTATTTTGCTAGACGTAGAAGGGTAGCATCGCAGGGAAGACGGGTGCGGTCCCCCCGGGCGGCGTGTGACAGGGGGTGACATTTTTACTACGGACTGCTGCCTACTACCCAGTGTAAATGCATCGAAATATATTCCATAACTAAGGTGGTAAAAACGAAGCATGATGGTCATTTGGTGACCCAAGATGAAATTGGTACTACATACGTTGATATCCAGGTAATAGAAAGTTATATTAACAGCATGAAAGCAGCGGGAAATATTTGCAATGCCGCTGCAGAAGTAGCGCTCCAAGTTAAAGAATTATAAATGCAAGGACACTTTATATGTACGCACATAACAAGATTAAATGGGTTTCTGCCAGTGAGTTGTTGAGACTGTTCATGAAATTCGTACTATGCTTGTCCGGCTTAGAGCTGCTCTTTTGCCTTATGTCTAGTATGAATTTCATAACTGGTGCTACCTAGAACGAATGCATACCTGAGCCTAAGAAGCTGACACGAACGGCTTATACTGGGTCTTACGGTACGGGTGACCAAGATTTCGAACCCGATTTTGTATTCTCCTACAAAAGGGCCCTGTTTGTTTTGGGCTGCAGGATAACTTTAACAGGATAGTCTACTTTTTCGACTGGTGGAAACTGGTTATAAAAGCATGTGAACACGAATCCAGTAAGTCGCGTGCTCAGTCGTTCCTCAAGTGCAGTGAGCTAATGAACTGACTACTAAAGGATAAGCAATTAACAAACTGGAGCAAGTAGTCATAGAATAGTGGTTGCGTGACATTTTAGCCAGAATACTTGATATCGTTAGGTTTCGCATTGAGCAAGTTATGACACTGTGCGGTCACCGAGAAGACAACCAGGATGACAAAGGAGGCCACAACATAGATGGAACTTTTAGGAATTGTCTGTCTGTTGACGAACTTTTAGTACAGCTCGGCTGGTAAGGAAAATCAGCACCTTTTGTGTCGACAAACTTTTGAAGTAAATTATTGAGGCTTTTGATAAATCAAGTGAGAAAGCAAATCATAGATCATTCAGAAGGTAAGTATATTTGTTTAATTTTTGATAGCATTAAATATGAGTTTCACAAGAATCGGGTGAATGAAATTGTAGTGTCGGTAGAGGAGTCGTTTTGAGGTTCATTCAGACCTGCAACAAAAGGGCGGAGGAAATTTCTGGAATGGCTTTGGGAGAATAGAATAAGGATAATATTCAAATTGAGGACTGTCGTGGCCAGGCATTTGACAACGGTGCCGTTATAGCGCGCTAACGATTGGGCGTCCAGAGACGTATCTATGAAATCAGCCCAGTCTACCTTTGCATCATGCATAAACCAGTCTTTGTTCATGCAAATTCTGCGACGGTTCATTGTGTTAAATTTTCAGTACGATGGACCAGTAGGTAACATGCTATTTTTAGCTAAATATTACTTGAATTCCTTGATTCAAGTCATCGGTATAAGTGTCAGGTGACTGTAAAAGGTATGTAAAGTAGTCGAGTGGGTGCTGTATATCTTGTGATGAAGAAATACTCCGAATTCGTCACTTCTGTGAAACATTCCACAGAATAAGTAGAAAAAGCAATCACAATATCAGCTGCATGTTTACTTCTGATCACGATATTGTTGTTTCCGTTCATTTTGTTTCTGAGCATTTACTTATCTGTACTCATAAAATTCAGGGATACACAGATAGGTCTGAAGCAATGGCCTGGATCCTCATCGAAGTTCTGCCGGGCTTAGAGATTTAAGAGTTTGGCTTCTTCGGAATAGAGAGAAAATGGTGAAACTTGCAACGGATGAATCAAATATACACTACGCTAAATTGGATTAAGCATGAAGCATTGAATCCGCCAAAAGAAAGGAATAGGCGGGGAAGCATTGCTTGATATATCGATGGGATTTCATGCGAATTTTAACCAGAAAATGTTGTATCTCCTTGACAGTTAGACTGATGAAATGTTGTATATTACAGCAAATGTACGATTTTACGAACAAAGTTGTTTTTTACGCTGTTAAGTATGCTTGATAATAAATATGATTGTCCGCTTAGTGAATTCGGCGGATATGTAGAATTGTGGAATTCCTTGGTGGAAGTAGTATAAAATTGCAGTATTGTATAAAAGCTTCAGAACATGATAATATTATTGGCAATTATGAGCTTTCGAGCCACATACAGAAATATCACCTTGGGGAAACTGATGCGCATATTTCTTACCTAAACCCTTGGCACTGCCAGCTGTGAGAGCACATTCTCAAAAGGTAAGCTTATAATGAACCACCTTCCATCATCATTGGAGTAGACAAGGCTCACGTATTGGCAGTTCTCAATATGTAGATCGGTTGCAGATGCATATTGTTTCAACGCAATTGCCTCAGGTAATGCGCCAGATGTGTATCCGTAAACCTTGCTCACGAACAATATGTCAATAAAATGCCTGAATTTACGGCGGTACTCTAAAGTTAGCTACTTGCTTGTTATTATATTTGGCGAACGATTTAAGGGCTGTCCTCCATTGTAAGAGTTTATAGATTTACAACCGCGACAGGGGTGGAAGTGTCAATTTAACGTTCGCCCTTGACGGGTAAAGTAGTTGCTACGCCACTGACTGGACACACTCAGATTTCTTTGATTCTGTGACAAATGTTCTTACCCACTAACCACCAACTCTGGTGTTCTTCAAAGTGACCTTCGGCAGCGTTATTACACTTAACTTACATCAGCTCAACCCTATCCTAACAATAAGTGCAATGCAATGCATACTCACATGTTAACAAAATGGTCGCAGTCGTATTTCTGTGGTAGCTTTGTCAGTGGAGTGTAGCACAAAACCCGTCTCTTGAACCCGAAGGGATTAATATATTCCGAGTTGCTTCAGGGAGTTCCTGAGGATGTACTCTGCAAAACCGAGTGGGGAATGTGTTTCATGAAACTAATTGTGTCAGAGGCACGAGCCTGCGTGACGTCTCAGCACTGAGAGCACATCATGCATCATGTGAGGATGAAGGAGGACCGTGCAGCGCATCGTACAGATTTGCGAATTTATCCCACTTTGTTGATCTACATGTATATAATTGGAACTGGTGTTTTATCGTTGTGCATCACAAAGTCATGGATTTGACATGTAGGCATAACTGATGGTGTACAGGCTAAGTGATTTCGCAGAGAGTTCCTGCATGTTTTCGCGTTACGCGCTGTCAGAGACCACCAGAGTTTATACGGAAGATTCCTGGAAAGTAGAACTGCATTGTTGCTATTGACGAGAGGTAATGTGTTGTTGCATACTGTTGTGTCCCTAGTTCATGTAGGGCGAATGGTAGGTACTTGGTGTCAAGAAGAGGAATACCGTGCGCAGAAAACCATGAGTCATTCTGTTATAGCGGTCAATTAGTAACGGTGAAAATCACGATGTACTCCAACAAGAACTAGTTTGCATTTATGAATGGTCAACGAGGTACTTGCTTTAGTTGAACTTAAATAAGTGCAGTGTGAATTGTCTGGTCACCATCCGGTAAAGGATTGCAAGTTTGGAAATCACAACTTGCAGTAGTACTCTCGGAAACGTGTACTGGTCCAGAAAGATCTCGGGTGTTCAAAATAAGCAGAGAAGACGACATGAACCGGCAATTAACTCTTCGGATTGCTTCGCAGAACGTTCGCTCGGTTTGAACCCCCAATTTTTCCCCAGTGGTTTAAACCCTACGTGCTACCGCAAGTAAAATATGCTATCCAGGCGCGACATCTGTGACAGAAACAGGATCTCGTTGCTCTTGAGACTCTGCTACAAAGGTCAATCAAGGACGTCAGGCACCTCTTTCACTGCCCTATCAGATTAGACCTAAGTCTCTTAGAATGTACAGTAGTCGATTTTGATGTTTGCGGTGGGATCTCATTAGGGTTTACCAGATTCTGAAGAACCCAAACCACATTTGCCTTCCGCTGCTGGAATTGTACCACAACACTAACATAAGAGGTCATCCTCTGAAACTGAAAATACAGTATAGCCGGCTTTAATGCCGTAGAAATTCATTTTCCCCTGCGTGTGCCAGCTTTGGAACGTTCTTCCTAATTATATCGCCTCTGCTCCCAATGTGGCGATATTCAAAAAGCCAGTCGACGATGCTTTGTCTCGTTAGCAATTCATTTTGCGACTTGTTAGTCAGCGGCTACAAAACGCAATCAAACGGTGCCTTACCAAACTCCCATCAAATGGATTTATGATTTGTACTTTTAATGCGCGAAAATCTCCGTTATTCTACATAAGTTATTCCACCAAAACGCTTTCACTTTATCATGCGAGTTAATTTTTGCAATAAGTTCCATCCCACAGGACTTGTTATGCATGGTTTTGGTAACGGTAATGCACCATTGTTCCATTGTTTCCTTTCAGAGGGGTGTGCGGTCGACTGCATTTGAGTCAGCGCCCAAGTTATGTTCATGTATGCAGTGAATCATGAGTCGTCCGTCAATTGCTAGTAGTACAGCGTTCAGAGAACACGAACCACTCCAGGGACGAAAGTGGTCGTCATCGCGGTCGCCTACACATTAACAACCAAGACATCACAATAATCCCTCCAGTGCAAGCACCTGTAGGCAATTGCAGTGCCTCACATGAACAATGGGCTGGATGGTATAGGGTACTTGATTTGGCTTATGGTGCACAGATCTTTCGCTGCATAGGCGTTTAAAAACAAGAATGTCTCAGTCGCATCACGGCATTAGCCCTCTCATCAGAATGCGTTTATTATGTTGCTCTTTTACTCATGTATTCACCCTTCAACCTAAAATTCAGTGGCAAGTTGCACAGGCCACTTTTGTCGCTTTACTCACTAGCACGCCATAAACCTTCGCACCCCGGACCCCGATCATTCACAGTCATACACCCGTGACTGTCTTGATATCCGGACACATCGAACCTGGCGGAGCGCTGGATGGTCGTCCTAACAGTGTCATCCCGGAAACTACGTCCTCTGATGTATGTTTTTTGAATTAGAAAGGGGTTCACAAGTTTAAAATTATGTCCTCGAATTTCCCGCTTTGTGCCAAAGAGGTAAATTATGGTGAGGGATAAGTTGCAACTAAATAGATGTTTACCAATTATCATGCATATGTCCCTGCTAAATCAAGGAAGGCACACTCCATTTCATTGGTATGTTCATTACTTTATCATCCTCTCTACATTACGACCATTCTACGGGACATGTGAAGCGTTATCTATTTGACCCGTTATATGCCATTGTACTGTCATGTGGGTTTGGACCAGGTCTTCACAGGCGGTTAGATAGGGAATTGAGTGTCATCGACCTCGCGTAACCCTGGGATCTGCAGTTACAACTAACATAGGAACGAATTGACGTGTTGCTCGCCGATATGCTGTGGCGGCCAAGTGTAATTACCAATGCAATGTCCAGATAAATTTGCCAAGCAATGATGCAGTGATTCCCATGTGCCAACACACCACACAACTGCGTACAGGATAATATATCAGTGGATGCCTGTCAGTTGCCCTTACCTTGGGTCTGCGCCACTCAGCCCTTGCGTGTGTGTGTACATATCAGACGATGCAAACTGTCGACCGTCCGGTCAAAGTATCACATTTGAATCAGGGACCAGCAAGTCGGTGTACTGCATCCACTATGACGGTAAGCGAGGCCTTCTGTAAAGAAGCATGGTCTACCCACGTTGTAACAAAATTGCTACAGTCGTATTTTGGCGCTTGCTCTCTCAGCAGACAGCCGCTCGCAAGGCCACCACACCGCCCCTGGTCATTCTCAGCCACGCACCTCTGACTGCCTAGCTAGCCGGACACAGTACCAACATATGCCTTGGCTTTGGTAGGATTTGCAACAAACTAGGCTGCGCCAGCGCCAAAATTAGCCATAAGATGGCTAATGAGGCGTCGCATTACTGTGTTCGCAGCCCCTCTCCCACTGGTGCCGTTCGCAAGGCATGCCTTTACGTACATGGTTGGCGGCATCCGATTTCGGATTTGCATGTCACTGTGGCCAGCCACAGGACGCCTGCGCCTACAGAGGGAACATGGGTGGCTTGAGCTGTACCACCCACAGCTCCATCCACACACCCCATATCCAGTGTAAACCCGAAGGAATAAGACCGGGAGATATGTGGATGGGAACCACGTTTCATCAACGGAGCCGGCCCGGCAAACACAAGCACACTGTATTTGGGAATCAAGCGCACACAAGGCGGTGGCTGGACCGTAGTCCGCTCCACACTCAGTGCATGGAACCACTCTTCGAGCCTAGCACGGCACAAGGACTGTGCACCCCGTCCCCTCCAGAAACGACCAACTGTCTCCTGGAGCCAGATGGACGAGGTAGTGGGTACTATATAGACAGGTAGGCACCTTGTCAACATGCACATCAAGCGCAGCCACACCGGGGATATCAAGCAACAGCCAATCAATTGAGAGAAAGATAGCAAAGAAAATAAATCGAATAATGCATGAGGAAACGTGACAAAAGTCTTAAATTAATGAGCATATGTGATAAGTTGTGTAACAAAGGATCCGAGATAAGTTCAGGTGGTCAGAAAGTATATTTTACGGAAATGACACAAACAGGAAAATTTTATCGCAATTAACTACAATTGACTTAAGCGAGTTGTGCAGGTTTTTAGAAGAGCGTACGGGTGGACGTTTATTTGAAAAGGAAAGCATTAGGATAAAATTGAAAACCCACCACCTGAAATAAAGAGGCTTAGCATGCAAGCACGCGGTTAGTAAATCGAATGCAACGTACGTACAAACGCTGCGCTGGTTCTGCCTACGTTCTCTGCAGGACCCGTCGTCGCTACGGTAGTGGTCCCGAGTGGCCTCGCTCATGGTTCACTAAGCCTGCCTGACTCAGGCACTCGCGACCGCATGTGGTACAGCACCACGCGCTTGATGTCGATGGAGTACAACCCATCGGTGCTTGCCGCTTCCGCACTTGCCGCTTCTTCTCCGCATGCATGAGGGCTTTCTCCTGCACCTCGGCAAATACCTTCGTGATCAGATTGCGCCATGCACGCCGATCAACCGCCTTCGATTCCCATGATCTGCAATCAAGATTACAACGTGTGAGGCTCACTTTAATCATGTTCTGGTACTTTACCTACATGGTAGTCCGCATATACCCAAACGCATCACGTGTTTGGACAACCTTGTGCCCCTTAGGTGAGTAGAACTAGCCTCAGATAAGGCACCGTTGCTGAATGCAGTCTAGGCCGCCCAAGAGTCAACACCACATATCACCAACTCATACATACATGCAAGGGTTATTAAGATTATGGCCACTGGCTACTTTGTGCTAGCTCAATACCAAGGTCACTGCGCGCTTGGCGCGAAGAAAGGATACCAGATGCAACTCAGTTGCACTAATGAGCATGTTCAATTGCCTTAACGATGCAAATCAAAGCGTTAGGGAGCAATTCAGTTACACTCTGAGTGCAAACATACGGAAAAGGTGTTGGTACTTACCAGCATGTTTTAATAATGGGATGGAAGAGGGGTATGTTCACGAACTGGCTCCTTACCACAAAGCGTGAGGTGCGAAGTTAAGGCGAATTCAGCAGAATTCTGGACCAATGTATATGTAGCAGTTTATAGGTCCGTAACTGTGGATCACCATTCCTGTTCTGGTGGAGCGCAATGTGAATGGAGTCTTCACAACATTCACTAATAAGGCTTGGGTGAGCAAACGAAGTATCGCTTTAAGAGCGGGCAGACAGCTAACTCACTATTAGTTCGTAGATGCTATTTTCGTGATTATTTTATTACGGCTTTTGCACTGGGGTTACAACGTGCAGCAGTGCGGATAAAAGCCACTGATTTAAAGACGTAGTCAATTGAGAATTAGTATGACATGCTTATGCTTGCCAACCCTTGCACGCATCACCTGCTTTGCTGCTTCCTCGTACTCCCGCTCCATTGGAGTTTATATGTTCACCTGCGTTCGTATGAATTCATGCGCCTGGACCTGAACCGGCCTTGTTGGGTCTAGGATGCTTGTGTACACACTTGTGCGTACATTGATCTTGTTTGAGACCCAGGCTGGTCAATCTTGATGTCGGGACCACTGATGCTAATGTGCTGTATGGACTCTGATGTGGATGTGCTCTACTCTAAGAGCCAGGATGACTAATGTAGGGCTAATTCAGGCATAAGTAAATTAGAGGTTTCATAGTTAAAACGTTGCACCCCCCTTTCAGTCACCAGACTTTGACACGACTGGAAACGCAACAGTCAGCGCTGTTTCGACATTCTGGGTCTAATAAGTATACTGCGGGTTAACAAAACAAAGTAAGTCCAATAAAAGCAGTGCCTTGAATACTACACTTCCCGCATTTCGAATCCGGGGTGTGTTGGGGAGATGGATCTAGGTGGCGAGGCCAGTGGGTGACAGAAGTGGTCAGAACGGCCTAGGTTTCAATTTGTGTTATGACCTTTTTTAGTAGAAAGCCCTTTGCGTAATACAAGCTTCGTACGCACCCGGTGGAGCTCAATGAAGAACGTTTGGTTGATGTATCCTGCAGAAGGGGTGAGTGGAGTGAGAATGAGTAAAATTTGTTGGTTGAGTAAACATACTTCTGGTTCTCCCAATATATAGCAAAGCATCCAGTCCGTGGAAAAATACAGTCAGTTCTCACTGGGCATACAGCACAGGGAATCGCTTAAAACTTCCTAATTTCAAGAACTGGCGCAGGGTCCAGGATAACGCCGACCAACGTCTGTTCAGATAGATATGGACACAGTTAATCGATGATCAACCTAAAATTTACTGCATTTCAACGTCCGTAAATGCAAGGTACTTTCCATCCGATATCAGGGCAGCTACTCATACCGGCTTGGAACGAATGTACTGTAACAACCAAGTGTAGAAAGTGACTTTGTTGTCCTGGTTCAAGATGACTTGGGTTGCTCCAGTCCATCAGGAAAAGTCTCGAAGACTGCAAACCAAGACGTCGGGCTGTTGTGACGGGCGTTTGGACTAATCAACAGCTCCATATTTCGGCAATTGCTCAGTGCGTACGTTCGGCCCTATATCGAATACGCAATTCAAGCCTGGCATACATGGCTAAAATACGATCTCACTGCACCGAAACAGCCACAAAGACAGGCAGATAAGAACGTAATTGGAATGTGCAACCTTTCATACCAGGAGAGGTTGCACCGATTGCAGGTATTCAGCAGACGCTATCGCAGATTACTAGGCGACCTGATTATTGCATACTTAATTCTGCGAAATCCACATAATGTGTGCAGCCCTTTACTGCGACTCAACAAGAAAACAACCCTGAGGGTCCACTCATTGGAACTGCCTTGTCTATTACGAAACACCTCATGATGACTCGTCACCAGGTTAACCAAATCGATTAATTCAAGGTGCTATTGCGCAACAGTAATCCGACGTTGTTGACAATTGGGGAGGCGCTACTGATAAGAATTAATTGTCCCGTGCTCTGTGCCCAGAAACAATTGAGGCAGTCAGTTAGATTGCCTTAAACCTGATCACCTCATTCCCATCAATTTTATCTGCGTATCTATGTTACCAAATTTAGACCCTATTTACTGAGCGTTTCTTTCTGCCTATATTGCATAGCGACTGAGGAGAACAATCGAAATGTTAACATATCGCAACCTATGTCCTCTTACTTTGTGGCTGAAAGTGACTCAAAGTTTCAATTCAGATAGTAAGCCCGCATGAGAAATATGGGAGTGCGCAGCTCAAAGTTGGACAACATGCACCCATTGCAGCGCCTAAGTCATTACTGCAATAATCTTCAAAACCGGCCCTTTCTTAGGTTTTTATCCGCTGCTAGGTACCCTCAATAATTATACATAGTCTGATTCATTGTTGGGTATTGGTGTACGCGCGCTGTGTCTGGATTGCGACACAATACGGATCGCTTAATTAAATTCTTATACACTGGAAACCTATACTTTCTTCTACGCTGCATTTTATTCGGTCACATTCTCACATTCTCTGGCTTTTTGGGCGGCTACATTATTGTGCGTTTTTCTCTGCAGCCGGACAACCTAGACATCCCTGTTGCTAATATCCATCACCTTATCTCTTAATGGACGAAATAAAAGTTCTCGATCCTAATATTGTAACAAATTGCCTCATATGAATATTTTACCAAGGTGTTTGTTTTGTTGTAACACCCTTTGATAAGCATGTGGCTCAAATCGTAATAAGCACGTAACACTCTTCAGAGTTTGTTAACCTCAGGTTTCACCTTTGCTCGCCTAAATTTTATTACTCTAAGTCTACGACTTCTCTACCAGCGCATTTCACATCGTCATATCTCGTAGGTTTTCTGCAGCTAGCGGAACAAACGCAATACGCTGTATCTGAAGCATCGGCTTTCTCTTCGCAACTGACAACGCCTCTACCAACACTATTGCTTCTAGGAGCGACTGCGAGATCACTTGCGGGAACCGTAGCTGCGCCGTAGCATATTGCCACCGAAACAAAGAGGACTAACTATTTTTTACACAGTCTTCTCTTTCTTTCTACGTGATACGCATACCAGCCCCTTGTGCATTGTTTGCGTGCCGGGGGTGTGGATGGAAGAAAAGGAGGGGTGGCCAAGGGATGACTTGATCGAGAGGAAAGAAAGACCTCTGTCGAAGCTGGCCTCGGTTTGGGTGTCTCGGCTCCTTGGTTGGGGTCTAAAATACGACGAAAACGTTTGGCGGGATACACATGCTGACATGGCTAGGAGCCGACCTCAATGGCATTCATGCTCTGAGTTTCTTATTGCCACTACTTCCCTCTTAGCCTCCCACTCAAACCATGATCTCACCACTTAGTCTTATGTAAATTTGTATGGCAAATTATTTTCTGCTGCATACTAAAAGGTTGGTATCTTACCGAAACGATGCCCATCAGTTACCTGTGCCTCAGCCGGCTTACATATTTTGCAATTTCCCCCTTTTTAGTTTATTTATTGTGACACAACAGCTAAAGTCTTTCCACCTCTAGCTAACGTGTATGCTGATGAATGGTGATGATACCTGATCTAGCAGTCCCAAATTTGTGCACAAAGCTATTAAACAGCACTGCGATGAGGCGCTGAAATTTTGGCTTAATTCGAACCCACTGGAGATATGCATGGTAACAACTTTCAGCCTTGTATATTGCAGCTCCATGCGGCCACTTCTGGATAAGTTGGGTTGCATTATTGGCAACGATTTCTAACGATTATTTTTTCCCGTATTTATACTCATTATTGTACCGCACTCGACAACAGTTGAAACCCTGTTGTTTATAGTTTATTCATTTTAGGAAAAGGGTGCACCACACGGTTGTAGGATCTTTAAGTCATGAGAATATAAGTGGATATTTTTATAACGCTAAGGGGTAAGCTACATTCGTAGGTTAATCAATCTAGTTAATTGGTGAAAGGTTACAGCGGTCAGAGCTTAGTAGGTTCGTGTGTACTTCGAGGTTTGTTTCAGCAAGGGTCAGCTGGAGAACAGCAACTGGTGGTCAGAGGCTAGTTCCATGTATGGTCAGCAACGTTAAGCAGTCCGTTGCAAGGAACTTGTTCACCGGTAAAACTTGTATTTAGTGAATATGAAATTGGTCTAGAGAGCGTTCATAGTCGATTCCGATTTGAGATTCCTCCGGCGATGCTTATCAGTCTGGCCGGAGTAAGACTGGACGCCAGCCACTAGACAGCCTTGTTCTCTGCTGAAACAAACCACAAAGTACACAAGAACCTAGTAAGCTTTGGCCGCCGTAAACTTTCACCGATTAACTGTAAGTTGATTAACCACTTCATATAGTTTACGCAAGATCCTTAGAAAATTCCAATGTTTAGCTATATCACCTCGACTGAAGGCACTATGATTCAAAGCGAAACGTTGTATATCATCATAAATATATTAACCGGTCGTCTATCAAAGCTTTTTAAATTAAGTCCTTCAGTTTGGTTTCTAATATGTTTAAAAATTTCGACCATGTGCAACTTATTTAAGTCTATTTGCTTTTTTGTGCAACCATGGTTGGCGGCATCCGATTTCGGATTTGCATGTCACTGTGGCCAGCCACAGGACGCCTGCGCCTACAGAGGGACCATGGATGGCTTGCGCTGCACCACCCACAGCTCCATCCACACACCCCATATCCAGTGTAAACCCGCAGGAATAAGACCGGGAGATATGTGGATGGGAACCACGTTTCATCAACGGAGCCGGCCCGGCAAACACAAGCACACTGTATTTGGGAATCAAGCGCACACAAGGCGGTGGCTGGACCGTAGTCCGCTCCACACTCAGTGCATGGAACCACACTTCGAGCCTAGCACGGCACAAGGACTGTGCACCCCGTCCCCTCCAGAAACGACCAACTGTCTCCTGGAGCCAGATGGACGAGGTAGTGGGTACTATATAGACAGGTAGGCACCTTGTCAACATGCACATCAAGCGCAGCCACACCGGAGATATCAAGCAAGAAGCATTCACTTGAAACGAGTAGCTAAAATATAAATAATCCAATAATGCATACAAATACGGTGGTATAATTCTTCGCTACATTACCATATGAAGTAAGTTGGTTAGCAACGAATCCGCGATAAGTAAGAAATGTCCACAAGTTCCTTAAAACTGCTACAAACCCAACGAAGTTACCGAAGATAAGCGCAATTTGCGTAAGCGACGTGGCCAGTGAATAGAAGATTATTCAGGTAAGCAGAACAAACCAAATAAAGTGGAATAAAATGCATCCAACTTAAAAAGACGTACTTTATGTTCTAATTGGTTTAGCCCAACTACGGTGAAGAAGCATCAATAAGGCAACATCATCCTCAGCATGGGGCACCATACTGCTTATATTAATATAAGTCCTGTTTGCTCTGTCGCTCAGGTGATTTTTGACGGTGTGGCATTCCTCTCAAAAATTCCTCATGAGGTGTGTGAAGCGTTTGTGCGTGATCTTTTGAACGCAATCGATGTCGACGAAGCATCCTCCTACGGGATCAAAATGGATGCTCATTTTAGGCTGCTGCTTAAAAAGTAGTGTTCGTCCGATTCAAACAATTCTTCGGTTAAGCACTTGCGGCCAATGCGCTAATATCGCTTAGATTTGGTCACGCTGAATACGCATCTTCTGCTACTCATTACATGATCCGCAACCAACGGAGTATGAGTGCGACTGCTCTTACATTCTACTTTACTGTACTCAGCTGTTGTGTAGGACTTACAACCACCTAGCTATCAATTGTCATTCCATTAATTTATGGGTTGTATTTGAACAGAAACGATAGGTAACGTTCCGTCAATATTCATCTATTGGTTATCAACTATCAATAGCCCTCCGTTTCTTAAGAGCCTCACAGTTTCAACATACATTTCCCTTTATTGTCCGTTGTATCAAATATTGACAGCCAGCCTGATCAATATGCCGCATCCTTGCATCAATATTTTTCCTGTCAAACATTGTGTTTCAAATCAAATTAACCGATCTCTTTTACATCCGTCATTGTGAGTACTCTCGGTTTCATAATTCCCTACCGCATGACAGTCGAGCACAATACTTGCGAGACAAATATATGAACCTTTAGCATCCTAATGAAATCGGGATCACTAGGTATTACGTTCACGTGTGTTGTCAGTTTTCTTCACATATCGCCATACCAGGCTTTTGGTTAGGCACAGAAAAGTATTCGGTGGCGTAATCAGGTAAACATCAGTATAATATTTAAAAGGATGATAACATTTCGAGAGGAGTGAAAATTCACTGAGGTCCTCGGACGTAACAATATGCAGCAGAATGGAGTATCTAATGCGATAGCTCTTGATTAGCTGAAGTCGATACTCTACCGCCCTCGGACAATGGCATTGGTGAGTAATCAGCTGCCAATCGAATTGCATTTTTTACACCAAAGTTTATATTATAACATAATAGTTTCATTCGTCTCAATGGAACTTAACTTTATTAAGAGACGCCTACATATGGAAGGAAATTCGAAAGTTTCCAAGTCCCGTGCCACGGATCAGCGTAATAGCTTTCAGCTTCTATGTTCACCTTATGTTGGTTGCGTCCGAACCACCTTAGCAAACATTTCACACTCGCTACTTGAATATTGGGTCGATGTGTCCGTGATTCTCAATGTCATTGAGCCACCTTTCGCTAGGAATTCTTAGCTCTTCCATACGTGTCAGCTATCCCACATCTGGCAGTTGGTTCGGTGGACAGAATAATGTAGTATCACTGTGGCAGATGACGTTGGCATATCGGACAAGAATCGAGTGAGCAATGTTGTGTTGCATCCTGTTCTAATACACAGATAGAGGCACGACAGAAGTTCTGAGATGGTAAATTTGAATGAGAAGGGAGCCGTGCTTGTGTGATATGGTTCTGTATGGAGTAACGCTTGACAACTAACATTGAGAATCACAATTGAGCAAATGTTGAAGTTGGATAGTTCAAATTTGCATGTTAAGCAACCTAATTAACGCCATCAGAAGCAAATTGACTTCATCGTCTAAAGACTTTAAAAGAACGACTTCGTAAGAAGGCAGGACGAAATAAACTGAAATCGCCCACTTAGTCTGGTGCACTTGACTGCCTACATGACAGCCATGTGCTTAGCCTTATTCTGTATGGCTTTCTCTAGAATTAACGACTCTGTTTCATGTAATAACCAGTGTTATACCTCCGATTATGTATTATTATGATTCGCCTGCTACTGGCCATTTTTATTGTGCGTTTCCCTCTTATTTCCACATTGCGCATTGTTAGTAGTAAATAGATGCATGTCATTGGGATGTAGTCCACCTTAGGTTGGCCACTTGATTATGGAATTATGCCTACTTTCATCCATGTTGCTACTCAGTTTCGTTTATGTGCTTGCCATTTGGTCAATAGCTTGAGTAAACATCGCTTGACAGGATTCTGCGCAATGCAAAATATTTAAATGCACTTCCGGTAAAGGATATCTACAGAATTTTATCGCAAGTTACTGCAGTTTTCTGGGCAGACATGTTACTGTGTTGCCTGATCTGCAACCGGACCACTTTGACTATGGTCCGTCACGCACTCACTTTACCCTTTTGGTGATCGAGTGAAAGAGTTGTAGTCAGATGAATCAAGACCAGAAAACAGTTCAGGGTTAAGATATCTTTTCGGTAAAATCTCATCAGACCCAAACTTTTACCTGACACGGATTATGTGGGGCAAGCGTCAAATCGGGCTGGGATTGATTTCTAAGGTGTTTGAAAAGTCAAGATCGATGACTAAAGGTGGCTGCAGATGGTAGGAAAAGTGCATCAAAGGAAATTAATACAAGCTTCAGGGCCTAAAGTAAATAGCTAAGGTCACAAAGGGTAGATAAGTAATCATGTCAATCGGCCAAGGTAGTAGTATCGGCCGTATGAATCGTTTGTGTACGCTTATCAC
>OX104066.1:27125424-27166679 GCA_944474145.2 Dicrocoelium dendriticum | reverse complement strand
GCAAAATCATAAATAACTATGACCTATGCAGGTTTCATGGAGTATCTAAACATCGAAATGGAATCGTGACCTTTACATCTACCCAATAATATATATACTAAACCCTGCTCATATACAAATGCAACTCTAAAGACTATACGAATCCTAGACTAGGAGGTCGCAAAAGATGGGGCAAGAAACTGAATTACTAGTAAACTTACACCATATGCATATTCTGGACAGCGAAATTAAAACTTACATTCCTGTTACCGTAGCTCTATAATACAAATGCAATGCAGTAATAAACTTACAAATAGTTTTGCAATCGTAATAGGAAAGAGCAGAAAGAGTAAGATATGCTGCAGCATGGAAAATAGTACAGCAACGCAGTTTACTAGTTGGCACATTGTCATGGATGAACTGTTTGACGATATGTCAACTATTAAAAGCGAAAAACTAAAGTGTTTCATAATGCGTGTTAAATAGTTATGTGTAAATTTCTGTAAGGATATACGTTTAGTGTTTGGGAAAAAAAGCTTATGTCCTCAATAGGTAATCCAGTTTGGCGGACTATTCAATTTTCTATTAGGACTTTACACTGGCCCAGTGGTTTTCTATCAATTTCAACGGATCCACAGCCTCGTAGTCTTCTACTTCGTATGCTTCTAACAAGCAGAGTTGTCTGACATCCGTTCGCAGGATACCTTGCTTGTCCTCATTAACGCCTGTCGAACCAGTGGGTCTTTGTCTTGCAAGATTTCTTCCATGACTGCCTTCGGCTAGAGTCCTTTTGTGGTGTGTAAAACACAAAAAAGAATTAGGTCACCGTGCCTGAGCTCTCTAACTTTAGTTAACCATTTCTGTCTGCGTAGTTTCCTTAAGTACACGCTAATGCACCTACACTAAAACCTATCGGAAAAATATCTTACATTCCTACATGTTTTAGTCAGTTTCATCGGTAATTTGATCGTCCGGTATTCGAGAAGTGGATCGTTCGCTAGAGTCAAGTATTCTGTCGGCGATACGGTTCATGTGGACCAGGTGCCTCAGGTACCCCTACTAGAGACCTGTCATTTAACCTTCTTTCGATTTCAGCAAGTGTCGTCATTAATACTTATTCCGTTATGATCTCACCGTTGAGAATGTAACGGAACAATTCGCGTGTCGATCGAATAATTCACCCCAAAGATGGTCTCGATGGCTGGCACAAGGAGAGTCATACTTCCAATAAATCTCCCGTGACAGCATGGATTTCGTTATCTTCTCCTGGTCTTAATTACTCAGGACTCTGCGTAACTCAGCTTCAGCCTCGTGAAAATGTTGTCCATTAAAGCTGTATATGACAGTCGCCCAACCGCGTCTAGCTGAAAATCTCGAAAATGCACGCAAAATGTGAACTTCGATTGTAGTCAAGCAGCTGAATATGCATCAATAGCTCTTTTCATTCATACCGATGCGTCGTGCCATTAAAAGTACAAAGTAACCAATCTCAAGGGCAGTAAATGCTGGACGGAGGGTCAGACACAGATCGGCCATAATCGGCGCCATCAACCGACTTAATGGTTTTGCACGGATTTTGCGGAATCTAGCACTGCTAAACAACACATGTCTAATGGCGGGAACATACATTCCATGAATCCACAACGTTGCTGAATCTTGTACAGTGTATGTTGAGATCCAGAGTGTCTATTGGTGTAATGGAGTATAAGAAGGCGAGTGACAAAATGGCGACCCGGAGGTAAAATCGGATGTCTCACTTCGAACGGCTTCGAAACTAAATTTAATCTTTCGCCCAATCGGATTATAGCGTTACTGAAGAAAGGCATAAATCGTCTTGATCTGCAGGATTTCAGCTCCAGCTCTCGCACTCGTTTGGATTGGTTGTGTTAAAAGAGGCATATCTTTTCTGCGAAGACTTCCGCTCGTAGCAGTAGAGCAATATAAAGCGGAGCTTGACGAATTCCAGCGCTCACTATGGCACCTGCTTGTTTGGGCGCAGCGCACTTCAGAAAATTCGCTTGAAAATACAGTAAAACCTCTATAAGTTGATCGCCCATGTGACTAGACCAAAACGGTCAACATATAACGGTGTATAACATAAGGTTCTACGTAAAAACGTAGCTTAACCTACTTTCGCTTGGTGGGTAGTATTTTATGAAATTTTTTTTAAATAAAGCTGTTCCGCATGCATTAAACAAGGTAGCATATAAAGGTAAAAGCAGTTAAACCATTTAGCTTTATAATACAAAAAATACATTTTGATTTTGCAAGTTCGATTATTTGTTGCATAGCGGTCAATGTTCATCCTTTGCTATCTTTTATCACAAATGCAACTGAATAAACGACTCTCCGCACAACACAAACTACTCAACACGCTTGGACATTTCTCCACTGCAAAATATTTTACTTGCGTTAAAACTTTTTGCCTTTATCATCTTTTGGAGTTTTTGTGGTTTCAAATCATCGACTCTCAGTCATTTTATTCTTCATCAGCGCCATCACTCGGGCCGGCATTCGGGAAGCTGGATCACCGAGTTTGGAGCAACCAGCAGCTTACCATTGGCTAGAAGCTGATGGTCTACAACTCCGTTGTGCTGCCGTCCTTCTATACGACAGAAAAACGTAGACGACTTACCGGCGCGATGTGAGATATCCCGAACTGTTTCGTCGACAGTGTCTGCGACATAATCTGCTCACCGATTGCTGAGACTGAGTTGCAGATACGCAGTTGTAGCGCCGAAGTTGAATGTATGTAGTGAACCGTATACTGTTGCTGAGACACTTGAGGTGCCTCGGTCATGTGTGGCGTATGGATTCGATGCGGATACCGAAGCAGCTGTTATTAGGTCAGCTGAGTTTTGGGAAGCAGCAAATCTGAAAACCGAAGCTTTCTTATCAGAACATGATCAAAGTGAGGCTATCATGCTTTAATGTTGATTTTAGATGTTGGGAATCGAAGACGTTTGATCGGCCTACATGGCACGATCTGATCACGAAGGCATTCGTCAAGGTACAAGGAAAAGCCCTTGAGAATGCGGAGAAGAATTGGCACGTACATAGGTGATGGGCGCTAAATGAGTGTACTCTATCGACTTCGAGTGCAAGGCGGTGTAGCACACGCGGTCGCGAGTGCCTGATTCTGGCAGTCCTAGTGAGCATTGAAAGAATCCACTTGTGACCAACATCGAATAAACGGCAGGTGCTAAAGAAATCGTAAGCAGAACCGGTGAAGCGTTGATAATTACGCTGCATTCCAGTAACTAATCACGTGCTTGCGTGATGTGCCTCTTTATTTCTGGTGGTCGATATGATATGTTGTCTTAATAATTCCTTTGTCACCTAATTTTTATGACTGGCTGAATAATCTTTTAGGGACTTGCACAAGTCTCTTAAGCTAATGCTGGTTAACTTCGTTCACTTTTCTGCTTATGTGTCATTTGTAAACATATCTGACAGCTTCGACTTATCGCGGAGTTGTTATTAACCGATTTATTTAGCATGCATATTTGACGATGAGTTATGTGGGCATTTTAGCATAAAGATTTCTATGTATTTTATCTGATATTGTCATTTCAAGTGATTGGTTGTTACTTAACTTTCCCGGTATGGCTGCGCTTACTGTGAATGCTGACAAGTTTTCTACATGTCTGTTACAAAATATCATGTCTATATTGGCTCCTAGAGTCAAGTGGTCGTTGCTGTAGGGGACGGAGTACACAGCCCTCGTTGCCGTGCTAGGCTCAAAGCGTGGTTACATGCAGTTTAAAGCGGACTACACTCCAGCCATTGCGTTATGTGCGCTTGATTTCAAATACTGTGTGCATGCATTTTCCTGTGAAAGTGGGTGAACGGGTGCCTTTGATGAAAAGGTGCTCCCATCCACTTGCATCTCGGTCATATTTCTTTGGGTATGCACTGGATATCCGGTTTGTGGATGAAGCTCTGGGTGGTGCTGCGCATGCCACCCATAGTTACTCTGCAACGGCAGGCATCCTGTAGCTTCCTATGGATGTCGCAGTGACAGGCAAATTCGGAACTGGAAGCCGGCAACCACAAATATAAGCTAATCTCTAATCTATATGATCGAAATAATCTTAACTGACGCAATTATTCCTGAATATACCTGAGGAAAAATTCCGCCAGATGATCAACTGGTATACCTGGCGTAGGTGGACAACATAACCCTTTTTATGTCTGACGTAATGGTTACGCAAACACTATTCGGTAGAATGTTGTGTAGCGCGCACTCTTCAGCATGTGATTTGCACTGTCACGTTGTAGTTGTTGTTGCAGGAATGTAACGACTCATCTCCGGTTCTAGCTACCACCGAACAGCAACTTGAAGTGGTGGATCGGTTAAGTTAACTTGGTAGCAGTGTTACTTCTGGATTTCACATAACTTAGGAAGTTACTTTAGGCAGCAACAAAGCCAATGTTGTTTTCAAGAGACTCAATCATCTAGGGAGATGGCATGATAACAGCCTGTCAATAATGGGTGGGTAGCATAGCGCTGCGGAAAGGCCGGTCCTATTGTATGGAGCAGAGGATTAGCTAGTTCGCGGCGATGACATTAAATGATTTGATTACCGGTGGTTGCGGAGCATTACTGAGGTCCTCCAGTCTGTGTTTGACGAGGAGCTTTCTGGTACCTTACTGGAGTCTTTACTGAACCTTAATCATGTACATTGGCTAGGCCATGTACTCCGTGTAGCCGTCGACTGGCTTCGTCGGCTTAGACCATATATTTAGGCTGCAGCAAGTTGGGCAAAAGTGTCATGTGGCAGGTCAAAGGGATGGCATAGAGGCATGAAGAAATGGACAGGAGGACTTACACATGCTTGTGCTTGTGGCCTTCGTAAATAAGGGTCTCGAGAGACCCCACATCATTTGTTGAAGAATGTATCATACATGATGCAGTCCCGCCGTCAGTGATGTTCCTGCGTTCTGTTTATTGCATCAGTTTATTAATTTTCGTTTCATTCTGACCAGTTTGGTAAACTTACTACATCTTGTTAGTCTATTCATTTATTTCCACCCAACCCAACTATCCTATCGTTGTCAGTTGCTGTTGCTCTTACGGTGTGAGTCGTGTGTAATGTAGTCGGTTGCGTCGCATCCAGCCGGCAGGCGGTGTAGTTTGGTGTCCAGTCTAAACTTTACATGCGGCCACATCAAAAGTAATAGTGACAAGTTTGAGCACTGAGAGCCGTAGTATGGATGTATGTTTTCATATCGATTGGGCGATTTGAGTTTACAGAACGCGACTGGTATCCTTCAGACGAGCACAGGTTCGGCACGGTAAGTGCTGCTAAACCATCTTTCTCAGACAGACGTACTGACTTTCAACCCATTCTCAATGTGTGACCTCAGATAACTGCGAGTGCTCTCCTTTCGGTTTACATCAAAAGTGATTTCTCACTGTATCATTTTGGGATAAAACTCTAGGCCATAATGCCCGAATTTCCAGTTGATTACATATATATGTAATAACCGAAAAGAAACCGCTGAATCCCACACGTTTAAATGAGGGATTCCGAGACACACCGAATTCGCATATTATGTATCCATCAAGTGCGACAATGGTACAGAAATCCTCAGAGTTACACTGTTGTGGGCACGTCAAATGTCCATTTAAAACGGCGCAAGAAACACCGGCGTAACGGCTGTGCAAAGCAGAGTTCAAGTTCTCCCCCCACGTAGCAGCTTTCAGCCACTTCGAGACGAGGCATAACTGCGCACATGCTGGCAATGTTCATTTACAATCTCTCACCCGTTGCGGCAGTTATTTTCACTAATTTGACGACTCACAGTATTGGCTGTGATACTCCCTTTGTTGGTTGCAATAGAGCCTTCAGAGGATCACGGCTTTTGCTTTCTCTTCGCCGTCAGTTAGCAGTCTGTTTCGTCACGTAATTTCGGTTTGCCTCGATAGCCGGGCGACGTTCGCATCTATGTTCCTATCGCAAGTCTTCCGTAAATCCCTCTCGTCCGTAACCAGGGCACCTCGTCTACCCGAACACATGTGGCTAGAGACGTTCTCATGCTAGCGAGATTTCCACAACCAGAATATATCCCGGGCTAAACTGAGGTCATCATGTCAGCGCAAATCCGTTCCATCGGCTAGCGTTTCAAGCTATTAAAGTACGCGTGCTCAAACCGTGCTAGCGATAAGCGTATCATACGTCTCTTAATCTTAACATACACCCAGGATCCAGCTCAATTTCGCCAAAGGTAGTGGTTACGGCTTCTGTCATATTTTCGTCACATCGGATGCGTATAATCCACTATGTTACAAGCTGTAACTAACGCAACAGGCAGCAGCTGTCTTCATAACCTACTAAAATTTCCTTCAATTCCAAGTGCACCACCAAACTACCGGAAGCAATATCAACTGAAAGCCATCGTGTGCCATACTTGGGTTGGCCCCACATTGGTTTTAAATTAAACAGTGACTTTCACCATGCAATTTTCAGCGGTGTTGAAGTATGTACAGATCATCTAATTGTACAACAGCATTATACTTTTGTCTTATATGCTGCAGCAATTGTTGACAGTGGTTCAGTTACACTTAAGCACCTGCTTCTGCTACGACCAGCTACAAAGCTGTACACACTGTCATGAGCATAAAGCTGGCTGGATCTCTTGGGAGCATTTCGCAATATCGCCCCCTTTTGGCTGGTTTAACCTAAGCCTTAATATTATTAAAAATCCATTCATCGAGTTCAATAGTGGTGTATACGGTGCGAGTTGTGGCAGTCTTCCCGATGCATAGGGGTTCCTTAAATGGTACTCTCCAAATCAGTGTGACATTGGGCGTTATCTCAAACCAGAACACAGCTCTCAGACAAATGTCTACCATCAGTATCAGAGACTTGCCACAACCCGCGCGCGCAATTCTTTCCTTATGATAAATGTCCCATGGGACGGAATACTTCAGCAATCCGTTCACTGTCATTGCGCTTATAAGGTGCACATTTCCCCCGACGGTTCGCTAGCGTACATTGTGCACGGCGGCTGCTTTTCGAACGACTCCTTCCACGCGCGCAGAACAGATTGATGTTTGTCTCATCCATCCATACTGCTCGCGGTAATTCACCCGCCAACTTAATCCGTGTCAGAACGTAAAATATCCTTAGCCTATTGTTCGCCTTCGTATTAATAGATTCCGGTATAAGGAGTAACCACTGCATTGTGATGAGCCGACTGTCTGGGTAGCGAGTGATGATGTTGACTCTTTCCTCCAACTTAAACTTTCCTTCAGTCTTAAACAAAGAGGCTGTTGGCTCAGGTTCAAGCCACTCAACCCGTCTGACAAATGAAGGCTCCGACAGCGACCTTTGACAAACCACGGCATAGTTCTTTTCGGCTCATTCAACTCGAACTGCCACAGGTCTACAAGTTTACCTGTAACAGAGAGGCAAAGTACTTTCAGTCATCGCCTTTCTCATAAGTCGTTGGTATAATGACCTTCAACGCCGCCGGATGATGGGTGTGCGTTCCTCTTCGTTCCATCGGGATTAGCGCACACTGAAGGTAACAAACCATAGAAAGTTGGTTAAAGACAAACCTTGCGTCGTTAACCAATTCCCGCCGAAAACGCTTCTCCCTCGTTATCTGGACCAGTATCTGCTCAAGGTCTGGGGATACTAGGAGCCACGATCGGCCTGACCAGATAGGCAATGTACTATGTTTTATCATGTTCATATTTATAATTCTAGCATAGACCATCGCACTGACACTTTGGCTGTAGGTCTCCACACCAGTATCCAAGGTTCGTTTGCTGTCCGCTGATTCGGTTCTCTGGTCATCACAAACTTAGCCTCGCCTGTGGGAACATTTACATTTCAGACTAGGCTTGTCCGGCCCGTTTGATTGTTGAACTTGTCTCAGGTCTCTTAGGTACTTCGACGCCCGAAATTAAGGGCTCCTTAAGCCAGGAAGAAAGTCACTGCTGACCAGCAGTGTATTCCGTCTCCGCAACTCCATTGTTGTGGGTTGTTGTACGATTGGAAAGTCACAAAAATCTGCGACCCACAGCTCTCGCAACAGCATAGTCCTGGCCTCTTCCGTGGTGTAATTGAAGTCCTTCTCAATCCTTACTTGTCAGGTCCCAGTGGTATTTCGACAAGTCTTCCGCACTTAATAGTTCGACGCTTGATATTTTAATACTTCCTGAATGAGAGATTACGGTACGGTTCACGTCGCGTATACGCGTCGGAGTGTGCATAGGTTAAGGCCATTTAGGCAATCGCAAATACACTGAGTTAGCCGACTTGCTTGCGCGTCACCTGTTAGAAGGCTGCATGTTCCCAAACTCGATGGACAGATGGTAGTTGTGTGAAGGTCGAAAGTGTCTGGTTGGCCTGAAGTTATAAATGAGCCACGTTAAAAAGCTGAGTGTGCAGGTGTTCGAACCACAAGTGCACTGTATGGTCAGTTGAACTGCATTTATACTTAACGCAGAAAGTGTTAGAACTATCTACAAGGCAGGTGCACTTTAAAATCTATGAAGCTGGGGTTCGCAATGTTCTTGGCTCGTGGACCACTTCCTAGTGGAACCTCACACGACAGGCCCACTGAGTTAACGTTAACTGCCGGACTTGATTTCAATGATATGAGAATGATGTGTATTGTACTGGGAACCTTCATTGCTGCATACTCATTTAACACAGGTGTTCATTTGTTTAAAAAACACAAATGCCTTTGAATTGAAATAAATATTCAAGAAAAATGAAAGCCTAATACGTAGGATGATATTGTTTCTTACATGCAGCGCCGACTTGATTGCTGGTACGTTTTATTAAGGAAAACTAAAACCTAATATCTGCTTCGGATTCACGTTTATTGCGCCACTTTTTATAAATGTAACGCGAAAATGCACTTTCACACATTTAAATTTAAGTGACTTGAATGTTGGAGGTTTTCTCTTGCAAGTTAATAGGCTCTTGCGACATGCAAATTCTCTCCACTTCTCTTCATCCTCGCTGGCTAAATACTGAGACAGCGTCTCTACCAGATCTACCTAACGTTGCACATTTTCCACAGAAAGCTTTTCTTATGTTGATGTGCCCCCATTCATTATTATAAAGCGTCTTTTAATGCTAGCAAGCTATAAAGATAACCACTTCTAAAAGAAACCGCCCAACATTCTAACCCTTTTAAAACCTCAATTTTTTCGTGTGCATTGGATACGGTCGCCGATTTTCCAGCAGTGTATTTTGCCACGTGCGCGCCATCTGACTTCCGTGTGCATCCGTGAAGATTGAGAACACTTTCCATTTCCTCACACGGAATCTTAAACATTCTTCTGTTTCAATAATGATAAGTCAGTATAGCAAACTACCTCGTTTTAGCTGATTCAACGTCAGACTCAAATAAAACACACCTCTAATTAGCTAACATACACCGAATGGAACATTTGTCAAGGATGTACTTAAAAGTTAGTGTGACAGTCTGACAAAATCACTTCACACTGCTTTACGGAGACGACATAGAGCCTCGACGGTGGCTCATAGCTCCACTAAACCGCATGCATCTTTAAAATGACCTCGACAAGGTTACTGACTGATCAGTTCACAATCGTTTACAGTTCAGCGTGAGAAGATGCAGGCACTCCAACAACAAATGCTTCACACGTATCACTTTGGGAACGGTGACCTTCAGCACTGTCTTCTGGAAAATTATCTCTTTGTACAAGTTCAGAAAAACTTAGGTTGCTCCGGGCGATTTGTGCTGGCACTGCAAATTGGCTTTTGGTCAATTGGACGCGGTGGTTTTTTCACAGCTGGTTTCTGAATACAGACGCCAGCTAGTGGAATATACAATTCAAGAATTGTTGAAGCAAAATTTTTGTCTTGGAAATTTCCTAACATCGGGTAAACCATTATGTGAAAGGATAATGCTACTTACCATATCCAATAGCGCCTGAGTATTTAGGATTATTCAGCGAGCGCTATTGGCATTTGCTCAGGGACTTAATCCTCAACACTGTAAACACCCGTGCTACTAGCTACTAAAAATGCCATAACAACGGACTGCGAGGCCACAGACACAAACTGGCAGCTGCTTGGATTGCATACGGAACTCGTTATCCCTACATGTTTACCACATATGCAATTCATTATCAGAACCTGCTAATTCAGCCTCCATATTCACTGTGTTCAAAACTCTTATCCACAATGCGCCATCCATGTTACACCAAAGTATAACGCACCCGAATGATACTCACATGTAAAAAACACAACATTGTCAACCCACAACTGCTTCTCTATAAAAATCAAAAGCGGTGGTTGCATTAAATCACTTGTGAAATTTCCAAGTGGACAAAACGTTGCTCTGTATGATTACTGCTTTCGGATCATTTTATTCTATGACAATTCTTCTACTTCTTTTGATTGGCGCAACTCATTCCCTTGTAGGACATGTTAATCCTGAGCTTCTTTCTCCGCACTGAAGCCCTGAACATACTTCGTTTACCGAAGAAAAGTAGTCCACGAGCTGACAGTACCCATAAGCATACGAGAGAAGCTGCTTGTGAGTTGATCTCTTCGTAGCGAAATATTACAAATCTGCGTGTTTGCAGAACAAGGAGAAGCGTAACTTAGCTTATCGTATATCATCTCATTTGAAAAATATTTGCGAGGCAGCAATCAAACACTTATCACATGCATATTCCATCTATCCGTTGGTGCTTCTATCATTCCGCACAAGGACTGTTCTGTATATCTACATCAGATTTGACTTTTGTGGTACGTATTGGGGGCCAATTTGCTGGAGTATGATTAGCGCCTACCCTACGTTCAGCTTATAGCTGAAGATCAATCAAAAGAGTGCTATCACATAAAGCAAAATGTTATGTGGAACAGGTTGTCTGCATTCTGCTGCGACGGATATAGTTGCGCTGCTTACCTTAACAATATCTTGACTTCAAGAAGAAATGACAGCTAGTACTCTGGTTATAATAATCCGATCCAAGTAGCTTGTGGCTCAATCAAAACGATGCAACCTATCTGCGCCCAATGCGTAGAACACTTTGGAGTGTCAAGCAAACAATGTTTACACTGGTCATCCGTGCATCACCTGCCCCCCATTCTCAAACAAACATCTTCTTTGTTCGCTTGCACAACCGGCTTGACTACATAGTAGACACACTTCAGGTATGAACATGATGTTCTGGATATTTTTCTGCGCGCCTACGTTCTCCACTTTCTTAGGAACTGTGCTGGCTTCGCTTTGCCTGCGCACTCCAGCACATGTCCCAGACATCCTCCTTGTCCAGTGAGAGAGAGCGCGGCACACTGTGCACCGGCTGCGGTCCGTTTAGTAAGGACACAATAGCCATCCAATAGAGTTTGGCCATGCTGGTATCACCAAAACATAACAGTTACCCTTCGTTCTTCCCAAAGCTTAGGTATTCTGCGTCGTAGGTGCGTTTAGGATCTACGCTATGCCGAAATTTATTGGCTGTTAGCCGTTGCCCACGTATTTCGATGATGGACACAAGACCAGTGTGCATCGGATGCTAGCTGCTGCACTACGGATGATAGCTGATGCACTAAACCTACAAGGGACAGCATTAAGAAAATTAACATGTGATAATTGGTATCGTATATGCTGTAGCTCAACGCGATTTCTGGGTACCAACGATTATTTAGGTCAAATGACTTAACTTTTCAACTTTCCCCCAGTATGACCCGTTGGTAAGATGACAAAAATAAAAACGCCACGTCAATCAACAACCTAAACTTACCGTTCGAACGGAGTGGGGTTACGGAGTGTTCGCCTTTTTGTATGTGACTTGCGGCTTAACACAAGTCATTGCAAGCATAGACCCTGCTGTGGCTGAGGCATGGGGTATGAAATCTGAAGTCTAATGTGGGTTGCTTGAAGCCGACACGCAAACATTGTGATGATGGCCAGGAGGGCTGGAGCAGCCGAATGGACTGATTGAGAGCACGTTAGCATGCTACAAAATTAGTTTTCCAGTTGCCACAACAATCCTGCTTGTTGTTTTCGCGGGTTTCGTATTTACACGGTTGCATTCCAGCACGCAATTTTCCAACATTGCTAATTGTCAATGTATAAAATCCGTAAAAATAAATCCGATAGGTTTACAAGGATATAAGGACTCCGTATGGTCCAATCTAATAAACATTGGCGCCGTATGGTAGAACGATAATTGGTGCTAAAATGTAAAGCTAAGTATTAACATATTCCAACACTCGCTTGAGTACGGCGTGGCCTTGATGTCTAACAGCACAAACCTGGTCACAAACAAAGTGATGTAGAATAAATGGGATGCTCAAACACATTTATTTACAAAACAAGAGATATGTTAGTTTGGTACAAACTTACCGCTTTTTTAATCTTGGTCTTAAAATGCACACATTTTCGAAAAATTGTGGTATTTCTATAGGAAATAATAATAGTTTGATTTGGCACGCATTTGCCAACGGGAAAGTAATATATTCGTACCCCATGGATAAAATTCCGGAACTCTGGTGTCGATGAAATCCTCGAATTTGGCTTAATCATCTTCTTGTGGTTCAAAGCCTATCTTTCGGATGAAGTTCTCAAGGTGTTTGAAAATATGGTGCTCAGTGGGAGAGAGATAAGCAAAGTATGGTTATTGAATCAAAGTTTCGTAGCCAAGCTGTTGCAACTTCCGCAAGGTTGTTTGTGAGACTTGCGGCCAAGCAATTCCATGAAGAATAATTAGTCCGTCTCTGCGGACCATTGTCGGACACATATGTTAAAATATTAGGTGTATTTCAACCATAAGTTGGTAAGAGTTATGCACTGAAATGGTTTCCCCTGGATTCAGAAAGTTGTGGTGAATCAAACCAGCTGTTTACCAACAAAAATTCATCATGACCATTTTTGGGTGCAAGTTAAGCTTTAGGAGTTATTACACAGTTTGATTGTTAAGCAGCCGCTTATAGGATCTTCATCGACCGTCATAAAGGATCCATTTTTAGCGGAAGGCTTCTCCGGAAGAAAGACGAATTGGCTTTATTGCGCAGAAAAAGAGTAGATGAGTCCTCAAAACGACGACTTCTTTGATTTTAATTCAATTCTTTTGGACCCCAAATACTAAGATTTTTCAACATTCCGATCTTCCATAAATTTTGTGAAACTGTCACGTGCGATATTGTTAAGACAGTAGTAAGATCTTGCTAAGTTTTATGCGAATTCACTTTAACTAAGCTCCTTAATTGATCATTGTTAATTTCGAATGTCCTTCCACAATGCTCGTCATCTCCAAGCCTCTCGTAACGTGTTCGACAGTTTAGAAACCACCATTGTGCATTAGCGTTATTAGTGGTTCCAGCACCAAATGCACTGTTGACGTCAAGGGCTAATTCCACTAATCTCCACCAAGCTTAAACTGCTACAATAATTTGTACAAAGTTGCATTCGGTTCATGTTACATGAAATGTCCTGTATATAGGTAAGGTTGTGTTTCTTTGCTAAGCTATTATTATTGCTATGTAGAGCGCAGCATAGGTTTCAAAAGGATGTACAAGGTCAAAGCAACTTATTATAATTACTCACAAAAAGCAGCTGATAAAATAAAATCTTCAAATAACCAACCTAGTAAAATATAGTCGTAACGAATATGTTTGTCCTTCCACATTCCTACGTTTACTTAGATTTATGTTATCAAGCTACTCTGAAAAATATGAATAGACTTTCAGAGTTTTCTTTGCAGGATTTCGGACATTAATGTATTACCAGGTTATGGGCCCACCCTGTCATTTACGCCAATATTGTGTACATTGCGATGGTGTTTACTGCCTATTCTGTTAAAATTGTGGACTGAAAGCTCCCGCATGGTTCATTGTCAACCACCTACCGATAATCCAAGGTTTCCCAGTAACCCGACGCGTTCATCACTGTGTAAAGGTAGGTGGTGAAGGATATCGATGTACATCAGTGGGCAGCAGTAAAACGAAACGATGAGAGCTGGCCTCGAAACCTCGCGCGCAAGAGGAATGACGAATTCACTCGGTGAAACACAGACGAAGCGCAGCTTGCTCACAAGCAAACATGAACCGGAGTTACATAAGACTTGTTTAATGCATGGTAACTAGATTCAAAATTATATGTGTCAACTCAACGAGGAGAGGCACTAGACCATAAGTTCGCTTTATTGAGGTTCGTCAGTGGTGCGCATTCCAGCATTCCCCTTCAGTGAGCCGAACCAATAGACAATAGCCCCTTGAATCACAAGCCAACAGTTTACGCCATAGACAAATGGGGGAAGAAAAATGGTTATCATGGATTGAATTCTAACTGCGATATAGCTTGGCCCTCCCTTCACTGTCATGCAGGTTGCTGTCCGACCACAAGACGGTAGTTGACTCACGTATATCAAAACTTACTATCCAAGTAGATGTGAATCTACACAGCATTTAGAAGACCGCTAAAGCTTAGGATTTGATCAACTATGGTAATAGGGATATGTTAAGAAAGATTTTGGTGAACACGAAGTATACTGGGGCCGAATTGACAAGGACAACAGGCGGATGGATAGCACACATGTTACAACTGACGTAGGCTGACGGTACGCAGTATCTACTGGCCAGGGGAACACGCGGAGCGGTTAGAGGCTAAGTGGTCAGAAAAGGATGCACTTATCGTACGCAGAATTGAACAGTGATATCATAAACCAGATGGACAGCGCAGCATTGATTATGCAAGGTATGAAAAAGCGTGATCCCTGGCTGGGGTGTTTTATGAATGGTCGAGCAACATGGATTAACAGCGTTGGCATACGAAAATTAAATAGGTACACAAAATGGGAGGTAGTACGGTGAAAAGCATTTCTAACGAAGACCGACTCTTTGAAACTAAGTTCGCTCAGGTTGTAAGTGGGCAGGGGTTTCCGGGGCGCTGTTATGTGGTAGAGCCATTATTGCTCACATCCCGAGTGAATTGAGCAGCTGAGGTTTAAATCATGCACTCTTTTGGAATTCACCGTCTGGTCATCCACAAGTAATGAAAGTATTCCCATATGCGCCTTCATATATACAAAACTCACGATCGTTTTACCAACTGGTCCACTTTAAGCCCATCGATTGCTAGCGAGGGGGCTACCTTGTCCTCTGCACGGCAGTAGCGTGTAAGTCAGTGGATAGTGAGCGGCGCTATATCACATAAAGTACCTTATTCACGATGGCCGTTACCGTCCCCAGTAGCTCAGTAAATCAACCACGGACTGGCAACAGTCGAGTTGCGGATCAGAGCCCTACCAAGTATCCGATGGGATGCGCACTGCTGATGATACCCGAAAGGATGAAACGCGCGTACAGTGCATTTCCGGGCGTGTGGCGGCTGTCTGAGTTAGTCTAGATGTGACGAATTTCTACCCATGACATTCAACTCCCCAGACTATTCTTCTGTAATTAAGGGATCATTGTGTCAGTGATTTGCGGCGTATCAATTCTGAAGTGTGAACTTCGAAAATGTCGTATTTCTTTGTAAAAATTTGTTTTTAAGCGTAGCTATTTGCAGACATAATATCCAACCAGTCTATCTATGTGTTTCAATGTCTTTAGATGAACAACACATAGATAGTTGGTACGAATATGGAAAGGAGATAAAACGTCTGTGAAATATCCAATCGTTGATCCCATTTTTAGGGGCGATTTAGTGAACAACGCTGATGGTCTACGTAAGTCATCCAGAGAGGAGGGCGACAATTTTCCTTGCTAGTTAAAAGGAAGAAAAAGTAATAACAAGCGAACATCGCGTTATATATTTGGGATTAAAAAGCTTTCACAGTTAAAGAGGATGTGACAATAACTGTTAGTATTCTCTCTCTATTTATCACAACATTCCTAGCTACGGATTTTAGTTGCTTAAAAGAGAGACCGAATAGATCTAGGCTTTCGTAAAAATGACATATATGATGGTCCAATGCGGCTGTATTTTCGGCTAAATGATGACGTCGTCGGCATAAGCCAGGTAGACAACAGAACTTGCTGGGAATAAACAAGGGTATCTAATACACCGTGGAGTGCTTTACCTAGTGTCATGATATGAAAGCAGGGTAGAATGGGGTCACATTGCAGAACATCCCGTTCTGAATAGGAATAACTCGGTTTAATGTTGAGACAGTAGACGAATGATATGACCACAAATACTCTAGGTGAAACTGAGGCGCAACACTTGCTGTAGCGGCTCGTAGAAATGAATGACGAGAAAGTAAAATTAAAAGCATTTTAGATTCACACCACCAAAAAAGCGTAGAGGCTACAAGAGGAATGCGAAGTTCGGAGAGCAGCATATAACATAGCGGGGACATGAAAACATCCGTCCTTACGTAAAAAGCTGAAATGTAACCAATCAGACGAAAATGAATGTAGCCCAAGATCAAAAATTATAATGTGAAGTAGGTGCGTGAACATCAACGCAACGGAGTTGGGGCGAATGTGTTCCGTAGTTGTCGGTTTGAGATCTTGGGCCCAACCGTAATTCTGGCGACATTCCAATGTGAAAGAAAAGGAGATGAAGGGAGCAGTCAATTAAAGAAAGATGTAAAGAAAAGTGAATCCGTTTTTATTACGACCCTAGGTTTAATGGGATCGACTGTCGGTGCAGTGCGCGCTTTCTCAGCCGCCAGTGCTCGACGGAAGTTTCCCTCCAACCATTCTCCCTTCTAACATGGGTATAATAAAAGCAACTAAGAGAGACGGAATGCAAGTAGCGCTTCAAAACATGCAAAGCACTGCACCGACAGTCGATCCCATTAAACCTAGGGTCGTAATAAAAACGGATTCACTTTTCTTTACATCTTTCTTTAATTGACTGCTCCCTTCATCTCCTTTTCTTTCACATTGGAATGTCGCCAGAATTACGGATGGGCCCAAGATCTCAAACCGACAACTACGGAACACATTCGCCCCAACTCCGTTGCGTTGATGTTCACGCACCTACTTCACATTATAATTTTTGATCTTGGGCTACATTCATTTTCGTCTGATTGGTTACATTTCAGCTTTTTACGTAAGGACGGATGTTTTCATGTCCCCGCTATGTTATATGCTGCTCTCCGAACTTCGCATTCCTCTTGTAGCCTCTACGCTTTTTTGGTGGTGTGAATCTAAAATGCTTTTAATTTTACTTTCTCGTCATTCATTTCTACGAGCCGCTACAGCAAGTGTTGCGCCTCAGTTTCACCTAGAGTATTTGTGGTCATATCATTCGTCTACTGTCTCAACATTAAACCGAGTTATTCCTATTCAGAACGGGATGTTCTGCAATGTGACCCCATTCTACCCTGCTTTCATATCATGACACTAGGTAAAGCACTCCACGGTGTATTAGATACCCTTGTTTATTCCCAGCAAGTCCTGTTGTCTACCTGGCTTATGCCGACGACGTCATCATTTAGCCGAAAATACAGCCGCATTGGACCATCATATATGTCATTTTTACGAAAGCGTAGATCTATTCGGTCTCTCTTTTAAGCAACTAAAATCCGTAGCTAGGAATGTTGTGATAAATAGAGAGAGAATACTAACAGTTATTGTCACATCCTCTTTAACTGTGAAAGCTTTTTAATCCCAAATATATAACGCGATGTTCGCTTGTTATTACTTTTTCTTCCTTTTAACTAGCAAGGAAAATTGTCGCCCTCCTCTCTGGATGACTTACGTAGACCATCAGCGTTGTTCACTAAATCGCCCCTAAAATGGGATCAACGATTGGATATTTCACAGACGTTTTATCTCCTTTCCATATTCGTACCAACTATCTATGTGTTGTTCATCTAAAGACATTGAAACACATAGATAGACTGGTTGGATATTATGTCTGCAAATAGCTACGCTTAAAAACAAATTTTTACAAAGAAATACGACATTTTCGAAGTTCACACTTCAGAATGATACGCCGCAAATCACTGACACAATGATCCCTTAATTACAGAAGAATAGTCTGGGGAGTTGAATGTCATGGGTAGAAATTCGTCACATCTAGACTAACTCAGACAGCCGCCACACGCCCGGAAATGCACTGTACGCGCGTTTCATCCTTTCGGGTATCATCAGCAGTGCGCATCCCATCGGATACTTGGTAGGGCTCTGATCCGCAACTCGACTGTTGCCAGTCCGTGGTTGATTTACTGAGCTACTGGGGACGGTAACGGCCATCGTGAATAAGGTACTTTATGTGATATAGCGCCGCTCACTATCCACTGACTTACACGCTACTGCCGTGCAGAGGACAAGGTAGCCCCCTCGCTAGCAATCGATGGGCTTAAAGTGGACCAGTTGGTAAAACGATCGTGAGTTTTTATATATGAAGGTGCATATGGGAATACTTTTATTACTTTTGGACGACCAGACGGTGAATTCCAAAAGAGTGCATGCATTGAACCTGCGCTGCCCAATTCACGCGGGATGTGCGCAGGAATGGCTCTATCACGTAACAGCGCCCCGGAAACCGCTGCCCACTTGCAACCTGAGCGAAAATAGTTTCAAAGAGTCGGTCTTCGTTAGACAATTTGCTTTTCACCGTACCACCTCCCATTTTGTGTACCTATTTTATTTCGTATGCAAACGCTGTTAATCCGTGTTGCTCGACCATTCATAAAACACCCAGCCAGGGATCACGCTTTTTCATACCTTGCATAATCAATGCTGCGCTGTCCACATGGTTTATGCAGTCCTTGTTCTGCGTACGATAAGTGTATCCTTTTCTGACCACTTAGCCTCTAACTGCTCCGCGTGTTCCCCTGGCCAGTAGATACTGCGTAACGTCAGCCTACGTCCGTTGTAACATGTGTGCTATCCATCCGCTGTTGTCCTTGTCAATTCGGCCCCAGTATATTCGTGTTCACCAAAATCTTTCTTAACATATCTCTATTACCATGGGTGATCAAATCCTAAGCTTTAGCGGTCTTCTAAATGCTGTGTAGATTCACATTTACTTGGATAGTAAGTCTTGATACACGTGAGTCAACCACCGTCCTGTGCATGGGCAGCAACCTGCATGACAGTGAAGGAACGGCCAAGCTATATCGCAATTAGAATTCAATGCATGATGGCCATTTTTCTTCCCCATTGATCTATGGTGTAAACTGTTGGCTTGTGATTCAAGGGACTCTATTTTATGTGTTCGGCTTCCTGGAGGGGACTGCAGGAATGCGCACCACTGACGAACCTCAATAAAGCGAACTTATCGTCTAGTGCCTCTCCGTGTTGGGTGTTGACACATATTATTTGGAATATAGTTACCATGCATTAAACAAGCCTTATGTAACTCCGGTTCATGTATGCTTGTGAGCAAGCTGCGCTTCGTCTGTGTTCCACCGAGTGAATTCGTCATTCCTCTTGCGCTCGTGGTTTCGAGGCCAGCTCTCATCGTTTCGTTTTACCGCTGCCCACTGATGTACATCTATATCCTTCACCACCTACCTTTACACAGTGATGAACGCATCGGGTTACTGGGCAACCTTGGATTATCGGTAGGTGGTTGACGATGAACCATGCTGGAGGTTACCGTCCACAAGCATCGTAGAATAGGCAGTAAACACCATCGCAATGTACACAACATTGGCGTAAATGACAGGGTGGGCACATAACATGGTAATACATTAATGTCAGAAATCCTGCAAAGAAAACTCTGAAAGTCTATTCACATTTTGCAGAGTAGCTTGATAACATAAATCTAAGTAAACGTAGGAATGTGGAAGGACAAACATATTCGTTACGACTATATTTTACTAGGTTGGTTATTTGAAATTTTATTTTAACAGCTGCGTTTTGTGAATAATTATAATAAGTTGCTTTGACCTTGTACATCCTTTTGAAACCTATGCTGCCACCTACATAGCACTAATAATAGCTTAGCAAAGAAACACAACCTTACGCATATACAGGACATTTATTGTAACATGGACCGAATGCAACTTTGCACAAATTATTGTAGCAGTTTAAGCTTGGTCGAGATTAGCGGAATTAGCCCTTGACGTCAACAGTGCATTTGGTGCTGGAACCACTGATAACGCTAATGCACAATGGTGGTTTCCAAACTGTCGAACACGTTACGAGAGGCTCAAGATGACGAGTATTGTGGAAGGACATTAGAAATTAACAATGATCAATTAAGGAACTTAGTTAAAGTGGATTCATATAAAACATATCAAATCTTGCTACTGTCTTAGCAGTATCGCATGTGACAGTTTTACAAAGTTTAGGGAAGATCGGAATGTTTAAAAATCTTGATAAGTGGGTTCCACAAGAATTAAATTAAAATCAAAGAAGTCGTCATTCTGAGGCCTCATCTGCTCTTTTTCTGCGCACTAAAGCCAACTCGTTTTTCTTCCGGAGAAGCCTTCCGACAAAAAATGGATCATTTATGACGGTCGATGAAGATCCTATAAGCGGTTGCTTAACGGTCAAACTCTGCAATAATTCCTAAAGCTTAACTTGCACCCAAAAATGGTCATGATGAATTTTTGTTGGTAAACAGCTGGTTTGATCCACCACAACTATCTGAATCCAGGGGAAGCCATTTCAGTGAATAACTCTTACCAACTTTTGGTCGAAATACACCTAATATTTTAACACATGTGCCCAACGCTGGTCAGCAGAGAGGGGCTAATTTTTCTCCGGGAAATTGCTTGGCCGCAAGTCTCACAAACAACCTTGCGGAAGTTGCAACAGCTTGGCTACGAAACTATGATTCAATAACCATACTTTGCTTATCTCTCTCTCACTGAGCACCACAGTTTCCAACACCTTGAGAACTTCATCCGAAAGATAGGCTTTAGACCACAAGAAGATGCTTAAACCAAATTCGAGGATTTCATCGCCACCAGAGTTCCGGAATTTTATCCATCCTGTACGAATTTACTACGTTCCCGTTGGCAAATACGTGCCAAATCAAATTATTATTATTTCCAATAGAAATACCACAATTTTTCGAAAATGTGTGCATTTTACGCACAAGATTAAAAAAACGGTAAGTTTGTACCAACCTAGCATATCTCTTGTTTTGTAAATAAATGTGTCTGAGAATCCCATTTATTCCACATCACTTTGTTTGTGACTAGGTTTGTGCTGTTAGACATCAAGGCTCCGCCGTACTCAAACGAGTGTTGGAATATGTTACTTCTTAGCTTTACATTTTGTCACCAATTATCGGTCTACCATACAGCGCCAATGTTTATTCGACTGGACCATACGGGGTCCTTATATCATTGTAAACCTTTTGGATCTATTTTTATGGATTATTATTTATTGACAATTAGAATTTTTGGAACAGTGCGTGCTAGAATGCAACCGTGTAAATACGAAACTTGCGAGAACAACAAGCAGGATTGTTATGGCAACTGTAAAACTAATTTTGTAGCTTGCTAAAGTGCTCTCAATCAGTCCATTCGGCTGCTCCAACCCTCCTGGCCATAATCGCACTGTTTGCGTGTCCGCTTCCAAGCAACCCACATTACACTTCAGGTTTCATACTCTATGCCCCAGCCACAGCAGGGTCTAAGATTGCATTGACCTGTGTCAGGCCGCAAGTCATATACAAGAGGGCAAACCCTCCGTAACCTCACTCCGTTCGAACGGTAAGTTTAGGTTTTTGCTTGACCTGGCGTTTTTGATTTGTCAACTAACCAACGGGCCATATTGGGAGAAAGTTGAAAAGTTAAGTCACTTGACCTTGGTACCCAGAAATCGCGTTGAGCTACAGCATATACGATACCAATTATCACATGCTATGCTTCTTAACGCTGTCCGTTGTAGGTTTAGTGCATCAGCTATCATCCGTACTGCAGCAGCTAGCATCTGATACACACTGGTCATGCTTCCATCAGAGAAATGCGTAGGCAACGGATAACAGCCAATAGATTTCGACATAGCGTAGATCCTAAAAGCACCTACGACGCAGAATACCCACGCTTTTCGAAGAACGAAGGGTAACTGTTATGTTTGGGTGAGACCAGCATGGTCGAACTCTATTGGATGGCTATTGTGTCCTTACTAAACGGATCTCAGCCGATGCACAGTGTGCCGCGCTCTCTCTCACTGGACAACGAGGATATCTGGGACATGTGCTGGAGTGCGCCGGCAAAGCGAAGCCAGCACAGTCCCTAAGGAAGTGGAGACCATAGGTGCGCAGAAAAATATCTAGAACATCAGATTCATACCTGAAGTGTGTCTATTATGTAGTCAAGCCGGTTAAGTAAGCGAACAAAGAAGATGTTTGTTTGAGACTGGGGGGCAGGTGATGCACGGATGACCAGTGTAAACATTGTTTGCTTGATACTCCAAAGTGTTCTATGCATTGGGCGCAGATAGGTTGCATCGTTATGATGAGGCCACGAGCTACTTGGATCGGATTATTATAACCAGAGTTCTAGCTGCCATTTCATCTTAAAGTCAAGATATTGTTAAGGTAAGCAGCGCAACAATATCCGTCGCAGCAGAATGCAGACAACCAGTTCCACATAACCTTTTGCTTTATGTGATAGCACTCTTTTGATTGATCTTCAGCTATAAGCTGAACGTGGGGTAGGCGCTAATCATACTCCAGCAAATTGGCCCACAATACGTACCACACAAGTCAAATCTGATGTAGATATACAGAACAGCCCTTGTGCGGAATGATAGAAGCACCAACGGATAGATGGAATATGTGATAAGTGTTTGATTGCAGCCTCGCAAATTTTTTTCAAATGAAATGATAGACGATATGCTAAGTTACGCTTCTCCTTGTTCTGCAAACACGCAGATTTTTTAATATTTCGCTACGAAGAGATTAAATCACAAGCAGCTTGTCTCGTAAGCTTATGGGTATTGTCAGCTGGTGAACTACTTTTCTTCAGAAAACGGAGTATGTTCAGCGGTTTAGTGCGGAGAAA
This sequence comes from Dicrocoelium dendriticum, assembly GCA_944474145.2. Lineage (NCBI taxonomy): Eukaryota > Metazoa > Platyhelminthes > Trematoda > Plagiorchiida > Dicrocoeliidae > Dicrocoelium > Dicrocoelium dendriticum. The sequence goes on along the minus strand of OX104066.1, from coordinate 27,143,824 downwards.
GAAGCTCAGGATTAACATTTCCAACAAGCGACTGAGTTGCGCCAATCAAAATAAGTGGAAGAATACTCATAGAATAAAATGATCCGAAGCAGTAATCATGCAGATCAACGTTTTGTCCACTTGGAAAGTTCACAAGTGATTTAATGCAACTTCAAACGCCACCGCTTTTGATTTTTATAGAGAAGAAGTTGTGGGTTGACAATGTTGTGTTTTTTACATGTGAGTATCATTCGGGTGCGTTATACTTTGGGGTAACACGAATAGCGCATTGTGGATAAGAGGTTTGAACACAGTAGATATGGAGGCTGAAGTAGCAGGTTCTGATAATGAATTGTATATGTGGTAAAAATGTAGGGAGAACGAGTTCCGTATGCAATCCAATCAGCTGCCAGTTTGTGTCCGTGGCCTCGCAGTCCGTTGTTATGACTTTTTTAGTAGCTAATTGCACGAGTGGTTACAGTGTTGAGGATTTAGTTTCTGAGCAAATGCCAATAGCGCTCGCTGAATAATCCTAAATACTCAGGCGCTCTTGGATATGGTAAGTAGCATTATCCTTTGACATAATGGTTTACCCGATGTTAGGAAATTTCCAAGACCAAAATTTTGCTTCAACAATTCTTGAATTGCATATTCCACTAGCTGGCGTCTGTATGCAGAAACCAGCTGTGAAAAAACCGCCGCGTCCAATTGACCAAAAGCCAATTCGCAGTGCTAGCGCAAATCGCCCCGAGCAACCTAAGTTTTCCTGCATTGGTAAAAAGAGATAATTTTTCAGAAGACAGTGCTGAAGGTCACCGTTCCCAAAGTGATACGTGTGAAGCATTTGTTGTTAGAGTGCCTACATCTTCTCACGCTGAACTGTAGACTATTGTGAACTGACCAGTCAGTAACCTTGTCAAGGTCATTTTGAAGATGCATGCGGTTTAGTGGAGCTATGAGCCACCGTCGAGGCTCTATGTCGTCTCCGTAAAGCAGTGTGAAGTGATTTTGTCAGATTGTCACACTAACCTTTAAGTACATCCTTGACACATGTTCTATTCGGTGTATGTTAGCTATTTAGAGGTGTGTTTTATTGAGCCTGATGTTGAATCAGCGAAAACGAGGTAGTTTGCTATACTGAATTATCATTATTGGAACAGAAGAATGTTTAAGATTCCGTGTGAGGAAATTGAAAGTGTTCCCAATCTTCACGGATGCACACGGAAGTCAGATGGCGCGCACGTGGCAAAATACACTGCTGGAAAATCGGCGACCGTATCCAATGCACACGAAAAAATTGAGGTTTTAAAAGGGTTAGAATGTTGGGCGGTTTCTTTTAGAAGTGGTTATCTTTATAGCTTGCTAGCATTAAAAGACGCTTTATAATAATGAATGGGGGCACATCAACATAAGAAGAGCTTTCTGTGGAAACTGTGCAACGTTAGGTAGATCTGGTAGAAACGCTGTCTCAGTATTTAGCCAACGAGGATGAAGAGAAGTGGAGAAAATTTGCATGTCTCAAGAACCTATTAACTTGCAAGAGAAAACCTCCAACATTCAAGTCACTTTAATTTAAATGTGTGAAAGTGCATTTTCGCGTTACATTTATACAAAAGTGGCGCAATAAACTTGAATCCGAAGCAGATATTAGGTTTTAGTTTTCCTTAATAAGACGTACCAGCAATCAAGTCGGCGCTGCATGTAAGAAACAATATCATCCTACGTATTAGGCTTTGATTTTTCTTGAATATTTATTTCAATTCAAAGGCATTTGTGTTTTTTAAACAAATGAACACCCGTGTTAAATCAATATGCAGCAATGAAGGTTCCCAGTACAATACACATCATTCTCATATCATTGAAATCAAGTCCGGCAGTTAACATTAACTCAGTGGGCCCGTCGTGTGAGGTTCCACTAGGAAGTGGTCCACGAGCCAAGACCATTGCGAACCCCAGCTTCATAGGTTTTAAAGTGCACCTGCCTTGTAGAGAGTTCTAACACTTTCTGCGTTAAGTATAAATGCAGTTCAACTGACCATACAGTGCACTTGTGGTTCGAACACCTGCACACTCAGCTTTTTAACGTGGCTCATTTATAACTTCAGGCCAACCAGACACTTTCGACCTTCACACAACTACCATCTGTCCATCGAGTTTGGGAACATGCAGCCTTCTAACAGGTGACGCGCAAGCAAGTCGGCTAACTCAGTGTATTTACGATCGCCTAAATGGCCTTAACCTATGCACACTCCGACGCGTATACGCGAAGTGAACCGTACCATTATCTCTCATTCAGGAAGTATTAAAATATCAAGCGTCGAACTATTAAGTGCGGAAGACTTGTCGAAATACCACTGGGACATGACAAGTAAGGATTGAGAAAGACTTCAATTACACCACGGAAGAGGCCAGGACTATGCGGTGGCGAGAGCTGTGGGGCGCAGATTTTTGTGACTTTCCACTCGTACAACAACCCACAACAAGGGAGTCGCGGAGACGGAATACACTGCTGGTCAGCAGTGAATATCTTCCTGGCTTAGGGAGCCCTTAATTTCGGGCGTGGAATTACCTAAGAGACCTGAGACAAGTTAAACAACCAAACGGGCCAGACAAGCCTAGTCTGAAAATGTAAATGTTCCCACAGGCGAGGCTAAGTTTGTGATGACCAGAGAACCGAATAAGCGGACAGCAAACGAACCATGGATTCTGGTGTGGAGACCTATAGCCAAAGTGCCAGTGCGATGGTCTATGCTAGAATTATAAATATGAACATGATAAAACATAGTACATTGGCTATCTGGTCAGACCGATCGTGGCTCCTAGTATCCCCAGACCTTGAGCAGATACTGGTCCAGATAACGAGGGAGAAGCGTTTTCGGCGGGAATTGGTTTACGACGCAAGGTTTGTCTTTAACCAGCTTTCTATGGTTTGTTACCTTCAGTGTGCGCTAATCCCGATGGAACGAAGAGGATCGCACACCGATCATCCGGCGGCGTTGAAGGTCATTATACCAACGACTTATGAGAAAGGCGATGACTGAAAGAACTTTGCCTCTCTGTTACAGGTAAACGTGTAGACCTGTGGCAGTTCGAGTTGAATGAGCCGAAAAGAACTATGCCGTGGTTTGTCAAAGGTCGCTGTCGGAGTCTTCATTTGTCAGACGGGTTGAGTGGCTTGAACCTGAGCCAACAGCCTCTTCGATTAAGACTGAAGGAATGTTTAAGTTGGAGGAAAGATTCAACATCATCACTCGCTACCCAGACAGTCGGCTCATTACAATGCAGTGGTTACTCCTTATACCGGAATCTATTAATACGAAGGCGAACAATAGGCTAAGGATATTTTACGTTCTGACACGGATTAAGTTGGCGGGTGAATTACCGCGAGCAGTATGGATGGATGAGACAAATATCAATCTGTTCTGCGCGCGTGGAAGGAGTCGTTCGAAAAGCAGCCGCCGTGAAACAATGTACGCTAGCGAAACCGTCGGGGGGAAATGTATACCTGATAAGCGCAATGACAGTGAACGAATTGCTGAAGTATTCCGTCCCATGGAACATTTGTCATAAGGAAAGAATTGCGCGCGCGGGTTGTGGCAAGTCTCTGATACTGATGGTAGACATTTGTCTGAGAGCTGTGTTCTGGTTTGAGATAACGCCCAATGTCACACTGATTTGGAGAGTACCATTTAAGGAACCCCTATGCATCGGGAAGACTGCCACAACTCGCACCGTATACACCACTATTGAACTCGATGAATGGATTTTTAATAATATAAAGGCTTAGGTTAAACCAGCCATAAGGGGGCGATATTGCGAAATGCTTCCAAGAGATGCAGCCGGCTTTATGCTCATGACAGTGTGTACAATTTTTGTAGCAGGTCGTAGCAGAAGCAGTTGCTTAAGTGAAACTGAACCACTGTCAACTGAACCAATGTCAGCATATAAGACAAAAGTATAATGCTGTTGGACAATTAGATGATCTGTACATACTTCAACACCGCTGAAAAATGCATGGTGAAAGTCACTGTTTAATTTAAAACCATTGTGGGGCCAACCCAAGTATGGCACACGATGGCTTTCAGTTGATATTGTTTCCGGTAGTTTGGTGGTGCACTTGGAATTGAAGGAAATTTGAGTAGATTACGAAGACAGCTGCTGCCTGTTGCGTTAGTTACAGCTTGTAACATAGTGGATTATACGCATCCGATGTGACGAAAATATGACAGAAGCCGTAACCACTACCTTTGGCGAAATTGAGCTGGATCCTGGGTGTTTGTTAAGATTAAGAGACGTATGATACGCTTATCGCTAGCAAGGTTTGAGCACGCCTACCTTAATAGCTTGAAACGCTAGCCGATCGAACGGATTTGCGCTGACGTGATGACGTCAGTTTAGCCGGGATACACTCTGGTGGTGGAAATCTCGCTAGCATGAGAACGTCTCTAGCCACATGGGTTCGGGTAGACGAGGTGCCCTGGTAACGGTCGAGAGGGAATTAAAGAATCTTGCGATAGGGACATAGATGCGAACGTTGCCGGGCTATCGAGGCAAACCGAAATTACGTGACGAAACAGACTGCTAACTGACGGCGAAGAGAAAGCAAAAGCAGTGATCCTCTGAAGGCTCTATTGCAACCAACAAAGGGAGTATCACAGCCAATACTGTGAGTCGTCAAATTAGTGAAAATAACTGCCGCAACGGGTGATAGATTGTATATGAACATTGCCAGCATGTGCGCAGTTATGCCTCGTCTCGAAGTGGCTGAAAGCTGCTACGTGGGGGGAGAACTTGAACTCTGCTTTGCACAGCCGTTACGCCGGTGCTTCTTGCGCCTTTTTAAAGGGACATTTGACGTGCCCACAACAGTGTAACTCTGAGGATTTCTGTACCATTTTCGCACTTGATGGTTACATAATGTGCAAATTCGGTAGGTCTCGGAATCTCGCATTCAAAGGTGTGGGATTCAGCGGTTTCTTTTCAGTTATTACATATATATGTAATCAAATGGAAATTCCGGCATTATGGGCCAGACTGTTATCCTTAAACGATACAGTGAGATATCACTTTTAATGTAAACCGAAAGGAAAGCATTCGCAGTTAGCTAAGGTCACACATTAAGATTGGGTTGAAAGTCAGGACGTCTGTCTGAGAAAGATGGTTTAGCAGCACCTACCGTGCCGAACTTATGCGCGTCTGAAGGATACCATTCGCGTTCTCTAAACTCAAACCACCCAAGCGATATGAAAACATACATCCATACTACGTCTCTCAGTGCTTAAACTTGTCACTATTACTTTTGGTGTGGCCGCACGTGAAGTTTAGACTGAAAACCAAACTACACCGCCTGCCTGCTGGATGAGACGCAACCGACCACTTTACACACGACTCACACCGTAAGAGCAACAGCAACTAACAACGCTAGGATAGTTGGGTTGGGTGGAAATAAATGAATAGACTAACAAGATGTAGTAAGTTTACCAAACTGGTCAGAATGAAACGAAAATTAATAAACTGATGCAATAAACAGAACGCAGGAACATCACTGACGGCGGGACTGCATCATGTGTGATACATTCTTCAACAAATGATGTGGGGTCTCTCGACGCCCTTATTTACGAAGGCCACACGCACAAGCATGTGTAAGTCCCCCAGTCCATTTCTTCATGCCTCTATGCCACCCCTTTGACCTGCCACCTCGCACTTTTGCCCAACTTGCTGCAGCCTAAATATATGGTCTAAGCCGACGAAGCCGGTCGACGGCTACACGGAGTACATGGCCTAGCCAACGTACATTATTAAGGTTCAGTAAACACTCCAGTAAGGTACCAGAAAGCTCCTCGTCAAATACAGACTGGAGGACCTCAGTAATGCTGCGCAACCACCGGTAATCAAATCATTTAATGTCATCGCCGCGAACTAGCTAATACTCTGCTCCATACAATAGGACTGGCTTTATGCAGCCTTATGCTACCCAAACTTTATTGACAGGCTGTTATCACGCCATCTCCGTAGATGATTGAGTGTCTTGAAAACAACACTGGCTTTGCTGTTGTGTAAAGTAACTTCCTAAGTGATGTGAAAACCAGAAGTAACACTGCTACCAAGTTAACTTAACTGGTCTACCACCTCAATTTGCTGTTCGGTGGTAGCTAGAACCGGAGATGAGTCGTTACATTCCTGCAACAACATCTACAACGTGACGGTGCAAATCACATGCCGAAGAGTGCGCGCTACCCGATATTCTACCAAGTAGTGTTTCCATAACCATTGCGTCAGAAATAAAAAGGGTTATGTTGTCCACATACGCCAGGTATACCAATTATCATCTGGCAGAAATTTTACCCAGGTATATTCAGGAATAACTGCGTCATTTAAGATTATTTCGATCATATAGATTAGAGATTAGATTATATTTGTTGTTGCCGACTTCCAGTTCCGAATTTGCCTGTCCCTGCGACATCCATAGGACAGCCACAGGATGCCTGCGCTTGCAGAGTAACTATGGGTGGCATGCGCAGCACCAACTAGAGCTTCATCCACAAACCGGATTTGCAGTGCAAACCCAAAGAAATATGACCGAGATGCATGTGGATGGGAGCAACTTTTCATCAAAGGAACCCGTCCACCCACTTCCACAGGCAAACGCATGCACACAGTATTTGATATTCAGCGCACATAACGCAATGGCTGGAGTGTAGTCCGCTCAAAACTGGATGTAACCACTCTTTGAGCCTAGCACCCAACGAGGGCTGTGCACTCCGTTCCCTACAGCAACGACCAATTGACTCTAGGAGCCAATATAGACATGATATTGTGTAACAGACATGTGGAAAACTTGTCATCATTCACAGTAAGCTCAGCCATACCGGGAAAGTCAAGTAACAACCAATCATTTGAAATGACAATGACAACACATAAAAAACTTTATGCGAAAATGCCCACATAACTCATCGTTAAATATGCATGTTAAATAAATAGGTTATCAAAACTCCGCGATAAGTCGAAGCTGTCAAATATGTTTACAAATGACACAAACGCAGAGAAGTTAAGGAAGTTAACCGGCATTAGCTTAAGTGACTTGTGCAAATCCCTAAAAGATTATTCAGCCAGTCATAAAAATTAGGTGACAGAGGAATTATTAAGACAATATATAATACCGACCACCAGAAATAAAGAGACACATCACGCAAGCACATGGTTAGTAACACGAATGCAACGTAGTTATCAAATCTGCGCCGGTTCTGCTTACTTTTTCTTTAGCACCCGTAGTTTATTCGATGCTGGTGACACGTGGCTTCGTTCAATGCTCACTTCGGCTGCCAGACTCAGGCGATCGCTACCGCGTGTGCTAAAACACCATGCACTCGAAGTCGATAGAGTACACTCAATTGGCGCCTATCGCCTTTGTACGTGCAGATTCTTCTCCGCGTTCTCAAGGGTTTTTTCTTGTACCTCGACAACTGCCTTCGTGATCGGATCGCGCCATGCAGGCCGATCAAACGCCTTCGATTCCCAACCTCTGAAATCAATATTAGAACATGATAGCCTCACTTTGATCATGTACTGATAACGAAGCTTCGGTTTTCATATTTGCTGCTTCCCAAAACTCAGCTGACCTTATAACAGCTGCTTCGGTATCCGCATCGAATCCAAACGCCACACATGACCGAGGCTCCTCAAGTGTCTCAGCAACAGTATGCGGTTCACTACCTACATTCCACATCGGCACTACAACTTCGTATCTGCAACTCAGCCTCAGCAATCGATGAGCAGATTCCGTCGCAGACACTGTCGACGAAACGGCTCGGGATATCTCACATCGCGCCGGTAGTTCGTCTACGTTTTTCTGTCGTATAGAAGGACGGACAGCACAACGGAGTTGTAGACCATCAGCTTCGGGCCAATGTTTAGCTGGTGGTTGCTCCAAACTCGGTAATCAAGCTTCCCGAATGCCGGCCCGAATGATGGCGCTGATGAAGAATAAAAGGACTGAGTGGCGATGATTTAGAAACCACAGAAACTCCAAAAGATGATAAAGGCAAACACTTTTAACGCAAGTAAAATCTTTTGCAGTGGAAAAATGTCCAAGCGTGCTGAGTAGTGTGGGTTGTGCGGAAAGTCGTTTATTCAGTTACCTTTGTGATAAAAGATAGAAAGGGATGAAAGTTGACCCCTATGCAACAAATAATCTAACTTGCAAAATCAAAATGCATTTTTTGTATTATAAAGCTAAATGGTTTGACTGCGTTTGCCTTTATATGAGACCTCGATTAATGCGTGCGAAACAAATTTACTTAATGAACAACTTTCATATCATACTACCCACGAAGTGAAAGTAGGTTAAGCTACTTTTTGTCGTAGAATCTGATGTTGTCCACCTCTCTATGTTGACTAGTTTGGTCCAGTCACATGGGCGGTCGACTTATAGAGGTTTTACTGTATTTTCAAGCGAATTTTCTGAAGTGCGCTGCGCCAAATCAAACAGGTGCGATAGAGAGCGATGGAATTCTTCAAGCTCCGTTTTATATTGTTCGAGTGGTACAAGCGGAAGTCTTCGCAGAATAGACATGTCTCTTTTAACACAACCAATCCAAATGAATGCGAGAGTTGAAACTGAAATCCTGCAGATCAAGACGCCTTATGCCTTTCTTCAGTAACGCTATAATCCGAGTGGGCGAAAGATTAAAGTAAGTTTCGAAGCCGTTCGAAGTGAGACATCCGATTTTACCTCCGGGTCGCCGTTACGTCACTCGCCTTCTTATATCCACTACGCCAATAGACACTCTGGATCTCAGCATACACTTTACAGGATTCAGCAACGTTGTTAGATCTTGAGACGAGTTCCCGCCTTGAGACACGGGTTGCTTAGCAATGCTGGATGCCTCATAAACCGTGCAAAATCATTAAGTCAACTGATGGCGCTGATAGTAGCCGATCTGTGTCTAACCTTTCATGCAGCATTTACTACCCTTGAGGATGGTTACTTTGGACCTTTCATGGTACGACGCATCCGTATGCATGAAAAGAGATATGGATGTATTTTCAGCTGCTTGACTACAACAGCCATTCACACTGAAGTTTCGCATTCCATAGATATCGATTACATTTTGTTTGCATTTTCTAGATTTTCGGCTAGACGCGGTTGGGCGACTGTCATATACAGCTTTGATGGACAAAATTTTTGCGAGGCTGAAGCTGAGTTACGAAGCCTCCTGGGTAAGTAAGGCAAATAGAAGACAACGAAATCCATGCTGTCACGGGAGATGTATTGGAAGTATGACCCTCATTGTGCCAGACATCGAGATGATCTTTGGAACGAATTATTCGATCGACACGCAAATTGTTGCTCAACGGTGAGATCGTAACGGAATAAGTGTTAATGACGACACTTGCTGAAATCGTATGAATATTGAAGGACAGGCCACTAGTAGGGGTACCAGACTCACCTGCTCCAAATGACACCGGTTCGCCGAGAGAAAGCTTGATTCTGGCGAACGATCATTCTCTAGAATATCCGGGGATAAATTACCGATGAAACTGGAGTAGAAGAAGGAGGCAGGTAAGACATTTTCCCGATAAGTTTTGTTGTAGGTGCATTAGCGTGTGCTTAACGAAAGTACAGCAGAAAGAAATGGTTAACTGAATTTAGAGAGCTCAGGCAGGTGACCTAATTCTGGTTTGTGTTTTACGCCCAACAAGAGGACTGTGGCCGAAGGCAGTCATGGAAGAAATAATGCAAGGCAAAACACACTGGTTCGACAGGCGTTGGTGAGGAAAAGCAAGGTATCCTGCGAATGGATATCAGACAACTCTGTTTGTTAGAAGCATACGAAGGAGAAAACGATGAGTCTGTGGATCCGTTGAAAAGTATAGAAAACCACTGGGCGAGTGTAAAGTCATAGTAAGACCTTTGGATAGTCAGTCAAACTGGTTTACCTATTGAGGATATAAAATTTTCTTTTCCCAAACACTACATGTATATACTTGCAAAAATCTGCACATATTTTTGCTAACAATTATTATGAAACACTTTAAGTTTTCACTTTGCCTTATTGACATATCGTTGTCGCCTCCAGGTTAAAAAGTTCATCCATGGCAGTGTACCAATTAGAAAACTGGCTTGCTGTACCATCTTGCCACGCTGCCGCACGTCTTTCTGTTTCTGCTATTTCCTATTAAGGTTGCAATCTTATTTGCAAGTTGATTACTGTATTTCATTTATATTATGGAGCCACGGTAACAGAAGGTAGGTTTTAATTTCGATGCCCAGAACATGCATATGTTATAGGTTTACTAGTAATTCAATTTCTTGCCCCATATTGTGCGACTTCCTACTATAAGATTCGTATAGTTTTTACAGTTGCATTTATATACGTGAAGGATTTGTACGTCTACTCTTAGGTAGATGTAAAGGTCACGAATCCATTTTGATGTTTGCATATTTCATGGAATCTGCATAGGCCATACTTCTGTATGATTTTGCATTGCTAATGACTAGATGCATCTGTTTTGGTATATATATATCCATATGTTCATGGCAATTTGATCACAAACAGTAACTTTCAACCCTATCGTACACATTGCTTAGATCCTTGCTGAGTCGTTTAACGCTGCCTTCAATACAAGAGTATTAATTTCGAATCTTTCATTGCTTTTCATTTCGCTTTGAATGCAATTATATCCCGCTGTTGTCTATTGACGAATACTTGTCCACCTTTCTTGCTCTTTTATTAAAGCACAGTTAAGTTTATCGACCATGAACTGCAGTTTTCTATACTGTAAATGCCTAGTTTATTCCAACTGAAGATATTTACTGGAGTGTTATGCATATTATACGTATTTCGTTATCCCTAATATGACTAACAAAGGCCATAGCGTTATTTCCGTTTATTAGCTTGGTTTCCAATCGTAAATTTAAAAAAACAACTAAACAGTAATAAAATCTACGCAATGTAGCCTTGAATCCCTCGAGATTCCGCAAACTCCTTCCGCCCGCTATACTGAACATATATCGTCAGAGCGCTTGCTTTTTGAGAAACACTCTTTTGTAATTTCTGAAGTGCTGTGGAAAGTGCTGAAATGGCTAAGCAGTCAAATGAATTTAACTTATTTGACAGAAATGTCGTTCACTTTTTCTCCTTTGATAAAATTCGTATTTTTTAATAAATACTGGTATTGTTCTGGGCATTTCGAGACACGAACTGATTACGTGGTCTGATCATTTTGTACAGCATAATGGGATAATGGATATATTTTTCTGGTTTTGCATGATTGAAGTGGATTGTTAGTAGTGTACTATCACTGTAACTAAATTAGATGGATAATTTGGGAATGGGAATATATGTAGGTGTGACAGAAAATTCCAGTAAAGTAATAGAGCGAAACATAGAATCCTCTCCCGGGGACCTGCTTCAATGTAGGTTATTTGGTCGAAAGGTTTCATCCGTGGTTACAAGTCTCATCTGGCCATTTGCTGACGTGGCCCAAACTATGTGAGTCTTCTTCAATTTGGTTTGTTATTTTTTGTGCTTTTTTGCATGCGAGTAGGCCGTCAACAATTTAAAAGCTGTTTTGTACGGGCCGTCAGCAGGTTGACGCCTTTGCTATGGCGTCATGTGGTCAATGCGCAGAATCGATTGTTGGGAAGAAGGGCACTCATTGCATTCAGCACATTCCACCAATTAGCTGTTTCGAGTCCAGCACTTTTAATATTTGCCAGTGAGTATATGCAATTCACGTTGCTTGGGTATACCAGATAGCTCGAAGGCTTCAATCAGCCAACTCACAAGATTGGCCCAATCGTGACCATCAGTGTGGTGGGGTTGAGGTATATTTGACGTAGAAACAACCGTAATGACCTGAGAAAAACTATTCATGCACTGCTATGTTTTCTAATGTTTATGGATTTCAACGGTGGCCATGCAATTTGTAACGCTGTGTCTTCAAATGTGGGGTTTATTTCGCGTTACCAAATCTTGGCTCAGTTGACGTGCCTTCATTGACTTCTCCGTGGCCGTTAGAATTTTAGTAATGCGCAGTCTAACCGCCGATTCCGCGATGTGTGGATATTTACTGTGCTACCAAACTACTGTATTCGTATGCTTACTGATAATTGAATCCAAAGTATGGCGAAATACGATGCATTCTCTATCAAAGCTATCTATTTGACAGATTTTCATTGATTGATTTAATACTCAATTTAGACTGTATCATTGCACATAATTTAAGTGCCAGTGAAAGTCGCACGCCCACATATAGCTACGAGATAGGGGGAATTGGCTCAGCCACTTTTACTTCATTTACACTTGATGTGGTTGGCTGGCTGTCGTGGCGCACGGATGTAATCAACCGCGTTGTTGAAATGCACGTGCTGGAGGTTTAATTGGCTGTCGAGTGATGTAAACTGATTGGGTAATACGAAGACAAAACTGTTGTGACTTTTGATAGGTAGTAAGGTTGAACTCGATATTCTGATTCCCAAGATTGCTGGCCATTCAGTCAGTGTAGACAAATAAGTTAGTCGTGTTTGCAATGCCAGAAATCTCACAAAGTGACACCATAATTAATGCAAGGGACCTTTAATCAACGACTGTTACTTTTTCATATTAATTGTCCTGGACTAGATTTGATGTCATAATAACTTGCAGTGAATAGAATGCGGACTAAAATGCGGTATTCTACAACAATCAAAAAGAACGGTTTAGTTACCTGGTCCACTCTCGGTTTATTAACTGCCGCTTAAGTACATCACAAATATTAATTTTCCCATGAGTTTCTGAAATCTGCAAAAGTCGATGTATACAATAGCTGTACTAAAATTTGAATTGAGCGAGCTTTTAATAGCCATTTCCTTGGCGAAATTTCTGTTTGAATATTTTCGCACCAATACAGCCGCCATGAAGTAAACATGGGGAATCCCTTGCATGTGTTATCAAATATTTCTATTCTGATTTCCTTTCTAAGAAACAATTCTAAATCACTTTTGACCTCACAATATCCAAACGTTACTAGATGTTCCCGGTATGAAACGGGATGCGAAAAATAATAATTGCGTTAGACTTACTTTTGCTGATCACTATTGTCGGGTTAGGCCTCCGCCATTATCCCTGAAGGAGCAAAATCAGTGTTAGAACTGAGTTAGGATTAAATCAAAGTATGATGATATCCGATAGTTTTTCGTTGTATATCGTCAGTCGCATAGTACATATTTTGCTGTCATTTCCGTAACATTGCTGAATTTGCTATCCAGTTTCCTCTGGATCACTGGTGGACCAGTGGCGACCAAATATTTCATCTGAGCCACCGCTTGTCTAAGAGTTCACAGTCGACGTTCGTGACGGAGTGAGATCCCAACGAAACGGGCTGCAGAGAAAAGGAGAGTTTCGAGATTGATCCCCAGATAGACTTACACATGATCCACCGTCAATAAGCCATATCTCCGGAGCACGTTCAGCAGGATGGAAGATAGGAGGAGTTCTCAACCGATTCGCGCGCTGTGCAAACTAAATCAATCATTTCCCCTCACAAACTAATGTTTAGATGCTGTTTCAGGGCGCATGAAAGCTACTGACACGCTTAAGCCACAAACCAAATTATTGGGGAACGTAAATCTCCAAGCATGCCAATACTTGCAATAATGAACTGCACAAAATCAAGGCCAAAATTTATCGGTCAAAATTTGCTTCAATTCGCGGATTATCTTGGTTCCGGTCTACAATAACCCATGTCGACCAGTAATACAGTCGAAACATTTTGGGCTCCGCTCAGTGATCTCAACACATGTCAATTAGTTCGAATATCCTACCTTTCCCCAACTACCCAACTAGTTATTTTGACCTATCATAGACTAAAAGATTCGGCTTGAGCACTGAGCCTAAAGCTAATTCTCCCACTGTAAAGCTGTCTGAATTATATCCGTTCTTGTATATCAGTATAGTTTGGAAGATCAACGAGTGTGCGTTGAACATTACCGAGGTGAATCCGATGACCTATTGGTTATTCACTGGATTCCACAACATTATGAAAGATTGCGCCGCCATCATCTGCAACCTACCGGCCTAGTCACATAAAGACACTGTGAACGAAAACTAGATCGGAGGCCCAATACACTCGAGCGAAACATAACTTTCACGCGGGGTATTTGCTAGGTTGTTGCTGTTATTATTTGCCCCCACAGTTGAAAATACCACGATGTCTCAACTGGAATTGCTAACATTATGCACAATCACGCTGCTACCACACGTTCTAGTAAATGGCAGTGCTACTGTTATAGCCCAGCAGTAGTCGTCCAAAGTAAACGTCTCCCACGAATACATGGAGATCCAGATCCGACTAAGGGCAATTCCAGCTGGTGCCCCGGTCTTAATGCCCATGACCACCAACTGCGACGAAGTGGCATAAGTGATTTAGAGTCTCGATCGATCAGCATGGAAACGATATGGTCAACATCCCTATACCAAGCATTCGAAAGTACTTTTCGTCAGATTTATCAATTATCGGCACACGCACATGTAAATACACTTATCATTGCCTCTTCCAGAATAAAATTCAAATTACGTGGTGCTTTGTTGAGAGATAGATTTGCTATTGTGGACTATTCAGAGATATGTGAAGTGATAATATTTGCTGCCGTCATCACCATGATGCGCGGGTGGTCTCATTCATTTGGAGTAGCAAAATGAAGTCACTTTTATTACGTTATTAATAGTGTGGTAACGTTGTAGTATGAATAAAAGAGCAATGATTTTCTAGTCCGGTAGGACTGAATACTTTAATGCAGAAAACATGATTATAAAATGTAACTCGCATTGGTGGACTAATCATGTTGTTCGCATAAAGACATGCGTAAAATATGCAAGGTACTCACATACTAGTGCGTAAAAATCCACAGGTTAGAATTATTGGAATGTACGGTTTAGATGCAGTAAACAGCTTCCGGTTATCACAAGTTCTAAAATGATATATGAATGAGGCACTACATTGTCAAATCGTTTTTAAACGTTGTTTGGTTGGGAGTGGAGACGACGTAGTTTTGGAGAGGGATGGACAACTCTCACATATGAGGGAGAATATATTTCGGCAGAATTCCAACTGGCACTAAGGGTTTGTCAGCTTTACTCAATGATCTATTTGTTAGTTGTTATGTTTCGACTCAAACGTTGAAAAAAGGCCGTTCGGGTTCTTCATAATGTGGAAAACCAGTATGATGTCGCTTGCAAGCAAGGAAGTTTATTGCTGTGCATTCACATATACTTCACTTTAGGCTGGTAGGGCAGTTGGAAGCGGTCTTATAAGTTCTTAGAAGCTGTTGGTCGAGGAGTTTCGAGAGCAGCAAGGTATTGTTTCTGCCACACCTGCTACGCCTGTATGTCAGTATGCACTTGCCGTGGGATATAAGCGCTAATCATTTTTCAAAAGAGTGAGAGCATAGATGGATCGAACGCCCTGCGAAAATCAAATTGTTGATGGAACAATGGAACGGGTAAAAAGCATTGTTTAACATGTCTCGTGGGATGAAAATCATTGCGAAAAGTAAATTGCGTTTTAATAAACTAACCATAGACTTATGTAGAATAGCGGAGATGTTCGCGTATTAAACGTATAAATACATAAATCCATTGGTTGGTAGTTTGGCAAAACGTTTGAATGCGTTTTGTAGCTCCTGGCTAAAAAGTCATAAAATGAAATATAAATGAGACAATGCATCGCCAACTCGTTTAGTAACTATCGCCAGGTTAGGAACAGAGCCGACAATTAGGGAGGGCGTTCCAAGGCTGGCACACGCGGAGTAAAAAATAAATTTTTACAGAATTCAAGCCCGCTATATTGAATTGTCAGTTTTAGAGGGTGACCTCTTAGGTTAGTGTTGTGGTTCGATTCCAGCAGCGGACAGCAAATTTGGTTTGGGTTCTTCAGAATCTGGTAAACCAATATGAGATCTTTCCGAGAAAGCCTATATCGACTGCTGCACATTCTTAGAGATTTCAGTATAAGCAGATAGGGCAGATGAAAGAGGCCGTTGACGTTCTTGGTTGCCCTTCGTTGAGGAGTCTCGAGAAAGAAAAGATCCTGTTCCTGCCACGGTTGCCACGCCTGAATAGCAAGTTCCACGTGCGGCCGCACGTAAGTGATATGCATTTGGGGAAGGATTTGCGGTTCAAACCGACCGAAGGTTCTGCGAAGCGGGCCAAAGGGTTGTTTGCCGCTTCTCATCGGTTATCTGCTTGTTTTGAACACTCGAGATCTTCCTGTACCAACACACCAAGGTCATGCTCCTGAGAGACCTGCTCCAAGGTGTTGTCTCCCAGCTTATAAGCGCTCACCGGCTGGTGACGAAGATGAATCAATTTGCACTTAGCAATGTGCAATTGAAGTACGTTCCTCTTTGACAATTCATAAATGCAATCTAGCTCATGTTGAAGTTGATCGTGATCTGGCTTGTTACTAATTGTCCGCCATATCTCGACGTCATCGGCGAAAAGCAAGACATTTGAGGAGATAACTCTTGCCAGGTCGTCGATAAACACCAGGTATACGCGCGTCGACCAGTTCTTACAATACGTAGTAGCGTGTGATCGTATTAGTTAGCTCCGAGTGTTCAAACGGATATTCTGCATAACCCACAAAGCTAAACGCTATTACTACATGGTATATGAGACCTAATGGACTAACCATCAAAAAGTTCTCAAACATGAGCCGTTCATTCCTGAGCAAACGATCAAATATGGACAGTTTGTTTGCTGTTCTGAATTTATTGGGCGTAATGACATGGTTGTACAAGGGAATAGTAGTGATCAGTTCATGCAAGTCTGCTATGAACTGCACACTGATCGCTGCAGCAGCCTCCAGATCGTGTAGATTGAAGTCGCCGGAGATGTGAATGTGATGGTCCCTGTGCCTGTTACTCTAGTAATGACAAGTATCAAGCGGGAATCTATTTCCGTAATGGACGTTGGGGGCAGTAAAAGACCGCTAAGAGACACGTGTCGTTGTGTCGTAGTAGGAGACGGCATAAGATTGTGTCGGTAACGTTTAATCCCAGATCATCAAGTATTGCATAGTGCAGGTCGCTGCGGTAGTAGAGTATGACCCTACCTCCTCTGCCGGTGCGGTCGTTCCGGATAAGTGATAATCCAGCTATCTCAACCTCAGTATCAGTCACCTCTTGGAGTAATCAAGTTTCGGTACTAGAAATTAGGTCCCAAACATTCGCGACCTGACGTAGCCGAAGTTCGGTAACTTTACGAAGGAGACCTTAGGGGTTAGTGCACATACACGAAAGTTTCTCAAATTCCAGCAAAGTTTCCGAGGTTGTGCAATTCATACGTGTAGTTTCACCGGCCAGTTAGTGGCCGGCGACTAATCGTTTCTTCGATATGAAGGGTTTAACATCTTATTCATTGTCCATTTAGTCAGTCCCTTGTCTAAAATTCTACGTACAGTGTAAGATGTTTGGCCAATATCAACTTCTACAGATTGTATGGGCGCATTCGTCACGCTACTGGTGCATTGTTCTTTCATAGGTCAGATCGCCTTTGGTTCTTTGAGTGACATATCATCTCTAGGATGCATATAGCTGATCGTTTTCAGCCGAACATCAAATGGTAGCCTGTAACGGAACATGTACCAGCTTTTTAACATCCGTGCTACCATATGTTTTGACTAAAGGACCACATTCAACACTCTCGGGCCACTTCCTTTGTAGTTCGGTGAGGTACGCAGTCGTGACACGGATTTCGCTAACACATCATCCCAGCAGAGTGTTTCACGAACAGAACACCACTGTTCTTTATCATGGGTTGTACCTTCATGCTCACCACATGCCTCAGTTTCAGGAACACCATCAAATAGTATGGTTCTGGCTGAAGTTTCCTTCCGGTAATCTTCTAAGTTGCGCTTAACTAGATAATACTCGCCCCATAGGACGTCTTTAAAGATACGGATGGAGCAGTGTTCATCTCTGAGACTAAACGTTGACAGTAGTATGATTCGACTTCATTGATGGAGTTCAGCACAAAGCGCAGAAATATTGGCTCCGCGAAATGCTTAGAGATGGAGTGTCGTGTAATACGCAGTAAGTGTACACGTTTCAGTACAACTCCGATTAGGTCACTATTACTGTCTCAATGGTTAAGCTCATCTAGCTGCTTGCTTCTTATTGATGTCGACTTTGATTCTGGGATATTGGAGCACAGTACGCTCAGTACAGGTAGTTGTTTATTTACACCTTTAAACATGCCACTATTAGTGATTGAAGTACTCGGAGACGTACCGCAGGAAACCGGTGCTGCTTGCACTAGGAAAACTCCGCTACGCTCCTCAGTTTCCGATACATTTGGGGGTAATGTTATTTTAAATGACGGCTCTTCTTTTAGGCAACCGTAAACCATCTTCCACTGGTATCGGCTTGCTCTTTTTC
>OX104066.1:27105580-27125084 GCA_944474145.2 Dicrocoelium dendriticum | reverse complement strand
TGGGCCAAGAACATTGACAACCCCTGCCTCACAGGTTTTAAGGTACATCTGTTTTGTAGAGTGTTGTAACACTTTCTAGGGAAGTCTAAATGCGGTTCAACTGACCAGACAGCTCACTTATGGGTCGCGCACCTGCACACTCAGCTCTGTAACGTGGCTCACTTGGAAGGTCAGGCCAACCAGACACTATCGACATTCACACAACTAACATCTGCGCGTCGCGTTTGTGAACATGCAGCCTTTTAACAGGCGACGAGCAAACAAGTCGGCTAACTCAGTGTATTTGCGATTGCGTAAATGGCCTTAACGTACAAACACAACGACGCGTATACGCGACATGGACCGTACCATAATCTCTCATTCCAGAAGTGTCAAAAATCAGGCGTCGAACTACTTAAGTGGCGGACGACTTAAGGTAATACCACTAGGACCGAACAAGTAAGGCTTGCTAAGTGTTTTAGTTTCACAACAGAAGAGGCCGAGACTATGCGATGGCGAGAGCTGTGGCGCGCAGAATTATGTGACTCCAAAAACTGTGGGTCATGCTGGATGGTGCTCTCCACTTGTACAACCACCCACAACAGATGGATTAGCGGAGACGGAATGCACTCCTGGTCAGCACTGACTTTCTTTCTGGCTTAAGGAGCCCTTGCTTTCGGGCGTCGAAGCACCTAAAAGACTCAAAATTGTCACTCTTACTTTTGGTGTGTCCCATGTGAAGTGTTGACTGGACACCATCCTACATCGCCTGACGTCGGGATGAAACGCAGCCGACCACATGACACGTGGCTCACACGGTAAGATTAACAGCAACTAACAACGATAGGATAGTTGGATTGGGTGGAAATAACTGAACGGACTGACAACATGTAGTAAGTAGGTTAAACTGGTCAGAAGGAAACGAAAATTAATAACCTGCTGCAACAAATTGGATGCAGGAACACCACTGACTGCGTGACTGCACCATGTCTGATACATTCTCCAACAAATGGCATGGGCTATCTCGCGGATCTTATTTAAGAAGGCCACACGCACCAGCATGTGTAAGCCCCCCAGTCCATTTATTCATGCCTCTATGCCATCTCATTGAGCTACTACCTCACTTTTTGCCTAACTTACTGCAGTCAATATGTATGGTCTACGCCGACGAAGCCGGTCGACGGGTACATGAAGTACATAGCCTAGCCTAGTACATAAATAAAGTTCATTAAACACTCCAGTAAGGCAACAGAAAACTTCTCGTCAAAAACCAACTGGAGGACCTCAGCAATGCTCCGCAACCACCGGTAATCAACGCATTTAATGTCATCGCCGCGAACTATCCAGTTCTCGAATCCATACAGTAGGACTGACGTTAGCCCGCAGCGTTATGCAACCTAGCTTTTATTGACAGGCTGTTACTATATCATCTCCGTAGATGGTTGAGTCTCTTGAAAGCAACACTGGCTTTGCTGCTGCGTAAAGTAACTTTCTAAGTGATGTGACAACCAGAAGTAACAGAGCTACTAAGGTAACCTAACCGATCCACCACCTCACGTTGCTGTTGGATGATATCTAGAACCGAAGATGTGTTGTTCCTTTCCTGCAACAACATCTACAACGTGAAGGTGCAAATCACATGCAGAAGAGTGCGCGCTACACAACAGTCTACTAAGTAGTGTTTGCATAAATGTTGCGTCAGGCCTAAAAAGGGTTATGTCGTCCACCTACGCCAGGTATACCAGTTGGTAATCTGGCAGAATTTCCACCCCGGTATAGTCGGCAATAATTGAGTCATTTATGATTATTTCGCTCACAAATATTAGAGATTAGATTAGATTAATGGTTACCGGCTTCCAGTTCCGAATTTGCCTCTCACTGCGACATCCACAAAACAGCCAAAAGAAGCCTGCGCTTGCAGAGTATATATGGGTGGCATGCGCAGCACCACCCACAGCTTCATCCACACACCGGATATCCATTGCAAACCCAAAGAAATATACTCGAGATGCATGTGGCTGGCAGCCACTTTTCATCAAAGGAACCGGTCCAAACACTTCCATACGCGAGCACATGCACGCAGTAATTGAAAATCAAGCACACGTAACGTAATGGCTGGCGTGTAGTCCGCTCAAAACTGGATGTAACAACTCTTTGAGCCTAGCACCCAACGAGGGCTGTGCATTCCTTCCCCTACAGCAAAGACCAATTGCCTCTACGAGCCAGTATAGACATGGTAGTGTGTAACAGACATGTAGGCAACTTGTCAGCATTCACACCAACCGCAGCCATACCGGGAAAGTCAAGTAACAACCAATCACTTAAAATGACAATATCAAATAAAATACATAGAAAACTTTATGCGAAAATGCCGACATAACACATCGTTAAATATGCATATTAAATAAACTGGTTATCAACAACTCCGCGATAAGTCCAAGCTGTCAAAGATATTTAAAAACGCGACAAACGCAATATAGTTAACGAAGTTAACCAGCATTAGCTTAAGCGACTTATGCAAATCCCTAAAAGATTATTCAGCCAGTCATTAAAATTAGTTAACAAAGGAATTATTGAGACAGTATATCACACCGACACCAGAAATAAAGAGACACATCACGCAAGCACATGGTTAGTAACACGAATGCAGAGTAGTTACCAACGCTGCGCCGGTTCTGCTTACTTTTTCTTCAGCACCCGTCGTTTATTCGATGCTGGTGACAAGTGGATTCGTTCAAGGCTCCCTAGGACTGCCAGACTCAGGCAACCGCGACCTCGTGTGCTACACCGCCGTGCATTTGAAGTCGATTGAGTACACTCAATCGGCGCCTGTCGCCTTTGTACTTGCCGATTCTTCTCCGCATTCTCAAGGGCTTTTCCTTGTACCTCGACAACTGCCTTCGTGATCAGATCACGTCATGCAGGCCGATCAAACTCCTTCGATTCCCAACATCTGAAATCAATATTTGTAGGTGATAGCCTCACTTTGATAATGTATTGATAACGAAGGTTCGGTTTTCATATTTGCTTCTTCCCAAAACTCAGGTGACCATATAACAGCTGCTTCAGTATCCGCATCGAATCCAAACGCCACACATGACCGAGCCGCTTCAAGTGTCTCAGCAACAGTACGCGGTTCACTTCATACATTTCACGTCGGCGCTACAACTTCGTATCTGCAACTCAGCCTCAGCAATCGATGAGCAGATTCCGTCGCAGACACTGTCGACGAAACGGCTCGGGATATCTCACATCGCGCGGGTAGTCCGTCTACGTTTTTCTGTCGTATAGAAGGACGGACAGCACAACGGAATCGTAGACCATCAGCTTCGGGCCAATGGTAAGCTGGTGGTTGCTGCAAACTCGGTAATCAAGCTTCCCGAATGCCTTCCAGAATGATGGCTGGGATGAAGAATAAAAGGACTGAGTGGCGATGATTTAGAAACCACAGAAAATCCCAAAAATGATGAAGTCAAAAATCTTTTAACGCAATCAAAATATTTTGCTGTGGAAAAATATCCAACCGTGCTGAGTAGTGTGGGTCTGCTGAGTGTCTTTTATTCAGTTACCTTTGTGATAAAATATAGAAAGGGATAAAAGTTGACCTTTATGTAACAAATAACCTAACTTGCAAAATGCACACTGCATTTTGTTGTATTATATATCTAAATGGCTGAACTGCGTTTGCGTTTATATAGGAACTCGTTTAATGCTTGCGAAACAGATTTATTTAATAAACAATTTTCATAAAATACTACCCACAGAGCGAAGGTAGGTTAAGCTACGTTTTGACGTAGAAACTTATGTTGTCCACCGCTATATGTTGACCAGTTTGGTCTAGTCAAATGGACGATCGACTTATATGGTTTAACTGTATTTTCAAGCGAATTTTCTGTAGTGTACTGCGGCAAATCAAGCAGGTGCGATAAAGAGCGCTGGAATTCGTCAAGCTCCGCTTCATATTGTTCGAATACTACAAGCGGAAGTCTTTGCAGAAGAGATGTGTCCCTTTTAACACAACCAATCCTAACGAGTGCCCGAGTTGAAACTGAAATCCTGCAGTTCAAGACGCTTTATGCCTTTCTTCAGTAACGCTATAATCCGAGTGCGCGAAAGATTAAATTAAGTTGCGAAGCCGTTCGAAGTGAGACATCCGATTTTACCTCCGGGTCGCCGTAATGTCACTCGCCTTCTTATACTCCATTACGCCGATGGACAGTCAGGATCTCATCATACACTTTACAAGATTCAGCAAAGCTATTCGATTGTGGGAGGAGTTCCCACCGTGAGACATGGGTTGCTTAGCAGTTCTGGATGCCGCATAAACCGTGCAAAACCATTAAGTCAACTGATAGCGCCGATTATAGTCGATCTGTGTCTAACCTTCCGTGCAGCATTTACTGCCCCTGAGGTTGGTTACTTCGGACCTTTGATGGTACGACGTGTACGTATGCATGAAAATAGATGTGGATGCATTTTCAGCTGCTTGAATACAACAGCCATTCACTCTGAGGTTTGGCATTCCACAGATATCGATTACATTTTGTGTGTATTTTCGAGATTTTCGGTTATACGCGGTAGGGCGACTGTCATATACTGCTTTGATGAATAAAGTTTTGCGAGACTAAAGCTGAGTTACGCAGCCTCCTGAGCAATTTAGGCAAAGAGAAGACAACGAAATCCATGCTGTCACGGGAGATTTATTGGAAGTATGATCCTCCTTGTGCCAACCATCGAGATGATCTTTGGAACGAATTGTTGAGTAACGTTGGCAACGGTGAGATCGTAACGGATTAAGTGTTAATGACGACAGTTGCTGAAATCGTATGAATATTGAAGGACAGGCCTCTAGTAGGGGTACAAGGCGCACCTGCTCCACACGCCACCTTTCGACGAGTGAAAGCTTGATTCTGGCGAACGATCATTCTTTAGAATAGCCGATGATAAATTACCAATGAAACTGAGTAATAAATTTCCGACACCGATTTCCTCTCGACAACCGTCGCTGGTAACTTGTTCCAATATTTCACAATTCGACGCTCGAAGGATAACAGTTGAACGATGCGCTTTATATCCGTTGCCAATATTTTGCAATGGTGTCCGCGTTTGCTGTCTGGTGCGCGAACGTATTACAACGCCGTCAACATAGGAGAGTGGCCCAGGTGAAATCTGTGGTGCTTCATTATAAGATCAACTCGAAGCTGATGATATGCCAGTGTATACAGCCCTAGTTGCCTACATCCGTCTTCGTAGGACATACCCCGTAAACTGGTGATGAGACGGGTAGTAACACGCTGGAGCCGTTCCATTTTCACCCATTGTGGTCGGAAAATAGGCAGGTGATCTGTATACTTGTTATTTTAAGGTATGTGACATAATAGTAAATGTTAGATGAGGCCAAGCAGAGATTTCCGTTGTGAATTTCATCAACATGAAGCCTCCAGGTAGTGTGAATATTGTGCGTTAGTGCTTAAAAATAACTACCTCATTTCCGGGTAGAGGATACCAAAAGTCATAGAAGACAGACTTCACGTTAGTGGTACATACGCAACGAGCAGTATAGCAATCAGAGTTTTTAAAAACTGACGTCATGTTCATAGCGCATCTGAGGATTGGAAGCACAGGATTCCGGTTCGTAAAAGACCATGAGGCTGCAATGCCTCATATCGCTGAACATTGTCCTTGATTCCTTTGGTATTTGCATTTTTCATTCGTTATCACCCAATTGCTTATTGTAAATAAGATGTTTAATGTCAACTGAAGACATGGTAAACGTTTAAGCCGAGCTTGCCGGAGCGCTATCACTTTGCGCCGGCGGTAGATTCGCTGCAGTAGTAGGTGTTGGCTGTTTCTCTGTTCGTAATGCACGAAAAATCGAGCTGCGCATTTCAGCGCACTTTGCTATACTGATCCGCTTGACAGGCATTTTGCATCCTTTCTCCCTAACTTACACTGACAATGCTTACTAATTATTTTCAGAAAGTCGTGCTCAGTAGCTTGAATTACGAGGAATTGTTGCGCAGACATACAAATACACGAAAGGAGAAACTACGCTGCATACACTGCATGTAATCGCATTTGCGCGATGTCACTATGCAGTCTTGAATGAATCGGATCGCAGTCGGTCGCAGTCCCATAGCTTTATTTACGAAGCCAGCTACATTCATCAATCGAATGGAGGGATTACTGTCAATTCCAAGACGTAGCAACGTTTGATTCCGTCTGTGTATCAAGTTTCACCACAGATTAATCTGTTCATTATTATGAGCAAGTTCATGTACGTTAAAGTTGACATGTTCAGTGACACAGATAAATCTATTGCATCCTATCCAGCTCAGAGGAGAAGTGATTCGGTTGAACGTTTGTCCGTTAGCAACGTCAGTGTGTGATTTTAAACGGGTACGGCATTTCAGTGAAAAAGCAGGGCTTATAACGTCCCAATATGACCAGTGTTGCTGAGTGGGTCCGAGACCGGGCCAATTCGTAGTGAAGAATTTAACGGTGGACAGTGTTTAATGTTATGTTCTCACATTCGGTGGGAACGGCCTATAAGCAAGGTTGATGTCTGCCATTTCTTTTGTGACAAGAAGCCTTCCAGTGTCTTACTTGTGTACACATAAGCTAAATGCTTGTCATGGATAGGTATTTTCCGCCACTTTCTCATGACCTTCCTCCTCGGCTTGCAATTTGCGCATTTACGGCGCCAAGTTCAGCGAAATTCCCAGGTAGCCAATCAGTCGAAGTTAAGAGAAAATGATCCGAAGATGGCCACGTTGTTGTGTACCGTCTTCATGGATGGGACCGTGAGATAACACACTATATGCGCAGTGCCGCAGTCAGTGCCAGTCAGGTATACCGTTATTTGTACCTAGGTCCTAAATATTATTCGATACCCATTTGTTAGTGGGACTTCATTCTTTATACCAATTCCTTTATATTCGAAATACAAGTACCCCATCTTCCTACATTTATTTATTATTCCAGGAACACGAGTTGCGACAACGGGATCCATCTCACTTCAGTGAACGGATCAGGGTTGTTCAGCATAATCAAGGTGAACGCGGTTAAATATGCATGTTTTAAGACCTAGAAATCAATACACATGCAGTCACACAGCTTCAGTTACGGAGATAACTACATTGGTTAACCGAATGCTTGCGCATTACAGCATGGCTCTTGGAATTTCAACGACGACGCGGTATCCGACTCTCTCTTTTACCCAACGCTTCTATCCTGCCTACTCCCTAGTGCTTGGAAGCACCACTGGAATTTCACAATTGTTGCACGAATAGAACAAACGCTTCCAGCTTGATCTACCTCCACCTACCAATAAAATATGGGAATAAAGATGATAAAACATTGTCTGAAGCCGATTATCTAATGTGTACGTAATTTATAGACGAATCTTCGTGGTCCTCTCTGAGTCAGACAGCTAACTGCAGTGTATCGCATTTATCGAGCAGTCCCCACCAGCTTAATCCATGGCGTAGTGGCATAACCGCTGCTATAGATAGGTAATGGGTTCAGTTTCTGATGGAGCAGGAAGATACGCACCAATGACGAGCCCCAGTATGACGGAAAGTGCGACCGGTGCTTTTCGGGAGACATGGAGAATGTCTAGTCGGGGAATGGCTAGGATGACACATTATGGCTGACACTAACAACCCCATCTCATAAGTATTTAGCTTCATTACCATCTCCCTCGATGCAGGTGAGTAACTCTTCACAAGCATATTTTAAGCAATTTTATATTTACCTGTCTCTGTATATGCATACTTGCGTTGTAGATAACGATTGGTCGCACGCTGTGATCTATAGGATAACGTTCGTTTTCGACAAAGACCGGGATTTAACACGTATCTTCATCGGGACATTCCACTATCGAACATGCCATCCACCGAATTTCCAGCGTTAGTGAGTGCATTCTGGTTACTACAACTTTGAACGCAGTATCACCAACCGCGCCATTGTAACCCTTAAACAATGCGCAAGGGCGTTAGCCGCGACGATCGGCTCGCACGAGACTGGAATCAATGTCGGATCTAACACCCCACACTATACACGCAGTCATGGTGGCGCGTTTGTGGTGGTCACTAAGTGGGTCACTGCTTGGGCCAAGTTTCCGGTTAGTACTGTGTTCTAGGCCACTTGGTGAACATTACGTATGACGATGTACAAATCAGTAAGAAGATGAATATTTAACTCACTGAATTAAAACTATACTGAATTCACTGTTTTCCTCTCGTCTTTTGGTGGACCACCGCGTTTTAATAAGCAACGCGGCATATCTGTGTAAGGCTTTAAAATATAGATTTTGTGTAGTTCAATTAGTACGCAGTTCGGTTAGTGCGACCAGAGAGATTGACATGTAATCAGATATTCGCCACGGATGTTGGCAAAACAAATTACCTACCCATCGTTTCGTATACTTTCTATCATGTAATTGATGGTTACATGAGCAACCGCCAGGTGACTGCTCGGTATCTTCGTGCAAACAACGAAAGAAATAGGTAGATAATAAGGGGATGAAATGAATACTGTTATCCAACGAACGATAATTTGAGCTGTGTACTTGCTTGTTTCATATATGTGACGCAAGCTAGTAAATGTTAGATACGGTCAAGCAAAGATTTACCGTGTGCATTTAAACGAAATGTGGCCGCCATAGGAAGTGTGAATACTGTGCGGTAGTGCTTAGCAATAAGTAGTTCGTTTCCTGATAGAGGATAGCAAATGACAGAGAATACGGTCTTCATATGGACAGAACATACGCCTGTTTTATGCCGCACAGTTGGTTCGTGCAAATTTTACTCGGTCTACATTTACTAAATCCTCATGCTACATGTCGCCCAGTGACTGAATCGATGGCGCGCTTTCGGCACTATCTGAAGGTCATCGGTTTTAGTCGGCGCAGCTGAGGCCATCACGTGGAAAACTTAGCTCTCCCGCCACTCACTGGTCGTTTAGTAGCGGAGCGTCGGCGCAGTGTGCCCGCGCAATACTGATGCGCATCGCGCCTAATGGCACATCTGGACAATGCATTTTGCCCTACCCCAGGTGGATACGTTGAACACCATGGATATGTAACTACAGTATCGATGTTAGAAGTAAGGGTTGGCAGTAGCAATCGAGTTTCCTAACTCTACCTTCATATTCCATATGTGTATCGTGGGTATGTTATATAGCATACACAGTGCGTTGCCATTAATTTGACCACCTAATAAAAAACCAGCACTAGCAACGCTGGCCTATTGTCAGATACTAATGTTTCAAGGAGGCCAAACGTCAAGAACGTTGTGTGCAGATTAATTGAGTTGTAATCTTAGACTACTAAGACAAGAATGTGGGGTTTATACACTGAGAATCGGCGTGCAAATAATAGAAGATCGCCCGACCTTTGAAAGCACCGACAATTTATACGTTGCCTCGCTTCCATGATGTTTCTGACCACTTCCATATCTGTATGGAGGCGTAAATATTGGGGCGGATTTCCGGTTCCCATGGCCACTCTGCAACTTCCAACCATCGATAAAACGATTCCGTCCAAAACTGTCCAATGCTGTCAAACTCATTATGGCAAAAATTCGGTGCGCATCATGTGATTCATCTTAGGCACGTAACCGAACTCCCTTGGGAAGTATAACTACTGCGCCCCATAGTTAACACACATTATGGAACCTGCGTTCAGACATCTTATTACGGAAAGGCACGATTTCATTTAATGCATTAGTTGTCAACCAAACTTTAATGTAGCACTTCACTAGAGCTAAAGTGGAATCTCAAATAGTTTTTTGACTTGCACCCGTTGGGGTGACTAGGAGAGCATTGGCTCTGCAGCACCTTTACTAGTTATTGTGAAGTAAACACCGCCGATTGCACGTATGGTCAAGGAAGTAGACTATGTAGATTTGCCATAATATTCTACCTGTCAGAAGCGTAATGGTTTTGTACGTATATACATGCAGTAAGTATGATCAACGGACCATTCCAGGCAGTACTCTGCATTATGCTCCCTTAATGTGGATAAGGACGGAAACATGGTATTAATTTGCTGTATGCACCTTAAAGTTCGGCTAACTGAATATCGGTGAATTCCGGTGGTACGAAAATGAATGCGGCTGCCTCTTGATCAAACTGAAAGTAATTCCGTGCTGTTATGATGACAGTATTTAAAGCATAAGCAACGGGGCTTGGAGATACCTGCCAATTCGTGTAGTTAACAGCTATAAGCGTGAACCAAATCTTTTCGCGTGTCGTAATGTACCAGATTGCCCGCGGATGCCATAAGCTTCTTGACCACATTATTTCCGTGAACCATTCTCTAAATCCCAGTTCAGTTTTTGCGTAGGAGTTGCTGAAACGAAGGCAGATGGGTTGCCCCAGTTAGTATAGACTCGGAAAACTGGGTGAAGGACACCTACGTATAGTTGCAGTTTATAAAGATTGTTGGGTGCTGGAGCATCAATTATCAGTCTGTTTAGTTGACAGGTACAGCCGTTCTCGGGATATTCGACATACATCTTACTGTAAACTCTGTACGAAGAACTAGCACTTTTAGAACCCACCTGGTATCTGATGATCCTTTCAGGATGACGCCCAGATTATGTATAAGTGAAGAAATACGGCCAATATTGGGACGGTCACCTGGAGACTTGCTTCTATGTGGGTTATTATCTCGATGGATTCCACTCGCACTTCCATGCCCCAGCTGGCAATTTGCAGCCGTGGCTTATAAGGCAGAAAATCCAGCACAATTAACTCATCTTAAGGACTGTTATTCGATGTATACAGTGCGGGAAGTCAAGCCACCTAGCCTACATCATCTGCTGGTTTTTCAGTGAAACACCTTTTCATCGTCAGGGAAACTATGTCAGTTCGCAGTGCCTGGGTATAATTATTATCGTTGTAAGCTTAAATCCGTCGAATCTGGAGATTGACCCAGTCGTGATCAACAGTGGAGTGAAGCAGAATATAAAATATGTGCGCAAGATTGACCGACCAAATTGTACAGGACAAGTGTCAAAAACAGATGACTGCTCGAATTATCGAAATGCGAGATAGTTATGAAAATAATTTTCAGCGTTAACATCATTTGCTTGCGTTCGAAAAGGACAGAAATTGATAGGGAAGTGCAATGAGAGCTGCTCTAATCCTGAACTGTCTGGCCGCGTCAGAAAAAGTAATAGGTAACATTACAATGCATAAATGATTAGTTTTTGTCTCCATAGTGCGGAACGCGGACCGTGGGCTTAATCTGACCACATTCTTTATTTAATCATCTAGAAGGGTTTGCGTTCAATTTGATCCTAACAAGTGTTCACGAGTTAATGTTTCAGCGGTTCGGTCACACGGGGCAACCGATATTTCTTGTAAGTGATATGTATGTGTTTCCGCAATCACCAAATAATTTGTTAATGGAATCTTCCCGACAGAATAGGAAGTTATTTATGAGTGTCGAACGAGGTAGTTTTCTAAATAAAAATGTGCTCGAGGTTGGTTGACTTTCAGTCAGCGAATTTTATCTGTTGCTATATGTCGCTTAGTCATTAATTATACAACGTGGCTATACTCGCGTCTCATTTGGCATATCCATCTTTTTATTTACTGGCAATTCCTTGTTAACTAGAGCACGAAAAGCGCTATTTTAGTCAAGTGTTCTCAGATACTGTGGTAATTTGTTCCACATCACTGCATAGCGGTTAAGATAGAAATTGGATCTTAAGCTGGTTCGAGTCAACTCAGTTTGCTATCTCTATGCTATCATTATTCCTTGTATATTAATTAGGGGAAGGTTGCAGTACCATTACAATATCTGAGGGAAAGACTGGTTTGTGGATTATATCATACATGATCTTATGCTTAAATTTAGTCGCCTTAACTAGATGGATTCTATGTTCATCTCACAACAACGGTCGTAATAGGTACAAAGACCAGATTTTCGCCTTAGGCGCTGTAAATTTTCTAGTGATATTCTATCACTTTTTCTCAGATTGGAGTATAGTAATTGGCGATATTGGAGTAGGGGACGACTACTCGTGTTATACAGGTAGCTTTTGACTATATTTGATATGAATGATTTTGGTTTTAACCCTCCAAGTTTACTGCCTTTTGCAACAATCTACTGTAACTGTTCAGCGAAATTGAAGGAGCAATTGTAGTGTATCCCAAGATCACGAATTGTGGGACAAGTGGACAGGGCTTCGCCTTCTAGTATCAAAGAGTTTGGTGAAATAAGGAAGTGCTAACATATGCAGGTACACTTGTAGGTTGAGAGTCATCATCATCATTCCTCATTATACACGTCAGCAAAGTTGAGGAAAACATCCGCAATTGTGAGGCAATACATGAAGGAAATACATACAAACATATTATACAATACGCAAAGGAAACAAAGATAGAACAGTTGCATGCCAGCTGAGCTACCAGCAACGGATAGGCTTCGTTCCGGTAAGCTACCAGCCGGCTACTCGGCAAAAAGAAAAGAAGTTATTATGTTTACCCTGCGAAATGAGATCGTAAATGGAGGGGAGGCTTAAAGGGATAGGGAGGGACAAAGAAACTCACAGCACAAACGCCACTGAGGTCGGCTCCTTGCCATGTCCGGAAGTGTATCCAGCCAAACGTGTTCACCGTCTTTTGGACCACAATCAGGGAGCCGTGACGCTCCAACCGAGGCTAGCTCCGAAGTGAGGACTTCATTCCCCTGGACCAAGTCATCGGTTGGCCACCTCTCCTCTTCTTCCACCCACGTCCCCGGTGAGGAAACAACGCACGTCGAGGGAGTCAGTGGGCTGGCATGCGTAACACGTGGCACAGCCATCGAAGACTGGTGGGAAATAACGGTGTTGAGCGGTTCAGATCATTTTCCTGGGCCGTAAACAATGCGTTGAACAAGCACGTTCCTCATGCGGTGTTCCCACCAGATGTGAGCCAAACTGCGAATGCCCCGATGGTCGAACGTAACTAACCTCTTCATGTCCGCCGATCTTAGGGGCCAGGTTTCGCAACCGTACAGTAAGGTCGAACGTACCGTTGCATTGTACCCTTCAGGGCGAGAGTGATGTCGCACCTCCGCCATAGGTGGCGAAGGTTAGCAAAAGCACTCCGAGCCTTCCCTACACGGTTCGTGATCTCGTCTTCGATCCCAAGGGCGCTGATACAACTTTTCATGTAATTGAATTTCTGAACGACTTCTAGCTGATCCCCACCAAGGGTCAGCACATTAGACGATCCCTACCAGACTTGGGGGAACACTTTGCACTTCGATGATGCAAAGCAAAGCCCGAAGCGGCTGACAGCCAGTGCTAATCTTTCCAGCGCGGCTTTCCACGTCAGGGAGCTGTCACAGATGAGAGCAATGTCGTCTGCATACTCCAAGTCAAAAAGTTATTCTCCTTGGCGTAGCTCCACACCTTCCAAGTCATGTCCTGTAAATGCAAACTCCATGACTTCGTCAATAGCGCAGTTGAAGAGGAAAGGTGACAGCGGGCATCCTTGTCTCACACCGCTGGAGATATTGAAGGGTGGCGACAGATTGCCGGAAGCCCTCACTCTGTCCGTGCTACGCGCGTAAAATGCTTCGATAATATTTACATACTTCTCAGGCACACCTTTCCTGAGTAGACAAATCTAAAAGTGCACATCGATCAACCGAATCGAAGGCACCTTTGATGTCGAGAAACACGACTACGGTGGGACGCCATTATGTGTGACGGTGCTCCAACAACGGACGCTAGGTGAAGATGTGGTCGATGCAGCCACTACCTCGACGAAACCCGGCTTGCTCCTCACGAATCTGGCTTTCTCGAATGCCAGTCAGTCTGTGAAGGATTATGGAGACGAGTAATTTAGAGGCGATGGAGGTCAGACTGATTCCTCTATGGTTGCCGTGTTTCGAGCGCGAGCCGCCTTTGAAGAGGGGAACAATAACGGAGCGGCTCCAGTCGGTTGGGACAGTCTCCTGCTCCCACAGTTTCACTAGTAATTCATGTGAAGCATTAACAAGAACAGAGCCTCCGAATTTAAAGAGGGTTGGAGGAATATAATTTGCTCTCGCGGCTTTGTTCAACTTCAACAGACCGATCTCACGCTCAATTTCTGAGTAAGAGGGTGGATCTAAAGGGACTGCCCACAGAGCAGGGCGATTACTGGCCGGCGAAGAATCGAACAATTCCGACCGATTAAATTGCATTTCAAAATGCTCAGCCCAACGCTCCAGACGTTTTGACAAATTGTGGATAGGCTGTCCACTCTCATCACAAATTGTTTCACTAACACCAGGTCTCCTGCTGCCCGTTTCCCTTATCAGACGGAATAAATTACGATGGTTGCCAAGGGCAGCGGCCAGTTCCATCTCTGACGCAAGATGAGACCACCAAGATTCGCGGTCTCTCTTCAGGCCGGCGCGAAGTTTTGCCCTGAGCTCTTTGCGAGTTTCATTGTGTTCGCTTCCAGCCGGGATATGCCGGCGAGCGTTCATTAGTTCCAGAGACCGAAAAGAGACCCAATGTCCATGTTGGCTATTAGACATACCACATGAGGTTTTGCCTGCAGCTACTTAGGTCTGGCGAACATGTGACCAGTGACCATCAATTGTCTCCAGTGAGCGATTAATCAGCTCGCATGTCAGCGTACATCGATACGCATTCAGAACAGCTGGTTTTGCCAGTTGGCTAGTTTCAATGCGCTCACAGCGTCGTCATGGGCGTCCGCCAAAGCGCATCCGCATGTCAGCACATACAAGTGCTTGATCGGTGTCCACACATGTGCTCCAAATCGAGCGACAATTCTGGGTGTAGCCTCTCCAGCGGTAACTGATAGCAATGTGATCTATCTGCGTCCAAGGCTGGTTCGAGGATGGTGGGCGCCAAGTCACCCTCCGGCGGATGCTGTGTCGGAAATTAGTGTTCGCAAGAAATAAGCGAGCATCTTCATACAAATGAAGTAACAGCTCGTCGTTATCATTACGGAAGCCTACACCGTGCTGACCGCCCAGATGCATTTCATCAGTGGACAACTTTCCAACTTGTGCGTTCATATCCCCAGCCAGCACAGCAGTGTCTGTGCTTCTTCTGTGGCGAAGTAGCTGAGTCAGTTGGCGGTAGAAGTCGTTCTTTACCGAATCATCGCTACAATTTGTGGGCGCGTAGGCAGCGATGATGATTAGACACCCATTAGTCCCGCGCGGCTTCGAAGCTTTAAACGAGCCCGTCAATCGGACAGCACACATCCGGCTACTGATTGGAATCCAATCAACCAGAGCAGCTTCAGCCCGGCGACTTAGGGCAATACCAACAACAGCTTGGCCAGTGATCGAAGCTGCATCGTCACCGGATAGCCACACTGAGAAAATACTGTTTGCGTCACCTGAATGAGATCGCAGAGTGAGCACAGAGCTCGAGTCTTGCAAGCGGGTCTCTGATAAGTATCAGATATCGATCAAGGGGATCTTCAATGTTCGGGCAAGTGCTGCCTGTTGACCGATTTGTAGCAGACATTTGTAGCGTACATTGAGGCATACCAATCTGAAAGAGGGGGTTGGAAACTGGGGGGATATAAGTGAATTTGCCAGGGGACGGTAAGAGTGAAAAAGCGTAAGAGGGGGAATAAGAAGACGGGAAGGCTTGAGCAGTAGCATCCCAACCCCTATGCACCCTGCTCGATGCAGCAGATAGGGCACCGCTGATTATCCTCTGCGGTGGCCATTGCATCAGCAATTTTTTGAGGTAAGATTCATTGTATTGCGTGGGCAGGATACTGTCAGGTTGCCCAGGCCTAAACGGGACTCTTATTTGATAGCCCTATTCTATGTTGGTGTGTGCATTTTATTCCTCGTCGAGCACAACTCGTTGCTAGGCAAGGACGGTGTGGCTGTGCAGAATACCCACTTACCAAAGACTTGGTCTTAGTCACTTTAATCTAGGTTCTGTACACTTTCTGGCCAGGATACACGTTTGCGTGCTGCCAGGTGTTGCCCATGTGTCTTTCGGCTACGAGCCATTACTGCGTTCGCATGCTAGCATTAGCTCCGCATGTGTAGACTTTAACAATGGTCCGGATCTAATTTTGTAAGTTGCGCACCACAAGGAATTTAAGCCTAAGTTGTATTATATCCTTTTCTGAGGATATCTGTTTAGCCGTAATATCCAGCTGACCTTAAAATGTTAGTACCCCAGAAATTTATACCAACGTCGCTCTTCAATATTTTTACCATAGTGGAAACTCAGTCCGAATACTCAAGTGCTTAAACGGTACAATCCGGCTATATTTATTGCAATACACTCTCGACCTTATCACGAAGATCTGAGGGAACAACACCAGCTGTTCAAAACATAAATGTCACCTGTGGTTTCAATAATACAAACGAGGCGCAATTATTCATATGATTTGCCCTGGTCTGATCCAAACATACTGATGCTTCTGCAGATTCTCAATTACCTGCGATCAAGTATTCGGTAAGTCAACTTAATGCTGATTAGACCATCAATTTCCTCGAGGCCAAATGTTTGTTCGCTCAGCCCTCTAGATAAGCACACACACATATGCTTCGTTGAAATGCGGTAAATTACGACCAACAAATTAATCTTCTGTTCCGTGTGAGATCACAATTTAGGTTAAGTGGAACTACGATGGTAGCCGTGATAAGGCAATCGGTCATTATAAGGTAACTGCGGAGCCGCTATTTATTTTAAAATACACTGGTTGATCTTTCACCATGACAGATAAGACAAATGGATTTTCTGCCGCCATACTGTGATTAAAAAAATGCTGTGTCATTCGTCCAGTTACGTTAGAAGATCAAATTAATGTAGTTGGAAGTTCTATGTTGTTCATTTGCAAGCGATTTTAATTTGGAAAGACATGCCTTTTGAATGTGACCTTATTTACAACAAAAGCTGCGCAACAAAGGAAGTCGCTGACACTCAGTAGAGGCTAGGTGACGCTGACGGCAGCGATGGCGATTAATTTCTCTGAGCTGCACTTGTTGAAGTGAGATGTTTCCAGGTTGTATGGAAGACTTTGTTTACGGCTGATATATGGGAAATGTAGCGGGTTACTGAACGATTTTGGCACGCTGTAGGATTATAACACAGGCTTTTTCAACTCAGACGAGTTCCCTATTCGGATGGGAGCCATTTTCCTGCGTGTGCTTCGACCGCACATATAATACATGCATGCCAAGTCATTACCTCATCCAACTTTGTCCGAAGATCCTTTTAATGAACGCAATCAAAGGAGGACAATACGAGCTCCAGAGTAAAATTGATTTACACTCTCCAACGGCCATTGTCATATTGTGTTGCAGTTGTCAATTTCTTTCCGCACATGTGGTTCCCGAGAAATTTGGTTAAGTGAAGAGTGCACAGATTGTGGGTCATTTTTCGATGTAATTGCAAGCTGTAGAAATGTCGCTAGCCCTGTTACAGAAGTGGTGGCCCAGTATTAGCTTTCCGCTACGACATCACCCTTGTTATTTCCGCAATGAGCAAGTGTAGAACAAGCTAATACATAATTGAAATTTCCGAAGAGTTCACGGTTACGTAGTTGGCCGTTCAGTAGAACAGATTTAAAAACTCGGAGGTGCTGGAATTAGATTTTCCAAAACTGATCCGAAACCACTCCAATGTAAATTTATTGTACCCAATTGAAACTAGAACCGTGGTAACGCCGTAAGAAAAGAATAGTCAGAAAATAAGGAGGAACACCGAATTCAGCATGCAAAATGTGAGCGACTCGTTTCATACGCTGACAAGGGTCTGCAGCAATTTGACTTTTAAAATTTATCACTTTGCAGAGGCATAAGCGAATTGTGATAAGCTCCCGTAAATTCATGAAACCAGCCATGACATTCTGTATAATAAAACAACAGGCGCATGTTTTAACCTGGGTTTTTATCGGCGGTGTGTGTGTTCCTCGTACACTGCCGGGTTACGAACCCATGAATTCCGGACACCAACAGCTTTTGTCAGTAAGCAATGGTTGGTGTGGAAATTGAGAGTTACATGGACTTGCGAATGATTCCAAGTTGGAGAAAAATGAACAGCAAAATCTAAATGTTTTATACGGAAACACATACAACCACATAATCCTACCCAGCATCAGCAGCACTTCTGGTAGAATAGTGGTGGATGGACTAGGCATGGCCACTGACGGTATCAGCATTTGTATGTTTGTATGCTTACTGTTTTGCTCCTAACTGAATACTTGGCACCAATGGGTGCCCTACCCATTCTTGTGAAAACATTATTCCCCGTTCATTCCTGTCATAAACAATCGCAAACTGCCTATGCAACCGAGTCTAGTGTCCCCCAATGTCAATCAAATTAATGAACTCATGATTGCACCAGACTAACTGATTGTGCGTCACTGTACATTCCATCCATCGGCCATCATTTTATCCACAGTTATTTTCGTATACACTTTGTATTACAGTTCCCCGGAAATATCCTGCGTTGCTACTGCTCCCTGATGCAGCGTTATATATTTTATCCCAATATCACGCCACCTTTTCGCACAAATGAATACTCCGATGCTCCGGCTTGCCCAAAATCCAACTGGTTTCCTGATTGAACCTAGAGACTGCTGTGATTTTCCTCAATACAATCACCCTTCCGAAACCAGGTGGACTTAGTGATACGCTGGATACCCTCATTTCAATAAATCACCGGATGTGATAGTTGCTTTGAGTCCCACTGGGAGAATTCCCCACTGAAACATTCCTCTGCCCAGTCTTGTTGCCTGTTTGTCGGCTCATGCCCAAAGCTTTGAAATTATATATCTGCCACTGCCGGCAACATTTCATCAGATTTCCACTCTATCTCAATAGAAGTAGTGCCGCATTCATGTAGCAAAATACAGTAAGAATCATTGCAAAATCTGTTCGGTACCAGTCGGTCTCCGCTTTACATCTTAACTGACGCACTGTTACGTAGGTTGGATTTACATAACACGAAACCATTATCGAAGGTAAAACAGCAATTTCGATTTGATGGCGCTGCACTTCATAAAGTTATACCGTGGCCCACCATGTCATCTTCCCTTAACATGTATGGCATTTTCATTGTAAGCCTAATCGGTATCCTGCTCTAAATAACCGCTATCGACAAATGAGTTAACGGATTAACTTCAGCCTGCCATGCGCTCATCAAATGGCCTTTGTCTTCCTATTCAATGACACACACGGTTTTGTCCCAACCCCTGCTGTCACACCTGCTCGCTTCTTTTATGGAAATTGCACCGTTTGTTAAATATGCCCGACGATTTTCATTCACCACGTCGCACACACACCTGCCACGTTACAGAGTACACTCAATGATGCCAAGCGTGAAACTAATGCATTGTAGTACAGCGAAACTTCCAATGGAGGCAAATGTTTGACGCAACATAAAAGACTGGAAATTCGTTTGTGGAATTTGGCTTGCTGGTCTGTTTATTCATTCGCAACTACTGTAACTTTCACTCACCAAGTAAACAACTTGAAGACCCGGCTTTCCAGCACATAGAGGGCAATGTTTAGATATTCTGG
>OX104066.1:27082514-27105512 GCA_944474145.2 Dicrocoelium dendriticum | reverse complement strand
AGTAACGCTGAACGCTAGTCGCCAATACAACGTCGAACGGAATCACCGATGCCATCGTTTTTAAGCATGTGCAGTGAATTGCCTTGTCCCAGACGGCCGAATAAATTTGAGCGATCCAGGAAAGCGGCATCTACTCCTACACCAGCATCTACTCATCACTTCCTGAGTGCAGAAGCTATCAAGAGGTTAGTAATACAGAAGTGCTTTCGTGAAATCACTGCTGCCTCGGAAAGGGATATTTGTCAATCCCCAGTTATCTCAGAAAAATGGTCTCAGATACAATGGTCTCCACGATCGTATAGATGATAGGCGATAATTTGCGGGCTCGGCATGCCTACCACATTTAGGAATAGTACTGCGTTTATGCTTCCACATAATGGAGACGTGCATCTCCTTAAGTCATAGCTGAAGGAGTCTTGTTACAGGTTTAGTTAAGCTCATGGCGACAACTTTCAACGCCATTGGGCGAATGCCGACTGCACCTGGTGAACCTGTACTCGCACAAGAACACGGGTCGCCTCAGTATATATGTTGTTGTAAACCTATGGGTTAATGCTTGATGTTGGAATGGTATGCATAAGGAAAATGAAAGATGATCGTACACTTTTGAACTTCGGTCTAAATTGTCGTCCAAAATTGTTTGCAGCCTATTGTGCCGTTTGTACTAACCCGCACGCTGGGTGCGGCGGAGGAATTGGTTGATCAGGATTCGTGGGATCACCCGCCCATCACAACGTAGCAAGTTGATACCACAATAATCGTTGAAAAATTGATTGTTCCATTTGTTATTGTACAGTCGTAACATGCGGGCAAACCTTTACTCAGATAGCAACCCTTCAAAATACAGAGTCTGTATCAAATGGTGCAGCTCTAGATCAGCGCAGGTCCACTGTGTTGCAACACTTCAAATGGTCGCCCGTCGGCGCCTAGGGCACCCGCGCTTTCCCAATGCACACCGTTTGAACTGATCTGTGCAGCGCTTGTGCTACGGTTGCACCATGGTAAGTAAACTGGGATGATTCGGCTACGAGTTCACGCGTGATGACTGTGTTCTACCCGTATCTTCATACCAGGATACTGCCTAGGGCAATGAGCCTTGTTGATTTTGCTGTTGAACTGACATCAACATATGATTTATATATGTCATAAATCTTTCTATGGGAATAAAAAGCCTTGTCGTATTCGGACGTAATGCTATGGATGGGAAAAAGTACCAAGTGCGAGAGTGCATGCTATCTGAAACCATTGCCTTTGACAGTGTCAAGTAGTCGTTTGCTTCTGTAGTTATTGTATTCAACATCAGCTGTAACGCAATAAATTGATGACAACTTTTGTTTTGTTAGAAACCACCTCTATAGTCGCATGTATTTATGCGAAGCTTATATCAGAGAATTTGCTCTAGATCACTTACGCCATGTATGTCTGCATTATTTAAGTGAAATATCAGCTTATGCGTTCACCGCAGGATTTGTGAATCAGACCCGCCCTATTATGCACTTTACAATTTCTACATTTATACACTGATGGAAACAGGACGTTTTGCAATGAGCGTAGAGATCAACTCAGCTAGACATCTCAAGTGCTAAAAATACACCAACATAGGGATATATTGATTAACTTGCCTTGACTTGACTTCAAAGTGAGGTTGTAGTTGCCAGATTTACGTGTAAGATGAAGTATCACTGACTGCACCTGGACAGTTGTTGAAGTTGATACTTCATATTTATTGCCTAACCACCAGTGATTCGCCTTGGTTAGCGTTTTTGGAAGTAACAATATCGTTGCTCAAATCTTCCGGGAAATTAATTCAGTGTTGTAATGGAGCGGTGGTTTATATCGGGTGAACAAACACAAGCAAAGTCCCCGTGTACTAATCCGCCTAGACCGCACTAATGAGAAACGCATTGTTGCATTCGTAGCCTTCAGCTTGTTGTCGTGAGTACTCCGCCGGCCTAGTCTCAGTGCTTTGTACTTGGCCGCATTGAATT
Organism: Dicrocoelium dendriticum; assembly: GCA_944474145.2. Taxonomy (NCBI): domain Eukaryota; kingdom Metazoa; phylum Platyhelminthes; class Trematoda; order Plagiorchiida; family Dicrocoeliidae; genus Dicrocoelium; species Dicrocoelium dendriticum. The sequence continues at coordinate 27,103,524 of OX104066.1, read as the reverse complement.
GGCAAATCCTACGATAAAATTCACTGCGCAACGCGGATGCACTTGAATGCTTAAGGTTTTATCCGTAAGTTTACGGAAAATGTGGGGCGGCATCGGCATATGGATTTGAAAAAGTACACTAGACCCGTTGGACTTTTCGTATATTCGTAGGGAAATCCCCAAGAGTCGAACTGTAGGACGCAGGAGGATTTAGATACATAAGCCCGTCTCCATCCCAAAATGCTTGAGACGAGATTTGTGTAGCATGCGCACAATTCGACGATCGCAAGCCGATCAATGATCCAAGCAAGAATAATCCACGCGGTGCCTTTTACCTGTGGTAATCAAGAGTCAGGAACGAAATGAAAGGTAAAGCTGAAACAAGACCAAATTACAGAATGACAATGGCAAAGACTTTGACAAGGTGTTAAAAGTAAAGTAAACAGTGAAATAAATATATTTCAGGGGTAACACATCACAGTCAACCCTCAGTCAGCAGTCCTTGGCACATCTGGACAAGCATCATGCAGCGATATTTCCACATCCTGTGTCTCGTCAGTGGTGCCCCCTCGTCGGACCCCTACCAGGTTCGACCCCATGACTTCCGGATACCAGCGGCTTGTGCCAACAAGCCATAGGTAATTGCCGATGACCTACATGATTGGCAGTTAACTGCGATATAGTTTGAATCAACTTCCACTGCCATGCTAGTTGCCCATTGTGCCGAGGACAGCAGTTAGCCCCACGAGCTGGTACTTTCCGAATAGGGACTGTGTACGTCACAGCACTTAGAAGCGATACGGAAAAGATTACATTAATGCCTTATCCATACCACGTTATATGATTGCATTATCCGCAACTTTAGTGGTATTAATACATATCTTTCGATCATTAGCGAATAGTTGGAACATTGGAAATGGAAAAATCGGGAGAACATTTTTGATGACGAGGAATAGGCGGGGCGCAACTGCGTAGACTTATAACGTCACACTGGACTTCGATTAAATCGCGTAGGTTGCTGTAATCCTCAGCTTCATATGCATCTGAACAATAAATTTGCTAGTCAGAGAAGAAGATCGCTATTTATATGATTCGGGAGCAAGAGTAATAGGTTTCTATCGAAGCTTTAGAATGCCACTGAGAAGCCAGTCATGTGACTTTACTCGTACACAATCAACTACAGATTTCGTTTGGCATGCACTAATTATAAGTAGGTTAGTATTCAGGACCGAATTAGGCCAAATCCCTGCAGCTTCACTGGGAAATGTTTATTACTCTCTATATAACACCTGAGTGCATAAACGATAATGGATCCCATGGCCTTGGACCCAACCACAACTATTGGTATTGGGCGATTATTCGCTGGTCCTACACGGCGACCACATTTGCAGACGGGTGTGGCGATCCGGGGATTCCACATCTTTGGCAGGCTCATCTTGTTAATACTTGGTAGAAGAAATATTGTTATCAGCTTTGCTGCACGCAGGACAACCAATTTTCATCAAATTGCGACTTCAAAAAGGAGAATTGCTGGATTCGTGTGCATAGGCTGACGCGTTAAGCTTGCTGGAGAAAGGCTGAAAAATCAGCCAGTTGATTTTTAGAAACAGTTGTTGACATGTTTTCATCGTCAATTTAGAGGTGCTGCTTTGTGTGTTAGCTTGCCAAACTTTGACACCTACACACTATGAAGATTCAAATCTGTATCTTCATGCATCTTCATTGTTTCTATTTACTATTTCTATTAGTTAATGTTGTTTTGATGCAAAGCATGTTACAATAAACAGTGGAACAATGGTATAATATGGATAAAATATCAATGCTTGACAAGTCCTGTAGGATCGGTTTTGAAGACATAGTTCAAATTAAAGTACACAAAATGAAATATGGCATTCGTGGAGCAAACATATTATCCAAAATAGTACAAATATATATCTGCCCACCATAATTTTTTGGCAGGTGGTGAGCATAATGTTTGTCTCCTTCTTGTCGTTAATCAATGATCAGATATCGAAGCAAGTAATGAAGGCAGTGTAAAGCTTCGTGGAGTCTTTTTTTGAAATGCTTAGCTTGAGTGCAGAAAGGAAAAATCTTGAAGGCGTTTCGCAAATAGCAATGTTGAAGGGAAAATTAATTCCGATGGCACCCTAACAAAGTGTATTTGGTGGCCAGTTTTAGCTTATGACCTATCAATTCTCTGTTACAGCAAAGTTTATTGATTTTGAGGCAAGCGGGACTGGGTTTTTTCAAGACCAAGTACACTTGGCTGACGTCACTCCCAAGCCCGATATATCTTCCACTGTACACTCCCAGGGATTTCAGTCGCAAACGTTACGGCAGGGGAAACCTTCCATTCAGAATTTTCTTTGTTCTTTGCTGGGCGCCATCCTGTGAAGACAGATCACGTTGTAGCCAGAGTTGCCACGCTCGGATCATTTACTCCACGTGGGACCTCACATTTTTATCGGACGATTAGAGAAGGACGAAATGATCGAACAAACTAAAGGACTTCCGTAAAAGAAAAACATGTTGGTTTGCGGGTTTAGATGCCTTCAGTCACTGAGCTGAACAACCGAGGTCCTCTTCCATCATCAATCAAAGTCGCACTCCTGTGAGATGATTTTCAATACGAGGTCTCATAGGTGTAATTTGGCTTGTGGTGTTTGTGTACAGTTTTACACTTTACGCGTTAAAGTTAAGTTTATTTGCCTCTGAAAATGTTAATTATATACATGTCATTTCGGCATCCGATCAAGGCTCTTTGCTAACTTTTAAGCACGCTGCGCTATACCTGCTTGATATTTGCATCATGCAATGGATTTGCCTATCTACTTTATTAATTGCAGGGTAACCTGAGCAATTAAACATAGCCTGCCTCCATTTGTTAAGCTCCAGGGCTTTAACTGCTCCTCAGCTGCAGTGGACTCTATCATGGTTTCGAATACTTTGAAGTCTTTTTGATGGTTTTGATGATTTGATGATTTCATTGTGAGTTTCGCTTTGTAGCCGAACCAACTAGAATACCTCCGTCTCTGTATGCCTCCCCCTTAAGTTCTCACTTTACAGACAGTATAAAGGTTTCCTAGCACGAAGGTTTATCACGGCACATTGCACTAAACATTATTGAGAGCAGTCTGTATGGTTACAAAACCCGCAGGAACTACTTGACAATATAAGTGACACATTTGCGATATGTTTTGGAGCATGTTAACCCGTTCAAAATACACTTGCCCAAATTTCTTCCATTCTTACCTGCAATTTATCTATCAGTGCATTTCATATCTTCCCATATCTCGGGTATTCCGAAGATGGTGGAGAAAACGCACTATTTCAATGCCGAAGCACCGGGTCTATCCTCGCGAGTAACGTCTGTAACGCAAACGTTTTCTATTCTAGGAGCAACTGACAGCTACATTGCTGATAACATTGTCAATGGTTATAACACACCGCCTTGTCTTTCTTTCCATGGCTGAACAATACAAAACGATATACTTCACGTCAGATAGCGCTGGATTACAGTCCCATTTGGATGGCCTGGAACAATTGGCGAAAGTGTTGGGAGAGCAAAAATTACTTTTTTCATTTGGGTATATATTTTACCGTGTTTAAGATATAATATTTCCTCATTCCTTGTGCTCTCACATGATGATCATATGATGGATGGTGAATGCAAATTTTTTATTACAATCTAGGTTGGAGTTAAAACGCGGGAAGTTGCAGATGGATGGGTAGAGCATTAAAATTTTAATTATTTATAGTTGATGTAAGTGCAGAAACGATCGATTCAGTGAATATGCTTTAAAACACAATCACACAACCAAATAAGGATTTCTGCGACATCCCAGAAGGCTACATAGTCCTGCCAGCTGCAAGGAGTCACTTCGAATGAGAATTACTGCTGAGCTGCAGTAAAGAGACCACAGATGAATTGGATCCTGAGGCATCATGTAGGTCATCGTCAATTCGCCTCCTAATCTACGATGGCGTCCACTGAATAATCCGAATGGTTTCAGCTTCTCTTCGCATGAACGCTTAAACTTTCCAGTGGCGTACCTGGAATACGGCACTTCATGTTTCTCCAGTGCAAGGTGATCGTATATCAATAAATGCTGCTAAGCTCAATCTGCGCATTAGACACGGGGATGAACTGGTTGCAGGAACTTGGATCGTAAGATCCCGTAGAAATTTAAATTTATAAGATTCCCCAGGTTTATTAACAACGGGGTAACATGCACCTGTCACTAGGTGATACCCAAATAGTTGCCCATGTTCATAGGTGTTGTGGTTGTCGCTGAATGTACTGTTAACCTGCAGCTACCCCGCAGCCGACCGTCGCCAGAAATCGTCTGTTGGTTTTCGCTGACTGTGCGGAAAACCTGTCTGAATAGCTGTATCGCACCCAGTCAGTTCAACCCGCAACGAAATGAGAACGTCAGAGCCCAGCCGGACCGAGAGATTCTATTGTTTTAGAGTATGGCGCAATGAATAGATCGTGGGCAACTACTAACACAATGATATTGGAGATGTTAATTAATAATAATTAATACAATTCAAATGGTTTGCGTTCGTGATCCAACTTGCCGCTGATCCAGCATAGATTCGCGTTTTTATCTCTACTCGATTTCGATCTCTAGTTGTAGATCGATCCATGATATGCGCCGCTGATCTCAGTTTGATCGCTGACTGTACGCTTACTCTCCGTAACAATAGTTAACATTTAACTTTCTCTGATATCACATATGTACCAGATTGTTTCCAATACGTTGTGGTTCCATGAATTATTTAGTGAAGAAACTCAAATCTAACAACATTTGTATATGCTGCAAATATTTGGTCCCCTCGTCTTTTTGTGTCAGATGAATACCAGCATTCATCATCCTTCATTTGAAGCATTATGGATAAGAACTCGCTTATATTCGGTTTCCATAATTTTTTACTTCTGTCCGTGTGTTGTGGAGGTCCTTCGCAATTGCGCAAGCATCCTTAACAAGTCAAATCACCGAAATATGATACACAGTATTTCACGACGTGAACAGCTTGCGCCCGATGATAGCGCAATATATAACGTCGTGGTTATTCCTCTCAGTCTTTGTAATGCATTCATTGCGGATTGTGAATGAGTCAGGTAAGGAATTGCTACATTCCTATGATCTTCCCTGCGTCACCTCTGATCCTTTAATGGTAGTGGACGACATCTTCCGACCAAGTACGGAAGCTACGTTGGAGTACTAGAACGTGCGCACGCTGCTGCGATAATGCCTGTTCCTGTAAAATAAAGACTTCAAGTCGAAGCATGAGAGTAAATCTGGGTCCTTCCCAGCAACCGTGCGGCCCAATATTTGACCGTCAGTTGTTTTAATTTCGGCCACCAACGCAATTAATCATCAAGAAATAACGACTTAGTTGAGTTTGTCGCGAAGCTTACATGTGTAGAATGAAGCAGTTATGAAGCACATGAAGTCTTGTTGTAGTAGGTAGGTGGCAATCATCAGTGGTGCTAACCAAACTCAAAATATTCAAGTCGTCTGCAAATAGGGCACATATCAACCGAAGATGCTGTAGTAGAACTCTTGGGTACTAGAGAGTTTGATAGCCGTGGAAATGTACCCTCTAAATTCGTACTGTTTGTGAGTCTTAGATGCACATTTATGTAATCCACCAACAATACCCATCCTCGTCTTTTCGAAGATGACCACATGATTTACACTGTCTAACGCTTAGATAAATTAAAATACTTGTTGGTTCTTTGCCAGAAACTCTTAATTATTAGTCGCCATCAGTAAGGCAAACATGAGCATTCTGTTAAAATCCATGTTATGTGTACTTCAGTAAATCTATTAATTGCAGCAACTATGGTTGACCAATTATCGTTGACTTGACAAAAATAATTGTCAGTTACATTTGTCTGTATCCGTCCGGCGTTCTAGTTTACTGCCTTTCTTAATGGGCTTTATCCGTGGCATTTAAAATTATTTAACAATAAAATTTCGGAGAAAGACCTGTTGAACTGTTCGTCACAACAAATGTAATGCTGGTTGATAAGGATTTCATAGGCAGTAAGCGAAGTCTACTATGTACAGCAGTAATGGTTCCAGCAATATTAACGTTTAGTTGAAGCACCTATGCGACATTGCTATCCACATGTCGATTTTGGCTTGCCTGATTCAGTTTAAATTAGTTACAGATCCCTAGTATTTACAAACAAGGTTGCGAATTGTGCCGACAGCGCGAATGCGCGATAAGTGTGGGAAGTTCCGGACTGGCCGTCCTAGCTCTCTGGTAAATCGCCTGCAGGCTTCAGAAACCGTTTCCCAGGTACATCTCCCATAGTGACTTCGCCGACTTCCAAACAATTTACTGCTACAAATACAACTACGGGATTTAAGACCCCATCACTTTTCCAACAGACTGAAGTAGCTACTGGTCCCTCTAAAAAGAAGATGAAACAATATCAAAATTCTCTAAAAAGTAAGTGATTTAGTGACTGAATCCGGGGCGAACTACGTAAAAATAAGCTAACTAGATGACAAGAGACAGTAGAAATCACGGTGTGAACTAATAGTGGTTCAAGCCAAGTCAGTCTATATGATGCGCCCCGTCCGTCACCCAAACTCCGTACACTACGGTGAACCGCGGTTACTCCAAGTAACAATTCAGTCAGGTAATGATACAGATATATTTTACTTGTCAGCCACTCTCCTCCGTACCAATGTGTGCCCCGCTCGAATTTTTCCTGATATTTCATGGGGCAAATGTTAGAAACGAAAACAAAATCCATATGACTTCCGTAAACAAGACGTAAAATATATCCTTATTCCAGATGACCCGCATCTGCAGACATAAGGCGAACTAGAAATCAAAGCGCATGGCTGGGAGGGATGCTGTTTTGTTCGCGAAGTGCTCTCACTCGAATAATTGCTCACTGATTCGACATCAAGGTTACTGCTATCACCAAACTACAAGGGATGTGATCATTGTTTGACGCAAGGATCATTGAACTCCGAAACGACGACAGAACATTTAAGCAAATGTTGGCACCAAATAGGTTAAAGGCCGCCAGCCGAAATACGTATAATGGTGATAGGCACCGGGCCACAAATATACAAGGCGGCACTGAGCAGGAAGCTTACCAGTACAATTCCGTCACTCGATGCTGTACCCACAGATGCCGCAGCAATTTGAATTAGCCTGCAGGATTCTACTTTTACATCGGGATTACTGTGTTATACTTGTTCTTTCTTTGTGAATTGTGCATCTATATTTTTATTTTGATGTATTTTGTAACTGTGCAAATTTGGTGGTGGTGGCCAATTTCAGAGATCTAGTTTATTGGCCTAACTACCGTCATTGTCCGCCATCTTGGATTTGTTCTACAATAATCTCGCTTGAGTCAGCAAAACTGCCAGTATGACAGACAGCGTATAGATTCCGCTTTATAACCGCACCGCTCGCCTAGCCTATATTCACAGCCATCAAATCTGGAAAATGCAGAACGCCAACAACCCACCGGACCAGGTAAGGACACCCTGTGGAATAGCCGAAATGCAAATCCAAAAGCACTACAATGAAAATACCTTTGTGGATTAGGAGAAGGTCCTTGATTAATTAAAATAGGTGTGGATTGCTCGCATTGTTTGGAATGGCATTATCGTAAATATGCAACTTTTCCTACCTAAAGGTACGAAAGCGAAAAAGCTCAAATATGTGATTTGCTTCCGTACGGCGCGCACGAACACCCCACTCCTTAAGGGTATACCTACACTACACCCGAAACTGCAACCGGATTAACAAAGTAGGCGGGCAGTGGACGAACTATAGGATTAATTCAGTGGTAGCGAGTATGCACCAAGAATGCGTAGCGATTTATGAGAAACAGAATGCTGCACTTTTGCTTTATTTGATTTTTAATGCGCAACGTTTACATCTACGTTATTTTCCTTAATTTTGGTAGGACGCATGTGAAAAATCAACCGTATCTAGGAGAGTCAAACAGTACTGTTGGCAACTAAAACCAGGCAGCACCTGAGACGTCTGGTCAAGGAAATTCCCATAGACCTGACATTTATCATTAAAATCGATGAAGCAGCCGAACACCAACTCAGGGTACCTGTAACACAAATGTCTCTTGTCGGGACAAAGCCTGCCGGGACATCAGTTACATATGCAGAAAATCCTGTTAAGGTCACCCTAGAGGCCGCCGTTGTGGTCTCTTCTGTGTAAACATTTTAACACGAACAGAGAGACAAATAGGAGAAACTAACACTTTTTAGCAGGCCAGGACAAAGGATTGCCTTATATTGTACATCAACAAAAAGCGATCTAACAGTAGTGTGCTAACAGCTGTGTACCTAATGTGTCCACGAATCTAACTCCTTTACATTGCGTAGTAAATTATAGGACGAGAAAACCCAATGGAACTTATTGTGCATGCCGATGAGTGTTATAGCCAAACCCATCAACGTATCACGGAGTACTTGTCATCTGAAATCCGCCGACTACAGAGAACCAAGGTATATTCGAGTAAAAACATGAATCCTCCACTGAGGTAGAAAATGTTTTACCCTTCGCTAGCGCGCTAAGAACTAAATCTGTGGGATACACAACTTATATGATTTCCCTTGGAGCGCGTGATAAACAAAAATAAACACCAACGAAGGACACAGCAATCAAGAGCAGATAAGCACAAGCTTCATACACGGCGTGTAAGAGTTTTCTTCTATTGATGCTCAAAAATCGAAAAAGCACGATTTAGAAAATTAGCGGTTTATTAGTGAAAGCTTTTCCGTGGATATTATTGCGAAGCTACTGCTCAACATGCTATATCTCTCACTAATTTATGAATGACGCGGTCCTATCAACCTAACGATTTTGGTTTAGTCAGCACGAACAACTACAAATTTTTGGATCCAAAGCAAAGAATTCGGAAACGTTGTCTTTCTGAGTTTCATACAAAGGCCGCAGAAGCTTTGCAAATTTCAAACCTTAAAGTATCTGTAGCAGGAATCGTATCGGCAATCATACAGAAGCTTCAGTTTACTGCTCCTTTGCTCGAAAATAAAGCAGGTCTATACGGTGATTGGAACGCAAATTAAAAGAACCCAGTTGCACAAAAAGTATCATTATTAAAGCACAAAACGATTAGCTGCTGGAAGCTCATCGGTCGGCATTCCCTTATACTTGACCACCACAGCACTCTTTGGGCTTCTGGAGACGGAGAGACTCACCAGTTGCTATACCAATACTCAGTTTCTTTCAAATGATATGTCCGGTCTGAAAGATCGCCGAAATTCCAAGTCATATTACGTCATTGGTATGGCTAGGACAGGATTGCACACTAAAAGCACGGACGTTGAAGTTTCACCACCGGACAAGTCGCTTATCCGGAACGACCGACGCACAAAAAGAGGAGGGTTAATTTAATAATAATGAAATTCCTTAATTTGCGAATCCGCGGAGGATTCGTAATCGCACTTCCTGAATCTATTTGACGCCGGCTGCAGTTAAAATGCCGAGACAATTTCCTTATTGTTATCGTTTACCGTCTCCTTAACTCTACCAAGGAAAATGACTGCCACGTTGCGGATGATTTAGGACGCACCCTAAAAGGTAGGTTCACTCACGTTTTCACCATGGGTGATTTAAACGAACATAGTCGAAGAACCACCACAAAGATCGGAGGACAATAGTAGGTCGATTTACACGAGTTCCTAATAAGAGTTCTACTTTAAAATCACTTTGCCCACTAGGTTCAGGATACATAACAGACCGTATGTACTGGATCTTATGCTTAACAGCGAAGAGCATATGATTGATGTAATGTCAGGTATATGACAGTTTAGTCGCAGTTACAACGCAGTCATCAGTTCCGACTTTGTCTGCTAAGCGGAATATCGGAATGCAAACTATGAGACTGTGCGAATCACCACAAGCAACGGTTGAGTAATCCGGCAAGTCAAAGCTACAACCTAGTCTTATCTATGCGAAGAACTTCGGAAGTCGCTTGGCTCCAGTTCCTCAACAACTTTATCTGCTGATTGCAGATGGTTTAGAGATAAGAGTTGGCATTAAGTGCACGTCAGTTTCTTTCATTTGGAGCAGAGCTCAAAAGTGGATGATAGTTCGCAACACAGTATGGCAAGTGTACATAGAAGTCCTAATGCCAGAAATAGCACAACAAAACCACTTCACTGCATTGCTCAGAGAAGCCAAAGCCGCAAATCAGCAGAAGGTCGCGCATACGTTCAGTACTTAAGACAAACCAATGTACAAACATGTAAATAGCCTACGGAAGGTGAGACAAAAATTTTCTGCACTCAGGTCGGCCGATTGCCCAACAAGAACGGGTATGGAAGCAGTACGCGCACAGAGGTTGCAATAGGCCCCACGTATCAAAGGGTCTTACCACCAAGCGTTCACCCACCGTTTGTTATCCCGCCGCCAGTATTAACCCTCATCTCTTTTACCGCGGAGGCTGTATTGCAGTAGCGGACGGATCTACTCAATCACAGCTCCCACGTTGTTGATAACTTTGTTCGAGGTGTTGGGAGGAGTAGAAAACCAACTGGCATCATTCTTAGCTGTTCTTCCAGCGTTGCCTAGAGAAGAATCAGGATCCCGTCAAGTGATTGCTTGGAGTAATAATCCGGATCCACAAATGTGGAAGCAACACTAAGTTCTCCAACTACAGCCCAGTTACTCTTCTCTATATATGCTCCAAGATCATGGAATGCATCGTCGGCGGTAAACCGGTGTGCTACCTGGAAAATTTCGACATTATCATGGTTGAGCCGCACCGCTTCGGTCTACTACGATCGCACACAACGAATTTACTAATCGCACGCATTAGTTGAACCTAGTCAGCTGACGCTGGGGATGAGGATGATGTAATCTACCTGGATATTTCGAAGACTTGCGCTCCTCTAGACTATCGAATACTAGTTTTCAACATGCAGAATTGCCTGATAGTTGGCGCTTTTCGAAAATGGAGTGCCACCTTTCTCCTGCAACGAATATTCTTGGGCAGAGATCAAAACACATTATCGGATCCCATACAAAGCGATTGTGGTGTGCAGGAAAGCTCATTTCCACGTTTGAAACGTCTTAATTTTTTTGACGATGTCAAGATTTGGCACGGGATTCAGGGTTAATGTTGACCACCCTCTGCTTAAGACTGACTAATACAAGCTACATCGATGGTCAATCCGAAGGTTCTGCATTTCTGCGCGGGTAGATGCAAGGTACTCTATATCCGACATCAGAGCACCTACTCAAAGCTACTCGGTACGAATGTACTGCACTAATCCGCTATCGAACCTAATCTGGATGTGCTGGTTCAAGACGACTTGCGTTGCATCACTTAATTGGAATAGATCTTGAAATTTAGAAACCAACATATGTTGCTATTGTGACGGGTTTCAGACAAATAGACAGCTCTTAATTTCGACAATTGCTGAGTGCATATGTTCGCTCCCATGTCAAATATGCAATACAGTCCTGGCGTCCATCTTTAAAACTCGATCTTTATGCATTGGAGCAGTCTCAAGTTCAGGCATAAAAGTGCTTCATCGAAATGCTCAACCTTTTATATGAGGTTAGGCAGAGATGATTGCAGGTATTCAGCGAACAATATCTCTGATAACGAAGCGATCTGATTATGGCATACTTGATTACGCATGACCGTCATCATGGGTACAGCTCCTTACTGCAAATCGGCAACGATACTATGCTGAAACGTTACAAATTTAAATCTACGGAATACCATAGCCACCTGAAGTGCCGCAGGAACTATCGTGTATGTTACCCGTCGAAGGATGAGAACAGGATGCAACATGTCACCTTTCCTCTTCAACACCGCTATTGATGAACTCCTAGAGATTGAATTTACAGGACACAACGTAAGTGTTGATCTACTTCCAGAAGAAGAACTTCTTGAATTAGTGAATGTAGACGATATCGCCATCATCCGCGACAGCTTCTAAGTGTGTCAAGCAGCACTGAACTGATTACCGTTTGCTGTCAACTGCTTCGGGTTTTGCTTTCACCATGGAAGTGCATGGCTTTCCTCAACAATTGGCAGGGATCGCCTCCTGCCCTGACCCTTGGTGAGGATCAGTTAGAAGTCGCTCATAATTACAAATATCTAGGAACTTGTATCAGCGCCCTCAGAATCAAAAATAGGAACACGAACGGTATAAAAATGTTGGAGGTGCTTTTACCAGTATTTGCCGCCTATGGCGGCGGCGCAAAATCACGCTTGTCCTAAAGAGTAGATTGTACAATGAGCAGTACTTTCAAAATTACTGTACGCTTGAGAAACTTGGCCAATTAGATCAGTGGACATAGAGGCCAGTTACGTTCGACCGTTGGTGCCTTCGCAGTTTGACTCACATCCGGTGAGAACACCTTGTGAATAACCAGTGTTTTCGACACCTTGTTTAAGCAATAGGGAAAGGAATTGAACCGCTCAGCACAGTTATCTCACGAACCGGGCTCCGATGGCTCGGCCAAGTGTTACGCATTCCAGTCCACCGGCTCCCGTAACGTGCATTGTTTGCTCACTTGGGGGTGTAGATGGAAGAAAAGGGGTGGCCAATCGATGAATTGGTCGAGTGGAATGAAGGCCCACACTTCTGAGCTGCCCCAGGTTGGAGTGTCACGGCTCCCTGGTTGCGGTCTAAAAGACCATGAACACGTTGGGTTAGATACAGTTGCTGACATGGCTTAGAGCCGACCTCAGTGGCATTCCCGCTCTGAGTTACTTTGTCACTTCTCATCCCTTTTTGCCTCCCCAATAAACACAATTTCATTTTCTAGCATAAATTACTTTTACACAATATTATTTTTGTTGCTTTGTGGCCGGCTGGTAGCTTTCCGGAACGATGCCCATTTGTTGCTGGCAGCTCAGCTGACATGGAACTATTGTACGTATTTTTTTCTGTTATATTTTGCGGATCAGTAGCTGAGGTGTTTTACACCTCTAGCTAACCTGTACAATGATAGTGATAATGACCTGTAGAATACTCTCTTAGGATCGGTCATCTCTGCACCGACGTGCTTGGATGATGCACTGATCTATTTGCACTTTGATACTTAGCACTAACCCTGGAATGTACCACGAATTTATTTGACTTTAATTGTGGGTGCTGTGAATCTAAGCGAATTGCAGAAATACAGCGGAGCAAACGATACTTCATTCATTCAAATTTAAGGTGCTGTTTTATTATTATTGTCCTCAATATTTTGATATGCACATCAACTATCCATCGATAATTGCAATGCAACTCTTATTATCCCGTATAAATTCATTGTTCACTGTTCAACGGAGCTGAAGGAGTACGGGTTCATTACCCTATTGTCTGCACAGAGACTTTTACACAAAAACCGAACTGGCACTTGGGCCTGCACCATTGGTCCAACAAATACGACCCGCAGCCGACCTTCACCGTAAATCAACATTCAAGAACACCCTCTTAACTATCAGTATGTTCACTTGGTTATTTATTAAGGCTCAACTTCTTCACAGCTAGCTAACCGAAGTTCGTATTTGCTAGGTCTCCACCCCTTGGAACGTAGTTGTGGTCACCGACACATGACTGAACACGGAGATCACCTATGATGCAATTGCCCTACCCCGGATTACTTCTATTCAAAACGATTTACCTAGCGGAGGAGGAGGCGTGCTCCTGTACTGTCGATCAGTCTTGCAAATTGATAGCATCGAGGGCCCAGAAACGCAATTCGCCGATTCCCTTTGGTGTCATATACATCTAAGAGATGGTGATGTGCGTCTACTAGCAGTAGATTACCGCCCTCCAATATTTACCATGGAAATGGATCATACCTAGCTTCTGCGATGAAGCGAGTCCAGGAAAGATCAAACAATCATGTCCTTCTGATGAAGGACATTAAACTTTACGCATTCAAATTTCCAGCATCGCACAGGAACCTAGTCAAGGCTGACTTGAAATTGTGAATTGCCGATGTAACTCTCTACAACCGTGTCACCTCGTTCACGCGACTCAGTACTGGTGACACACCCTCCGTTTTGGACATTTCGCTCACCGAGGAGAAACGCACGGTCGACACCTCGACCACAGATTCAAATCTCGGCCATAGGAAGCAAGCGGATTAGCTCATAGGTTACATCCGTTACTCGGAGTACATCAGTAGGAACAACGTGGAAACCTATGTCATTACGATTTACGATATCCTGCAAAGCATCACCCGAAAGACCAACTGGTCCTTCTTGTCCGAGAAGCCGCCAGATGCCGCTTGGGAGGTGTTTGTCATTAAATCCACCGAGCCAATAGCCATCGCATCAGAAAGTAAGACCTTTCGCCTGATGCAAGTGAACTCATTCCTCAGAAAACCTACACGAAAATGCATGGTGTTAAAGGATTGGGCCAGGCGCGCCTACAAAGTCTGTCTAAGTAACCTGACCTGGGGTGATTACACAACTCAACTAAACCACTGCGATAATTTGATAAGCGAAGACAAACTTTAGCACCAACGTAACTTAGATGAGAAATTTAGTACAAAACTCTAGCTCAAAGTTGCAGTTGGTGTACCCGCTGTGTGGTTGGCTTACGAATCCCAATCTATATTCAGACATCAGTACACTTTGAAGTAGAACTCGGTCAATAAGATCACAAGGACTTGTCCGAATTGGAGGTGGTTCGGGTTGCTCCGCCAACCTAGACAACTCATAGTCGGTTTCTTCCTAGTTTAGACTCATTAAATGGACAAAGCCTGGGCTGAGGTGTACCTCGAGGTCTAGTGATGATAGGCTGACGCCTTGATCTATATGACTCAAAGATCCGTGAGCAACGCTTGGCACAGCAGTAAGGAATTATAAGTTGCCTTTTTTTGTACCCGCTATATGCTTGTAAAGCAACTCGCAACCTCTCTTCTATCCTCAGTTCAATTTAAATTAAAATTTGGCATTGCCACTTTAACAAGCTTCGGATCGTGCTGTGGGGGATCTCAGTCTTACGTGCAGAATTTGGTCTGGCACAATATATAAAAAAGCGGCCAACATGCTACGTTAACACTGCATCAACAATATCCAGAGTGAATCAGTATTTTATTCGCTTTTGACACTGCTCCCATTTCCACCAGGATTAAACTATGTATCGTTCATTACTTATGAGTAGAAGGATTTTAGAGAGTATTTCTGTTCGTCGCGTCAGCCGATAATTCAGAAAAGTCAACTACCTATCCGGAAAAGCACCAGACGGCCGTTTCGCCCTATTGGGGCTCGTCAGTGGTGCGCATCCTTCGGTTCTCTACGGAGGATCGAACCCATGACTGCTAGTGGCTTGTGCCAACTAGCCCGCAGCTTATGCAACTGCGCCATAGAGGAAGGTGGCCGACCATCACGAATTGTTAGCTAACTGCCATATAGCCCACCCATGTATAGTTCATGACGGCCAATGTAATGGAAATACTACTGTAGTTGCGCCTGCGCAGCGCACTTGGCGTGGAGCTCATCAAGCCAAAAGCGTTTAATACAGCCGCCATGAAAATTGTCGAACCATTAGCTCGTTTTTTTCAAAGTTGTCGCGATTAAACGTGTGTTTCCGGGTAAAAACATTGGATAATCACTACTATTTACAATATTATTAATCGTGCAGAGCCTCCGAAGTGCCGTCCAATCATTATCTTCCTAGTGTTATACAAATTAATGGAAAGTATAATCGTATCGTTGGGCATGAAATACCATGAGAGCAGCAAAATGCTAATGGCAAAACAACACCTACTCTGTGGAAGCAGGTCTTGCACTGCAAACTTGCTTCTAGCCCGAGCAAGCTAATGCCAGAGTGGTAGTCGACGTCCTCTTCCTGGACTCTGCCAAAGCGTTCGATCTTTTGGAACACTGCATTCTCCTTCCCAGGCTTTGAAGCTATAGAATCGGTAACCCTGTTATCGGCAGCTTTCGCACGCATCGTCAGCTGAATTTGGGAGTGCGCAGCTCCATTTTCGACCAAATTAACGTCCATTTTTGCGACCCAATGATCGGTACTGGGGCCACCTTTATTCCTAGTATTCAATAACAATCTTGGCGGTCCACTGCAGCCGAATTAATGAATAATTGCTGAAGACATGATAATTTGGCATGACGTCAATACGGCGGGTGGTCACCTGAAATTGCAAGACGATTTCGACAGGGCGTTTTCCAATACGTCTAGTAACAGTTTATTGAGGCTTTCACTATGATTTCCTGTACAGGCACCGAAACGTCTCACATTTGGCCCACAAATATTTAAAAGACAAGTAATTAAAATTAATGGGTTTCCGTAGATTCAGTTCCAATCTTGTGAGCCCTTTCAATTGTAAACTAGGTTACAGGTAAATATAAAGTGTCCGATTATTTGTGGTAAGGCAAGAATGACCTTAAATAACTGTAAATTTTCTATTACACAATAAGACCCAAGACTGGAGCAGGCAGATTAAAAATAACTTTATATTTCTAGGTTCCCTCGTAGAAGCCGGTTCTTCAGGGACAAACGGTTTATTCGACAAAACAAACTTAACGAAAATGTCAGTTTGACAAGCGTGTAGGAACGTCGATATATATAAGTCAATTTTTATAACTCATGACGTTTCTGCCCCCATGAGATGCTTCCTTGTAAGCAGTTTAACAAACCTGCTCTGACAAACCAATCATCACTTAGATGAACTATGCGCAGGCGTCTTCTCAACTGCTCTGTTCGGTTGCGGCAAGCTAGCAGCCTGCTTGCACAATCCTAGAATATCCTTTTCTTGTTTAGGATTAGCTACATCGGTTTCACAGACGGCTATGTAAGCTATTCTGCTCCACGTTATCATTTATGCCTCTCTCGTAAGGCGTCAAGTGCTTTGATACAGGCACACCTTCTCGTTTCTGGTGTCACCGCAGCTGCACTCAGTTCCTTCTGAGTACCTTCCCTTCGGTACTAACTTCATAAGGTCTTTCTCCAACCTTCGCGATCAACACACTATTCTTCCATCGTATACTGACACCCGGTATTTTTTTAGATCCACAATCCATCATTTACTGAGAGCTCCGGTAACGCCTAGGTCCCGCTGTCGTACTACCGTCTCTGGTCTGTCATTATTCTTCTTAAGCTCCTTTGTAGTTACTTATGCGATGGCAAGACAGGGTGTAGGAATTCAGCATACGCAGACAATAGGGTGCTTGTCTTTCTCCTGTACAAATTTTAACTAGACTGGACTGAGGTTCATTAATAGCGTTTTGCGAATCTCTAATAGCATGTGTTGCTCTGACTATCGACAAAGGTATATTTTCTGCTTTGACTGTTGTCTCTGCTTTTGTATTAGAGTGACTTTGATCCGGGCTCGATAGTCGTTGCGAAAATTCCCACTTGTTCATGAAGGTCTGGAAGGCAGCACTTGTAAATTGCAGGCTATTGTCAGAAATCAACAAGCAAAACGGTTGGTCATACTTTTACCATTACAGACCCTGCTTTCTTGCATTGGGAAACATGTTAACTATCAGACCATTTAGCGAGTCTTGTAAACCAAAGTATCATAACGCTATGATGTCACTGTTTATTGTTCGACCCACGGAAATATAGGCAGGTAGATTTGCCCATTCATTTGGTCTCCGTTACTCAGTGGCGCTGTGCGACGGCGAAGTGACTTTTCCATCGAGGAAGCTCTCAGTCAGTCCCAGATGCGATAGCGTTAGTGGTGGCAACATTGAACAATGAACAAGGATGTATGTCGGTGAAAAAGCGGTTGCTTGACATGTCCCGCGGGTTGGTGAAGGTAAAACTAGCTTTATCAAAAGAGGTGAGTTGTCTGTTTGAGCGTTTATCTAGAAGATACGCTGTTGAATAATAGTAGTGTAAGTGGGAATTGAATGCGAAGGACGAAACAAAATAGGACAGTTATAGTTGTTGTACTCCGTGAGAAAATAAAAAGTTACAACGAGAATACACAATTCTGTCCTGCATCCTCTGGTTTATATAACATGCTAATCCCGTATGTAGGGATACTTAACAAATGCCAATGTTGCACACTTTACGCAACCAGGTGATGGGGGAAAAGGTCAAGATCCAATCACTTTTGAAAATATCTGAAGTCGAAGAGGAAACGAAAATTGTGGGAGAGAGTTACATGACTGGCAAACCCGAAGAGAATAAACATTCCACCGGCATTTCAGCCGGTTAAACTGTGCAAGAAATTTAGAGGGTTACCTATGGGATTCGATATTTTGGAACATATTTGGAACCGATCCAGAATTCATCAATTCAGAAAACTTGGTAGACGACCGGTTACTATATTTCTGGTGATGCACAACGTTTCGTTTTTGACACAAAGTTCCATCAGGCGAAGTGAGTTAGCTTAACATTGTCATTTATACCTAAGCTACATACCGAGACTAACAGATTGCATTTCATCGATGAAAGATTACAACGGTCAAAAGTCACTAGTATCATGTGTACAGTGTGGTTTGTTTCAGTCATTAACAAATGAGGAAAAAGAAATTGTTGGCCCGAATATAGTTACATGTGTGGTCAGCAATCTTAAGTGGTCCGATGCAAGGAGCTTGATTATCGATATAACTTGGCTTCAGTACTTCGGGATTTGGTTGAGGGAAGGTCGATAGTCCATTCGGATTTGGGATTGGCGGAGTTTCATCAAGTGGCGGCATACCTTATTAGGGTCACACAATATTTAGTACACTAATATGAGATCGCTGCCCAGCCTTCGGTTGCGGCCAATGAAAACTTCAGGTGACTTCAGTCTTTGATGGTATAACAGATTCCTTAGACCGTTGACTATCTTTGTAGCCCTGAGTTGGGATTTCTCTATTAATTCTAAGCAGCGCTTCAACCAAGGTTTCCAAGTTTGTATGGTGTATTCAACGTGAGGGCGCACGTACGAATTGTGTAGCATGGGGAAGATGGATGGGTTGAATCTTCCGAATGCTCTCCGCAGCGAGCCAACATGGTGCTTTGCCCTCTTCGCAGCTGCTATGAGTGCCTTGAAGAGTTGAAGTCAATTTGAATGAGCACACCAAGGTCGCGTTCTTGTGAAGTTGTTTGCAATAAAAGAGACCCAAGCCTGTACATGTAGTCACGTCTATGGCGCAATTGATCACCATTACATGTTTCCACAGTGATCGGCAGTATATTCAAAACAGACCAGGTTGAAATCGTGTTGTGGTCAAGCTGGAGCTTTTCGGGGTCCTTGGATTCTTTGATCGCTTGTCATAACTTGATATCATCCGCTAAGAGGGAAATCGGAAGTAATCTCCCTCAGCATGTCGTTTTTCAAAGTCGAGAATAGGCGGGGCCAGAGCACTGATTCTTGTAGTACGCTGGGTACCACCTCAACTGCGTTGGACAGGGATCCTCGTACTCTCACTTCCAACCGAAGTTCATGCAGCAAATTGTCTAACCAACGCAGCAGTGGATCACCAACGCAACAGAGCTGAAGTTTTTGAGGAGAATTCGGTGGTCTAATGGATCAAATGCTATTGGGAATCCCAAGTAAAAGACAAAAACTCCTGCTCCACCATCAACTGCTTTAGTCCAGCTGTTGCGTGCAAATAACAAGTTCGTAGTGCATGAGCGCTTTTGTCGGAAAACATGTTTCTCTGGTGCTATCATCTTGTGATTTTCCGGCATCAGCAATGATAAACTTCGTAACCTTGGAAAGCACAGGGAGTAGAGCTATGGAACGGTAATTGGTTGGGTCAGTGCAGCTACCTCCCTTATGAATAGGTGTGATTACCCCACTCTTTCATATTGTTGGAATATAGTTCTCCTCCATACAGCACTAATAAAACGCAGGTAGAGGTTCCGCCAGATCAATGTAAAGCCTGGAAAGCCTTCGGTAGAATGTTATCAACACCATGAGAGCTGTGGATACGCAGGGACAACAGTTTCTTTGACACACTTTCTACAATAAAAGTAACATTTGATAAAGCCGAAGGTGAGCCAATTGAAACAAGGATAACTGTCTGGCCTGTTACACTCTGGAACCTTTGTGAGTAATGGAACCCTAAGAGACCGGCTGCTTCCTTTGCTGATCACGTGCATTCGTCAGTCATGATCAGTGTTGGAATCCCGCGCTGCACGTTACGAAGGCCATTAACATACCTGTATAAGAGTTTGCGGTTTGTGCAGGATCTCTCCATTAAATTCTGCTGATGCGTCACCTTGTCCTCGCGGATCAAACTCACACAAGATTTATGCTATGCTACATAGGCATTCCAGTTTTCGGAATTCGGGGAGTCCTTGTGAGCTCTCCATACTCAGTCCCTCTAGGACATACATTTGCGTGTTCTGCTTCTCATAAATGTCCTCCCTTCTTCTTCGACAATAGAAGGATTTCTGCTCAGACGCATGCGTTACCAGTGTGGTAAATGTCCTTTTAAACGGGTCTCAGACGATTTTTGGGGACTTTCCGTTAACAAGCGCGAATATCAGGTTGTTAGGCGTGATCGTATGTACTTTATCGTCCACTTTTTCAGGATATTCCTCAAAACATACATAGTTAAACAGTAGAGTCACATGGTCATTGCGACCCAGTGGTGTGCTTGTAATTATTTCGTCTACTATGTGTTCTTCGTTGGTGAGCACAAGATCAAGTATCGAAGGCTTGTTAGCACTTCGAAACGTCTTGGAAGAGGTAACGTGGTTTTGCAGATGGTAGCAGGAAACTACCTCTTGTACACAGGCTTTCAGCAACATTCCATCGGTCGCCGGTTTTTCTACATCGTGCACGTTAAAGTCCCCTGCGATTAGAATGTGATTGTGTCCTGCACAAAGCAAACTAAAGAAAGTGGCATAGGTTGGAATCCATTTCACACATAGAGTTAGCTGGACGGCAAAGCACAGCTATATGACATGTGTCTATGTTGAGCAACCATAGACGGTACCAAAGAACATCTGGGACAGGGATCAATGGGTGGTCAATAACTTCACATCGCGTGTTAGCCTTGTAATACAGAATTACGCCAATACCTCTTCGAGCTCTGTCTTTCGGAAGCAGTGATATACCAGATAAATTGAGTTCA
>OX104066.1:27056476-27082150 GCA_944474145.2 Dicrocoelium dendriticum | reverse complement strand
TCTACCTGCATTTTATTAGTGCTGTATGGAGGAGAACTATATTCCAACAACATGAAAGCATGGGATAATCACACCTATTCATAAGGAAGGTAGTCGCACTGACCCAACCAATTACCGTTCTATAACTCTACTCTCTGTGCTTTCCAAGTTTATAAAGTCTATCATCGCTGATGTATCCAGGCAATATCCGGAAAATCACAAGATGGTAGCACCAGAGCAATATGGTTTCCGGCAAAAGCGCTTATGCAATGCGAACTTGTTATTTACACGCAACAGCTGGACTAAAGCGGTTGATGGTGGAGCAGTTGTTGTCTTTTACTTGGAATTCCCAATAGCATTTGATCGATTAGACTACCAAATTCTCCTCTAAATCTTCAGCTCTACTGCGTTGGTGATTCACTGCTGCGTTGGATAGACAATTTGCTGCATTAACGTCGGTTGGAAGTGAGAGTACGAG
Source organism: Dicrocoelium dendriticum (assembly GCA_944474145.2). Lineage (NCBI taxonomy): Eukaryota > Metazoa > Platyhelminthes > Trematoda > Plagiorchiida > Dicrocoeliidae > Dicrocoelium > Dicrocoelium dendriticum. The sequence goes on along the minus strand of OX104066.1, from coordinate 27,081,693 downwards.
GATCCCTGTCCAACGCAGTGGAGGTGGTATGCAGCGTACCACAAGAATCGGTGCTCGGGCCCCGCCTATTCTTGATTTTCAAAAACGATCTGCCGAGGGAAATTACTTCCGATTTGCATCTTCTCGGATGATATCGAGTTATGGCGAGCGATCAAAAAATCGGAGGACCACGAAAAGCTCCAGCTTGATCACAACACGATTTCAACCTGGTATGTTTTGAATATCCTGCCGTTCACTGTGGAAATATGTCATGGTGATCAATTGCGCCATAGATGTGACTACGTGTATAGGCTTGGGTCTCTTGTATTGCAAAGAACTTCACAAGAACGCGACTTTGGTGTGCTCATTCAAATTGACCTTAACTCTTCAAGGCACTCATAGGCAGCTGCAAAGAGGGCAAAGCAGCATGATGGTTCGCTGCGGAGATCATTCGGAAGATTCGACCCATCCATCTTCCCCATGCTGCACAATTCTTACGTGCGCCCTCACGTTGAATACACCATCCAAAATTAGAAACCTTGGTTGAAGCGCGGCTTAGAATTAATAGAGAAATCACAACTCAGGGCTACAAAGAACGTCAACGGCCTAAGGAATTTATTATACTATCAAAGGCTGAAGTCACTTGGAGTTTTCTGTGGCCACAACTGAAGGCTGAGCGGCGATCTTATGTTAGTCCACTAAATATTGTTTGACCCTTATAAGGTATGCTGTCACTTGCTGAAACTCAGCCAATTCCAAATCGGAATGGACTATCGACCTTCCCTCTACCAAATTCAGAAGTACCAAAGCCAAGTTATGTCGATGATCAAGCTCCTTGCATCGGACCACTTAAGATTGCTGACCACACATGTAACTATCTTCCGACCAACAGTTCCTTTTTCCTCATTTGTTAATGACTGAAACAAACCACGTTGTACACACGATACTGATGACCTTTGACCGTTGTAATCTTTCATCAATGAAGTGCAAACTGATTAGTCTCCGTATGTAGCTTAGGCATAAATGCCAATGTTAAGCTAATTCACTTCGCCTGATGAAGCTTTGTGTCAAAAACGAAACGTTGTGCATTACCAGAAATATATTACCCGTCGTCTACCAAGTTTTCTGAATTGATGACTTCTCGATCGGTTCCAAATATGTTCCAAAATATCGAATCCCAGAGGTAATCCTCTGAAATTGCTTGCACAGTTTAACCGCCTGGAATGCTGATGTAATGTTTATTCTCTTCGGCTTTGTCAGTCATGTAACTCTCTCCCACAATTATTTGTTTCCTCTTCGACCTCGGATATTTTCAACAAATGATTGGATCTTGACCTTTTCCCCCATCACTTGGTTGCGTAAAGTGTGCAACATTGGCTTTTGTTAAGTATCCCTACAAACGGGATTAGCATGTTATATAAACCAGAGGATGCAGGACAGCATTGTGTATTCTCGTTTTAACTTTTTCTTTTCTCACGGAGTAAAACAACTATAACTGTCCTATTTTGTTTCGTCCTTCGCACGCAATTCCCACTTACACTACTACTATTCAACAGCGTATCTTCTAGATAAATGCTCAAACAGACAACTCACCAATCTTTTGATAAAGCTAGGTTTACCTTCACCAACTTGCGGGACATGTCAAGCAACCGCTTTTTCACCGACATAAATTATTGTTCCTTGTTCAATGTTGTCACCACCAACGCTATCTCATCTGGGACTGACTGAGAGCTTCCTCGATGGAAGAGTCACTTCGACGCCGCACAGCGCCACTGAGTAACGGAGACCAAATGAATGGCCAAATCTACCTCTCTATATTTCTGTGGGTCGAACAATAAACAGTGACATAATAGCGTTATGATACCTCGGTTTACAAGACTCGCTGAATGGTCTGATATTTAACATGTTTACCAATAGAAGAAGGCAGGGCCTGTAATGGTAAAAGTATGACCAACGGTTTTTGCGTGTTGATTTCTGACAATATCCTGCAATTTACAAGTGCTGCGTTCCAGACCTTCATGAACAAGTGGGAATTTTCGCAGCGACAATCGAGTCCGGATCGAAGCCACTCTAATACAAAAGCAGAGACAGCGGTCAAAGCAGAAAATATACCGTTGTCGATAGTCAGAGCAACACATGCTATTAGAGATTCGCAAAAGCTATTAATGAACCTCAGTCCAGTTAAGTTAAACTTTGTACAGCAGAAAGACAAGAACCCTAATGTCTGTGTATGCTAAATTCCTTCACCCTGTCTTGCCATCGCATAAGTAACTGCAAAAGAGCTTAAGAAAAAGAATGACAGATCAGAGACGGTAGTACGATCGCGGGACCTAGGCGTTACCGGACCTCTCAGTAAATGATGGATTTTGGATCTAAAAACATACCGGGTGTCAGTATACGATGGAAGAATAGTGTGTTGACCGCGAAGATTGGAGAAAGATCTTTTGAAGTCAGTACCGAAGGGAAGATACTCAGAAGGAACTGATTGCAGCTGCGGTGACACCAGGAACGAGAAGGTGTGCCTGCATCAAAGCACTTGACGCCTTACGAGAGAGGCATAAATGATAACGTGGAGCAGAATAGCGTACATAGCCGTCTGCGAAACCGATGTAGCTAATCCTAAACAAGAAAAGGATATTATAGGATTGTGCAAGCAGGCTGCTAGCTTGCCGCAACCGAACAGAGCAGTTGATTAGACGCCTGCGCATAGTTCATCTAAGGGCTGCTTGGTTTGTCAGAGCGGGTTTGTTAAACTTCTTCAAAGAAGCATCTCATGGGGGCAGAAACGTCGTGAGATATGAAATTGACTTATATATATCGAGGTTCCTACACGCTTGTCAAACTGACATTTTCGTTGAGCTTGTTTTGTCGAATAAACCGTTTATCCCTGAAGGACCGGCTTCTACGAGGGCACCTAAAAAATAAAGTTATTTTTAAACTGCCTACTCCAGTCTTGGGTCGTATTGTGTAATAGAAAATTTGCAGTTATTTAAGGTCATTCTTGATTTACCACAAATTATCGGACAATTTATATTTACCTGTAACTTAGTTTACATTTGAAAGGGCTCACAAGACTGTACCTGAATCTGCGGAAACCCACTAAATTACTTGTCTCTTTAACTATTTGTGGGCCATATGTGAGACGTTTCGAAGCCTGTGCAGGAAATCATAGTAAAAGCCTCAATAACCTGTTACTACACGTACTGGAAAACGCCCTGTCGAAATCGCCTTGCAATTTCAGGTGACCACCCGCCGTATTGACATCATGCCAAATTATCGTGTCTTCAGCAAATATTAAGTAATTCGGCTGGAGTGGACCGCCAAGATTGTTATTGAATACTAGGAATAAACGTGGCCCAAGTACCTATCATAGAGCTGCTACAATGGAAGTCAATTTGGTCGGTAATGGAGCTGCGCATTCCCACATTCAGCTGATGTTGAGTGCGGAAGCTACCTATCCGACCGATCACAGGGTTACCGATTCTATAGCGTCGAAGCGTGGGAAGAAGAATGCTTTGTTCCAAAAGATCGAAAGCTTTGGCGGAGTACAGGAAGTGGATGTCGACTACCACTCTGGCATTAGTTTGCTCGGGCTAGAAGCAAGTTTGCAGTGCAAGACCTGTTTCAATAGAGTAGGTGTTGTTTTGCCATTAGCATTTTGCTGCTCTCATGGTATTTCATGACCAAAGATACGATTATACTTTCCATTAATTTGGATAATACTGGGAAGATAATGATTGGACGGCACTTCGGAGGCCCTGCACGATTAACAATATTGTAAATAGTAGTGACTATCCAATGTTTCCACCCGGAAACATGCGTTTAATCGCGGCAACTTTGAAAAAACCGAGCTAATGGTTCGGTAATTTTCATGGCGGCTGTAATTAAATGCCTTTGGCTTGATGATCTCCACGCCAAGTGCGCTGTGCAAGCGCAACTACAGTAGTCTTTCCATTACATTGACCGTCATGTACTATACATGGGTGGGCTATATCGCAGTTAGTTAACAATTCGTGATGGTCGGCTACCGTCCTTCATGACGCAGTTGCATAAGCTGCGGGTTAGTTGGCACAAGCCACTGGCAGTCATGGGTTCGATCCTCCGTAGAGGACCGAAGGATGCGCATCACTGACGAGCCCCAATAGGGTGAAACGGCCGTCTGGTGTATTTCCGGATGGGTAGTTGACTTATCTGAATTGTCGGCTGACGCGACGAACAGAAATACCCTCTAAAATCCTTCTACTCATAAGTAATGAACAATACATGGTTTATCCTGGTGGAAATGGGAGCAGTGTCAAAAGCGTATAAAATACTGATTCAATCTGGATATTGTTGATGCAGTGCTAACGAAGCATGTTGGCCGCATTTTTTATATTTTGTGCCAGACCACAGTAACAAACCTCTTAATCTGAGTCGATACCTCGCTCAACGGTGTCCTTCAAGTTATCAAATCGGCAAGGCCATCTTCCAAGCTGGGAGCTGATGGCATTTCACCAACCACCATTAAAATAGGAGGGCCTGATACACCATTGCTCCTGACGACCATGTTCACTCTATCGCTGGAATATGGCCAATTTCCAGACCAATGAAAAATGTCATTTATTATGCCTCGGCATAAAGGAGGTCTGAAACAAACTATTGATAACTACTGACCAATCAACCACACTCCGATAATCGGTCGGCTTTTTGAAAACCTGGTCAGAAAAGAGATAATGAACTTCGTTGATTCTATTAGCCTGATCAGCAACTCGCTGCATGGCTTTCTCAGTAAGCGCTCGTGCACCACTTGTCAACTGCCTAACCTTAATCACATTTCATTGTCAATCGACTCAAACTATGCAGTAATAATCTTGTTTCTTTAAGTGCGCCACGCGTTCGACCGAGTACCGCGCAAGCGACTGTTACAAGCGTTGGCGAAGTTTGGGATCTGGGACCCAATACTAGGTTGGCTATCTTCATATCTGAGTGATGATCATCAGGTAGTTACTATCGTTGATTATCTCTCTTTCCCACGCTCAATCATAGGGAAAGTCATTCAAGGGAGCGTGCTCGGTTCCTTAATGCTTTTGCTCTACATCATTGACATCACACCGCCTGTAAAACATGGTACCTTATTTTTATTTGCAGACGATATCCAAATCGTCTATAAGCTTGGGCGTGACCAGCTTCATTCAAAATGACCTACATGCCCTTGAGTTATGGTGCTGCATATGCTTGAGGAATCTCTCGGCTACGAAATCAAGCATCATGTGTTACGGCTGTTGCATTCCCAAAGAATCTACCACTCTAAACAATGAACGTGGTCCCTACAAAGCTGTCCACGTGAGGTTTTGGAATTAGGTAATCGTCTAACTTCAGTTTCTCCGAACAGGCCCAATACCAAGCAGCATGTGCCAGACAACCTATGTTCAATATATCAAACAAACTACACACAATTTGTGCCAGAGTTGAGCTTGCCAAGCAACATACTCACCCCATCCTCGAATACTGCAGCATAGTAAACGGCAACATGAGAGAGAGTTACAATTTTACTGTGAAGCACCCGCAGAGGTCATTTACTAAACATTTGATTGGTAAACATACGGCTATGAGTTATCGAGAACGTTGCAATGAATCTAATCGCGAACCACTTTGGTTTCGACGATTGAAGCACAACGTATCGCTGTTTTTCAACACGCTATACAAAAACACTATTCCAACCTGCCGACACTCAATTTCAAACTTGCTCAACTCGAGCACTTCGAAACAATGATTTTACACATAATATACCAAAGGCTACAAAGAACGTCCGCTCTAGTTTCTTCCTGATCAGACACAGCTATCTGTGGAGTGAATTACCAATAATACTCAGATCATGTGACAATGTGGCAGCATTTAGAATCAGACTCGCCGATTACCTTGATCTAACTATCATAAACTCTATATTCACACTGGAAAAAGCACCCAATAAGATAATATAAGAGGGGCCCAAAAACATATAAATCAATATTTTCATATCAAGCCTTTGGCTTCCATTATCCGCCAGAATGCTAATACATGAAACGCACATCCCAATACTCCAACTATGCATGTTACACATGCAAGAAGATAGATTTTTAGGTACTAATTGATCTGTGCCGCTATGGACGCAGTTTCTGTCATCAAGAGTATTATACGTATTATTATTTTCATTTGACAGTGCTCCAATAATTGATTTAAGTGTTGCTTTGGTTAATTCAACCCCGACCTCTACTAAATCTGCCTTCTGCCACACGAATCCGGCTAGACAATCTGTGTAGGATGACCGAAGCAATTAACCTGGAGACCATTAAGATCAGACTGATTCCGCTATGGTTGCCGCATTCTGAAGGCATGCCTGCTTTTAAGATCGAGACTATAACAGAGCGGCTATTCCTTAGCTCCCGCCCTATTTAATATTTATATTTATGCCATGATGTATTGTGCTTTTGATACAGCTTGTGCTTATGGTGTTCGTGTGAAACACCGTATTGTTTGTGGGTTGATGAACATCCGTCTTTTCTTGTGAGAACCCTAGTCAATGAGACAACTATCCGTACGTTGCTGTGTGTTGACGACTGTGCGTTGTTTGCACACAACGCGGATGAGGTGCACCACATGACTAGTGCTCACCATCAACACAAGCAAAACTGTCTGTCTCTTTCAGCTTTCACCGGAGGTGCAAGCTGAAATGGTGGCGTGAATCAGCATTGCTACTGAAGTATTAGAAACCACCTTCCGTTTCTACTACCTTGGGGGTATGATGTTAAATGACTAGTAGCTTCACAGTGATCTGCGTATACGAGTCTCGAAGACTGCGGCGGGATTCGGGAAGCTAGAATACCGAGTGTGGAACAATCACCAGCTTACGGTTGACCCGAAGCTGACGTGTAAAAATCCATGATGTTGTCCGTTCCTCTATACCGCAGTTAAAAATTGACGATGTACCGGCGGGATATGCAATATCTCCAGCGGTTCCATCAACAGCGTTTGCAACGGATTCTGCGCATCGGATGAGTCGTCAGAGTAGGGGACGCGGAATTATTGCGTCGATGTGAAGTGTATGCAGTGGACTGTATACGTTTGCTGAGACTCCTGAGGTTGCTGGGTCATGTGAGTCCTATTGTAGCAAGAACGACGGGGCAATAAAGCACGATCGGTATTGCACGTCAAGATCCGTCCCACACGCGCTCACGCCCACACACGTATAGTCACATTTCTACACCACAACGCACCAGAAATGCGATGCGATCGACGGGCACCTTCGCCCGCCAATTGGCGACACTTCGGCAACTCAGCTTCGCTTGTTTTGCTTCGTATCTCCGCTCCTGTACGTCGCTTTCTGATCAGCCTGGATTTTTTCGAAAGCTCTCGACTTACTTGATCTCCCAGGCGTCACTCGGCTTGGAGTCATTCCTTGGGGCATAACAATTGGCGTCTTTGTCTGAATTCTTGGCCTCTCCTCCAATATCGTTTGAAATCTTCCGGGAGCAGACTTTCTTCCCGTCGTCGCTTGCGGTCCCTTTTCCACTCGTCCGGTAGTGCCTGCGTTATGCTGACTGATTTCGGTGCCTCTGTCAGATACTCTTTCTTACTCTTGTCGTTTTCTGCTGTTCCGTGTTGTCGAAGTCCTCCCCACATCTACACCCGCCCCACCTCGATGTTGTTGCTCTCTCGTGTTCCATGGTCTCACCAGCTCTGTATTCATCCAGCGCTTCATCATTCCATTGTCAACTTTGACATTCACTCCTTCTCGGTCCACTACAGTGTAGGGACATTTCCAGCGTTCTTGGAACTTGCTTGCCCCGGGCCCTGTGTGTATTGGATGATCATGCTTGCGCACCTTGACTTGATCTCGGATTTTGAATGGTCTCCACTTGTGACTCGCATATCGGGCGTCGTAGTTTAGCTTGTTCCGTTGTTGCCGTGATCTCGTTCCTCTTCTGGCCATATCCTGCAATCGTTTGTGATGTAGTGCTTGATGTTGCTGTTCACACACCTCCGATATACATGTATCGAGTGCACTTCGGGGCTCTACCAAACTGTAGCTCAAATGGCGAAACCTTGGTGGTTGATTGCATGTTGGCCCGATACGACAGCAGAACCTCAGGTAATGCATCCTCCCACGCCAACTTTGCGCACGTTATCCATTCCTTCATGGTTCAGTTGAATCGCTCCTCCCTTCCATTGGTTTGAGGATGGTAGGGTGATGTACGCCGTCTCTCGATGCGCCACTTGTTTAATAACGTTTGAAATGCTTCGGTTCAAAGCATGGACCCTGATCCGTAATAACATATTGTGGTATCCCATACCTCGCCGGCACGTTGAATTCGAATGCATGCGCCACGGTCTCGCCTGTCTGGTCTTTCATTTGTACGGCTTCCACCCATCGCGTAAAGTGGTCGATCATAACCAGAACGTAGCTATTTCCCCATCGACTCACCGGTAACGGTCCAAAGACGTTCAATCCCCAGCACTGTAGTGGTTCGTTGACTTCAACTGATTTCATTGGTGGTCTCGGCGCATCCATCTCGTGACATGTTTCGCAGTTTGGGCATCTCCGGATATACGCCGCTACATCCTTTCTCATGTTTGGCCAAAATACTCTTCTCCGTAGCAAATCATAAACTCGTTCGAAGCCCATGTGAGCGTTATCATGGGTCATTTGGATCACACGTTCGCGGAAAGTTTGTGGAATATAAGGTACTTTCTTCCCGTTTACTGACACAATCAAATTTCCATTCACGACATGCAGTTGGTCCCAGACATTGAGGAGATCATTCATTTCTCCCGATTGTGTGTCCGGCTTGGTGCCTGCTTGCAAACGTAAACGTAAATTGTAAACGTAAATTTTAAACGTAAACGTAAATTGTAAACGTAAAAACGTAATCGTAAATTCCTGGAGTCTGTATGCCCATCGTGCGAGGCGCCCCCGCGGGTCTTTCGAGGTCATCAACCACGACAGCGGCTTGTAGTCCGTGATGACGTGGAATTCACTAGTTAGAAGATACGTTCTCCATTTCTCCAGAGCCCATACGATAGCGAGGCATTCTTTCTCTGTCCTCGAATACTTCTGCTCTGCAGCCGTCAGCACTCTACTGGCATACTCTATCACCCCGGCTGGTTGAGACAGTACTGTTCCAATTGCCACATTGCTTGCGTCGATCGACACAGTGAACTTTTTGCCAGGACTGGGTATTCGTAAACACGCTGGACCCTCTGTGACGCATGTCTTTAAGTGGCTGAAAGCTTGATCGGATTCCGGTGTCCAAAGGAATGGTTCGTCTTTGTGGAGAAGCTTTAATAAAGGACTGATCTTCTCCACGAAGTGAGGCACGAATCTCGAATTATACGCCAGCATTCCCAGGAATGGTCGGAGTTGGCGCTTGGATTTTGGCACTGCAAAATTCTTGATCGTCTCCCGTTTCAAAGGAAGTGGTTTTACCTGGCCATCTCCCACAATGTAACCTAAACACACAATAGATTTCTGGGCTATTTGTGACTTCTTTAGACTGATTTTCAAGCCCGCCCCGTCCAATCGCTGCAATACAGCCGCGAGTCTAGTAGCATGCTCCAGTTCCGTTTCGGAGTAGATAATGATGTCATCTCCATAAACAACCACCCCTTGAAGATTTTCCAGGATCATGAGTAACAGTCGCCTGAATGTTGCAGGAGCATTGCGCAGTCCGAATGGCATCCCAAAAATTCGTATTGCTGGCCGTTCACACTGAAAGCCGTTTTATGCCGGTCTTCTTTTGCAATTGGAAGCTGCCAATATCCAGAACGGAGATCGATAAGAGAAATGTGCTTTGCACTATGAAGACTAGCGAAAATTTCGTCCATTTGAGGAATCGGAAACGCGTCCTTCACGGTTACACTGTTTAATTCTCTGAAGTCAATGTGTCGTCAAACGTGCCAACCTTTATAAGTACACCAGCCCCAAGTTTCTTATGTTTAGTCCAGACTTCGGGAAGTGATCGAAATGAACATGCCATGCTTGTTTGTGTTATCGCCAGATCGCGCGCCCGGTGGTGGCTTTGCGTAGCCACAACTCGTCGACATGATATCAAGGCATACTGCTGACGGATACAGCATATTTCGACTCAATCCTTTCAGAACACATCCATCTTTGGCTTTCATGCATGATTGTATCAAATTTCACATATTCGCTTGTCCATTCCATGAAAACAGGGTGTTCTATGACCCACTGGATTTTCTTTGATAGCTTGACTATTTAAGTGCTCTGTATTCGGGGATTTGCGATTAGTACTTATCATTCTGTTTTCGATGACTCCTACAAATATGAATTGCAAGCGCACCTACTACACCACTAAGTTACTTGTGCCCGTATATACGCGGATTCATTACACTATTAACTGCATTACATTTGAAATTTCCCAGTAGTTTGTGTTATGCCTACGCTTCTTTTGTAAAACAAACCTCTCTTATCTAAACGAGGAAAAACATTGGAAGTTTGTGGTAAAGATCGTGAATCTGTTACTTAGGTATTTGCTTTGCCCACAGCCCTCTTTTAGTTCCATCAGCTGTGTTAAATGCGCCGTAATCTAGCCCTATTTTATCTATTGGCGTTTCAATCGTGATATCTTGAGTTGTGACGTAGTATCCGAGGCCAATATACGTCTCACATAAAATCCTGATTCGACATAACCATAGATGACGTTTTCCTGGTTCACAGACACAATCTTTAAGTCGCAAAGAAGAAACCGTAATATAAACTTGGTTACACAAATAGAAAGCAACTTTAGGCTATTACGCTACATAGGATCCTTGAAAGCTATAATAACCATGCCATCTACGGATATTAGCAATTTCCTAATCGAAATGTTCGACTTGCTAGCAGCTGCATTACGCAAATCGCTAATTCTGGTATAAAGGCATATTTTACCTGATTCCAAATCATTAATGCCACATGGATATACCTCAAACGTTTTATCCTATTTCTTCGTTGTATACTGTTTTACTTATCTGTCCTTCAACCACGTGCCAAAATTTCTTGTCTCTATGTAAAAACAGCACTCACGTAGCGGGATAACCTATTACCGTTGGCTAAAACATTCATTCATCCACCCAATTTGTTTTCTTGTTGCCGGTTTACAATGCACAAACACTTGCCTGGGTAAAAAGTAATTGCTTGACATTTCCCGCAGAATGGTTGGGGTAAATCTGTAATATAAATAGATATGTAATTTATCTGTCTAAGACTTTATCGTTTAGCTTAGCTGCCAAATAATATTAGCGTACGGGTGAATTTATTGCGAACATTGTGGTAGCGTTGGAGCAGTTATAGTTGCTTCAGTTTGTAAAAAAAGTTCCAAAAAAATATTCACTTCTGTATCTCCACTTCAGCTTTTTGTGAAATTTTATTCGAGCTTAAATGGTAACTAATATATTCCAAATAACAAGGTTAGGTAACCACATTTTGCGCGCCAAGGGCAAGATCCAATTTTTTTCGAAAAATTCTAATTTAGGGGATTATACCACTATGATGGGAGAGAGTTCCAGGGTTGCTAAAATCGAAGCGAATCTGATTCCCCTAACATTTTAGGCGGCTATACTGTTCACGCAACTTCTGAAGATTACCACTGAAATTTGTGTTATGGCTGTGTCGCAGATTGGGGTCACGCAATATTTGGTAGACTAATAAGAGTTCATTGGGCAGCCTTCGGCAGCGGCCACTGAAAATTCTCAGCGAATTTAGCATTTGCTGATAGGACAGCTTACGCAGACCATCGCCGCTCCTTGTGGCTCTGTGTTGCGGTGTACTTAGCACTTCTATTTCATGCTTTGACTAGGGTTTCCAAACTTGGATGGCAAATTTAACGTGAGGGTGCACGTTCGATTTGTGCATCAAGAGGATGATGGGTCGAAACTGCAAAAGGCGGAAGTGCTGTTTGCCACTTTTCACAGCTGCCTTTGACTGCTATAAAAAATTAATCTCTCTTGGCATGCGTACACTAAAGTCGTGTTCCTGTGAAGAGGTTTGTTATACATTGGGCTCAAGTCTTTACACTTAGTCGGGCATATGGCGCAATTAAGCAGGGTGGTATTTTTCCATATTGTACGGTAGGTTATGATGGACTGACCAGGTACAAATGGTGTTGTGTTCACGCTGGAGCTTTTCGTGTTAGTTGGGTTCTCTAATTGCTCGCTGAAGCTTGATTTCATCTGCGAGGAATAGGAAAACGGAAGTAATTTCCTTTTCCGTGAGGTGTATGTATGGCAATAATAAACTGGGTCCAAGCGCCGAGTCGTGTGGCACATCGCACTCCACTGCAATTACTTTGAACCTTTATGACGGATATTGTTTATTAAAAGCACTGATGGGTCACCACTGGTTTAGGGCTGAGGTTTATGGAGGGGATTTTGGTGGTCTAAGCGATCAAACCCTTTTAAGAAATTCAGACGAATGACATCGACTCCCGCTCCACCACCATCTGTTTCCGTCCACTTTTTACGTGCATTTAGCAGGTGCCTAGTGCATGAGCTTTTGGTCGGATGCCATGTTGCCATGGTGTTAGGATACAGTGACTTTCCAGATAATCTAAGGGCGCCTCGACTGTGATACGCTCATAAGATTGGGAAGCAAAGAGAGCAAAGTTGAGGACGGTACCTGGTTTGGTCCGTGTGATTACCTCTCTTATGAATAGGTATGATGACCCCTCGCTTCTATATAACTGGATTTTGTTCTCCTCTAGACAGAGCTGATAGAAGTTAGGTAGATGTTCCGCCAGATCACTGTCTGCTGCCTGTGTAGACTTCAAACAAATGCCGTCGACACCAGGAGAACCACATTTTCCTTGGATATTTTTGCATTAAAAGTGATACTGGAGAAAGTTGATGATGGAACAATTGACACAGGGAAAGCTATTTGGGCCAGTTACTCTCCGGAACCTACTTAACCATTGAAACTGTAAGAGATTGGCTATTTCCATTGCTAATCGCGTTCGCCCGTCATTTTTGTCTAGGGCTGGAATTCTACCTTGCACCTTACGAGGGCCATTTAAATGTGCGTTTAAGAGCTTGCCGTTTATGCAGAACTGAATATTCGTCAACTTGTGCTCGCAGATCAAGCTCACAGATGTTACGCTGTTGGACGTAGGCAGTCCACGTTTCGGCATTCGGGGAGTCATTGTAGACTCTCCCTCAAGGACTTGTATTGACGTCTTCTGCTCCCCAGAAATAACTTGCGACTCCGTTGAGCATGGAAGAATTCCTGCCCAGCCGCATGCGTTACTAGTGTGTTAAATGTACTTGTAAAAGTGTCCCAGGCGATATTTGGGGAGGGCATTCATTTTAGTTGATCCAATATACCTACTTTACAAGGGCGGATAACACATTGTAGTGCGTGACCGTATACATGCATCTTCCTCTTCCACAGGATATTCGGCATAACACTGATATTATAACAGGAGAATAGATCACCGCGACCTAGTGGTGTACTTGTAATTATGCTGTCGACAATGTGTTATTCTTTGATGAGTAAAATATTAAATATTGACGGTCCGCTAGTATTTCCAGATCTGGTGGTGTAAGTCACGTGGTTAGAGATGTTAGCAGGAAATTACTTCTTGTAAACAGACGTTAAACTGTATGCCATCTATCATTGCTATTTTCAGGTCGTGCAAATTAAATTCGCGTGCGCTGCGAATGCGACCGTATGACTTGCTAAAAGAAATCAGATGAACGTGGTTCAAGATGGAGTCCAGTTTACACCTTGAGTTTGGTGGAAGGCAAATCACAGCTATGATACATATGCCTGTTCTGCAACCATAGGAGGCAATAAAGCGAATCTGGGGCGCGGATTTCATGGTGGTCAATAATTTTCCATTATGGGCTTTCCTTGTTGAACAGGATTTTGCAACCACTTACAACTCTATATTTCCGAAGCATCGTCATACCGGGTAAATGTACCCCGGAAGTGGCTATCTCAAGGCGTAACCAAACTTCCGCAATCATAAAGAGATCCCGCCGTTGTGACACCTGGCGTTATTTAATTCGGAAATATTACTAAGATGAATTTGAAGCTTAGTACACAAACAAGCTAGTTTTTTATGTTTTGAAGTCCGTGTGTGGATAACAAATTCATGTTTATTATTAAGCCGACCTTTCTTCGGTCATTCGCTAATCATCTTTTGCGTGGGTTATTAATTCTTGAATTTCTAACAGGCTGTATAGAAGTACGGATCTCTCCCGATCCAGATGTTTTTTTCGTGTGTCTCCCTATCCCCTCAGGTGTCGTGAGTGCTATTGCTTCTATCCCTATGCAGGATTGTGAAGGCAAATATTTCACTGAAATTGCATGATACATTGAAATGCTGAAAACTATTAGCTTGCGTCTGTTATCTTTAGCTAATCTCGGCGGGTAACCTGAAACGATGCCTAAGTAAGGGTACCGTGTATTTGTCAGTAATTGGTTAAAACTTTACGTTCCATAGATTGTTGAATTGGCTTTTCTTTGTATCTCTGCACAGGATATGAACGGTTTCCAGGAGATCTGCAATGCCAAATTTGAAGTCAAAGCAGTTGATGATGATGGTGACTTCGGCAGTTGCAATACCTATGCTCTTGATGCCCCTCCTACTTAAAGTATGTTTCTATTACTTTCCAACTAAGCGGCTGAAGCTTTATCGTATCAGATGCAATTATGTGATATCTGGTGCATTGAATTGTATACATAAACTTGTAAACGCTGACTTAGCCAGCGGGTCTTTCAGGAAGCGGCGTCGACCGTTTCTACTCGGGTTATACATGCATGGCCCATCTTGCAACGAATCACAGAACCTCATATCTGTGCATGTCCACCTTACTATGGAACCGTCACATTTACATCTTTAGATCATCATTGCTGGACCATTTCTCGTCACAAACTTGACACGTGTTTGAAGAGTATCAGTCACTCGGTCGCTTAGGTTCTTTATTTTTCTATGACTCTAGAGCATCCGATCCGTGTACAATAAGTGGGATGCCGATTTTTATCATCTCCAATTAGATTGCGTCCATGGTTGATCACAGGCAATGTTCTATTATTGCCACTGCGACATGCATTATGCGTCAACGCACAAATATATTGAGCTGACAAAGTTAAAGGACCAAGGCTTCACAATATGTGCGATCGCGATGTAACCCTTATCAATTGATTAAACTTAACCATCTCCCCTGACTTGTTACACAGTTACGTCGCGCGCACTGCATTTGATATGAAAGTATTAAATTTGTAGCAAATATAAGAATCACAGGAAAACGCGTCCTACAGCAATCCAATAAATCAAATGTAATACTATGGAAATGTGTTGAGTAAAATATTTTTTGCAACTCTTAACAGACTCAGACATTTACAATTTGCGAGTTACATGGTAATTGTGACGATTTGGGCCTAATATTCATTTGGGTGTAAAATGTACCGGCTAAATTCATGAATCAGGTGGGCAATAAATGTGGTAGATACATCGCAATGTAAAGGTAAATAGGTACATTATGTTCACAACCGAGCAACTGATCAGGTACTGAGAGATGTGTTGTATAATAAAAGTAACTGGGGTACCAAGTAGTCCTGTAAGCAAGACTCCAGCTTAAGGTAACAAAATTAGCTCTCCACTGCAATGTACATGCTGTGCCTGCGGAATCCTTGTGAGAAACTATCCGGAATTGTATGAATAACTCGGAAATCCTCTCCAGAGCCTGCGTGATCATACTCAAGGAGGTTTCATCTGATGGATGTATTAAAGGGCCCGTGTTAAGAAGAAACTTCGTCTCTATAATTCCACTTCAGGATGCAGTCGTGAATCCTATGAGATAGTGCGGCTCGTATTGCTACCCAATTACCGTGCACCACAATAGCATGTGTATTGATACACAAGCCTTAATCTAGTCAACTTAGGCCATCTATCGTTCTATGGTTTTATGTTTAAAGACTTGCTTTATTGATTATAGAGCATCGCAAGTCTTTACACACAAACCCTTGAACGAATGACTACCTGTGCAGCAAGATATGTAGGTCACAATACGAGACCCCTACCTAATAGGATACGCGAGCTTCAAAATATGTTTTCCCAACAGATTCTTTTAAAACCTTTGGTCAGGACAATAGCCGCAATGTCGAATTTGGAAGGGAATGCACAAAAGCTTCCTTTTGGGCTAAGATTATCCACCGCGCTTTTCTTTTACTTTCCTTAGGAAATTATTGCACGGATTCCAGGAACATCTCATGTCCATTGCCGAGGAGAGCTATATATGCCAGCTGAAGCTGGAGCTATGCGTACAGCTACATATTTTATACCATTTACCTTTATTATAGAACATATCACTTGGTACCTGAACGTTTGATATGCTGTTCAACCTAGTTAAGAACAGATTGGGAGTAAAACCAATGTACCTAATTCCCAGCACATTGCAATTTTATTACCACATTTAGTGGGAGCGTCTCGGCTCCCTGGTTGGGGTCCAAAGGACGATGAACAAGTTTGGTTGTACACAGTTGCTGATATGGCTAGGAGCCGACCTCAGTGGCGTTCGTGCTGTGAGTTTCTTTGTCCCACCCCATCCCTCTTAGCCTCCCCCTCCAACCACGATCTCAGTATTTAGCCTTATATATTCTTGCATAATATATTTTTCTTATTGGGTGCACAGCAGCCGGCTGGTAGCTTACCGGAACGATGCCCATCCGTTACCGGTAGCTCAGCCAGCTTGCACCAGTTGCTTTTTTTCTCCTTTTTTTCTATGTATTGCGGCACAGTAGCTGAGGTGTTCCCCACCTCTAGCTACTGTGTATGATGATGATGATGATGATGATACCACTTTTAGTGACACCGCGATTCATATAGTTAGACAATAGATGTAACATCTTAATCAATATTTGGCCCAACTGGGCACATTTACCATGTAACACTCAACTGTAAATTTCTGAGTCGGTTGAGTGTTCCGGAGTAGAGTATTTATCTTAACGCTGATACATCGTATCCCACTTAGGGGATGTGATCCACCGTTGATGATGTTGTGGGTATCGGAATGTGCTCATGGTACACATAGTAACAATTTTCTATTGATAGCCATAACAACAGAGTCGGCGCATGTGCTAATCAAACGGTATTGGATGTAAGACCCCTGCTGTATTGTATGCCATCTAGTAGATGTAAAACATCACTGCTCATCAAAGTGATCTTTTCGCTTACACAAAGATGTTGAAATGACTGCATTCATTAGACATCTCGTTGAAATGCCCGCTGTTGTACTGCTAACCGCCCGATTGTTTCATTCAGTATTCGGATACAAAGTCAATCATTTTCTTTGCAGTTGGTTACTGCTGCCGGCTTTGTATGAAAATGGGTAAATGTAGCTTTATGTCATAATGCTGCAAAGAAAATTGGATTTCGCTTTCTGATTTAAAAATGGACAATCATGATGTAATCAAGGTAGTGCAAATGCAAATTACGACCACTGTGTTTCTTACGGGCAATTTGAGTGGTTCTCGTGTTATTAGATGTGGAATCAACTCATCCATACATGCATGTGTACCAGGCACCGCACAAGATCACTTAATATAATTTCGCCATTCTGCGCACCAAGGTTACTACGGGGATGTGGAATCAAATGAGGACTCCACAACGAATATTCGCAGGTACCGGGAATCGAATGCAACTGGTGCCTACCCGGACACTTCGAGTCCATCGTTGCCAGACAGTATAGTACAACTCAGACCACTCCAAGCAAGCTCCCCCAGAGCAAATTCAAATAAGTTGAGTAGCCTTCTTTCTAGTTACATGGGACCAATATTTCAGAGTACTATCACATTCATTTTGACTAAAATTAGGCAACACTTGTTTGGACAATTTTTGTACCTAGTCCACATCTCTTGAACTGTGTCTCGCTAGAATGTCTCTTTTATATTTGCTTGCCATTTCCATGTATACATCTAATTCCGGTGTATCAGTGACATGCTTGATGCCATCATCAGTCCGTCCGGATCTTTGAGGTGACTTGCTAGAAATTTCCTCTTAACTATAGGCATACGAAAGAAGCAGTAGTCTTTACGGGTTATCAGGCCAACTTGCTTGGCAAAACACAAGGCCGCACGCGGGATGCCAAAAAGCTGCGACTGTTTTCCCTCAAGCGAGCACTCCCAACCAAAGCGGAACAGGTCCATTAACACCAATCACCGAATGCACACGGTTAAATTGTCTGACAAATTCTGAAAGTATTAGGCGCTGAACATGATCACTACTGCTTACACACAGTCTCAAATTGATCGCAGCGGTACCCAGCTGTCATAATATTACACTATCACCTGTCACCACCACATATAAAAAAGTTATATCAGACTTTTGATTTGACAACTGTTAGGAAAATATACTATTCAGAGAGACTGCCAGTGAATATCGTTCATTAACAATAATCTGCCGCCGACGACAATCACCGCACATCAACCTCCATTTGTTTTTTAAGTTCGTCCTATAACCGGCATTCCATGAAGTTATTTTGCTTAATACGCCTACATACATAAGGTATCATTTCATAGATCCCTAACTGCCATTTCATCATGATTACTCCATGCTCCTGTAGGAACATTTTATGTTACTTCTGAGGCTTCTACGTGTGGTTGTGTTCATCCAACTAAACTTATGTCACTCGGTTTTGTACAAGGACGGTAATGGTTGCTATATATACACACCATACGGAGCAGTTGCATATTCACACAAATATACGTCACTATTTCGCTAGATTAGCATCCGGAGATGACTTTTAACTATAACTTAAAGAAAGTTAGCAAGAATTAAGATTGTCGGACGTAATAAAGGTCTGAAATCAAAGAAACCAATTCAAGGGTGTCCACATATCTGCTCCCAATGTCCTTCTGTCATCGTAGAAAGACTCTGAGGACTCACTAGGTTTCGGTCCAGTCTCCATATTTAACACAAGGTAGTGCGATGTAATTGCGTTAACGCCAACGTTGAACAGATCTTGGATAATGTAACATACGTGTGGAGCGCAATTTCATGTTAGTAAGGCGTCTGATTGTTTACCGCGTATCCTACCGCAAACTGTGTTAGTTATGCACAGCGCAGATGTAATATCTTCGTATTGTATTGGAGCACACCTACTCTTTAACATCTCAAAGAAGCTAAAAATGGACTGAGTCGAACACACATTGTATGGCCAGAAACACAGCTATCGTCGATCTACTGTACTAGCTTTGCTGTTTTAACTATTTAGCTAAGTGAATGAATGGTCTAAACATCTCAACCATATGTGGCACCTAGCCTAGAGCTGACGTGCTTGTCTCGTAATCTTACGGCGCAGGTTCGAATCCGCGTAGGTGTAGGCGTCCTCGTTGTATACTCAGCCAACCTGCGACTGGTGGTGGCCACGCGAAAGTGTAGCGCTGTTACGGCGTAGAGTTATCATATTATTTTTTGTTTTTATTTACTTGAGATTCTCTAATCCGGAAGTATGTTCATGGCTTGGGGCGAAGGATGAGAATACAAGTCACTGGGTAAGTTGAGGTTTCATCACCATCATGATCAGTGCAAACGTTAGCTGCAGGTAAAAAAGACTTCAGATACCCTGCATCAGTACAAAGCACAATAAGTTTAAAATACCGTGGCACGCCGGTTGAGTCCCCAGTAGCGGATGGACATCATTCCGCAGAGCAAACAGCCGGCTATGGTGCCGCAATAAGTTTTGTCATGCTTGACAAATGTGATCGTGATTGGGAGGCGAGACTAAGCGGGAGAGGGATGGACAAAGTAAAGCACAACACAAACGCCACTGGGGCCGGCTCCTATTCATATCCGTGTGTCCACACAAACGAGTTCATTGTATTTAGGACCCAGCCCGGCAGTCGGGATGTACCAATTGATGCCAAAATTCAAATTCCCTCTTGAACAAGTCTTGGCTTGGCTTCCCCTCCTCCTCTTTCAACTACACCCACAACACGCAAACAATACACTTCGCGGAAGTCGGTGTGTTGGCATGCGCAACACTTGGCTCAACCATCGGAGCATAGTACGTAATATAATGGGGCTGAGCGGTTCACTCGCTCCTCTTGCACAAAATACGCAACGCCGAACACGCTCATTGCTCACGCCGTGCTCCAACCAGACATGAGCTAAACTGTAAAGGCAGAAATGATCGGATGCAACGAGCATCTTTTTGTCTGTCTTCCTGATAAGCCAGTTTTCACAACCATATAGGATAATTGAACGGACGGCTGTGTTATAAACTCTGCATTTGAGCGCGAGAGAAATGTCGCGTCTGCGTCACAGGTGCGGAAATTGGCAAAAGCACCTCGAGCATTTGCTATACAGTTTGTAACCTCATCTTTGATCCCACGGGCGCTAATATAGCTTCCCAGGTACTTGGATTACTGAAAGACTTTTAGCTTATCACCACAAAGCGTTAGCACAGCAGTGGGTCTCTACCAATCTTGGAGAAATACTTTGCATTTCGTTGGAGTAAAGCGTAGTCCAATAAGAATGACAGCCAACGCTAATCGGTCCAGTGTTGCTTGGCATATTTGGGAGCTGCCACAGATGAAGCCAATATCGTCCGCGTAATCCAAGTCAAGAAATCGTTCGCCAAGTAGTTACTCCACACCATCTAGGTAATCACCAGCGAACGCTGATTCCATGATTTCATTCATAGCGATGTTAAAGAGGAAAGGTGACAGCGGACAACCTTGTCTGACACTATTGAATATACTAAAGTTTGGCGACAGTTTGCCATAAACCCTCAATCTGACCGAACTCTGCGCGCAGAGCACTTTGATATTTACATATTTATCAGAAATACCTTTCATCAGCAAACAGTTTTATAGGGCAAACCGATCAACTGAGTCGAATGCACCTCTTATGTTAAGAAATAGGACAACGGTGCGTTGCCAATAAACATGGTGGTGCTCCAACAATTGACGCAAAATGTAGATGTATTCGATGCAGTCCCAACATAGCTGACACCCAGCTTGCTCTTTACGAATCCAGCTTTTGCGTTTGCCAGTCAGTCTGTGAAGAATGAAAGACGCAAGGAATTTAGTGACAATTGAAATTAGACTGATCCCACTATGATTGCCACATTCCAAAGTGTGTCTCCCTTGAACATTGGGACCATAACGGAGGGGCGCCAGTCTGTCTGGACAGTCTCCTGCTCCTAATGTTTCACTATAAACTCGTGTAAATCATCTACTAGAGCAGGTCCCCCGAATTTGAAGTGGGCTGTGGGAATTCCTTCAACAGCCTGATCTCACGTTTGACCTATGAGCGTGAGGACGGATCCAATTTAGACGGCCCAAGCGGACGGGCGCTCAATGCCCGAAATATAAACCGAAAACTTAGGTTGGATAATTGGCTTGCAAAGTGTTCGACCCAAGACTGCAAGCGTTTTCCCAGGCTGTGGATCGGCTGCCCACTTACGTCGCGTACGGTCTTGATAACACAAGATCTCCTGCTGCCTGTCTCCCGTATCGCCCACCGTTATCATTACGAGAGCCTACACCATGTTGGCCACCCACATGAAAATCATCATACGACAATTTTCCGACCTTGGCGTTTAGATCGCCATCCAACAGCACAATATCCGTGCTTCTTCTGTAACGAAGGAGATAGTGACGTTGGTGATAGAAGTCATCTTTCATAGAATCAGTGCTACAGTTTATAAGGGCGTAGGGCGCAATGACAACCAGACACCGTTTGTCCCCGCGCGACTTCATGGCATGGAACGAACCAGATAATCTAACGGCGCACATCTGACATTTGTCTAGGAACCAATCGATTAGGTCAGCTTCAGCCCGGGGATTCAAAACAATGCCGACGCTAGGTTGACCGGCATTCGAAGCTGCACCATCGCGAGATAAGCGCAAGGAGAATGTGCCGTCAATGTGGCATGTGGGGGATGGCAGAGTTAGCACGGAGCTCCAGCTTTTCAGGCGAGTTTCTGAAAAACTGTAAATATGGATCGCTATGGTCCCTAGTCTGTGGACAAGTGCTGGCTGTTGGCCAATCTGTAGTAAAGTACACACATTGAGTCATACAAATCTAAGCGAGACTCGAGGACTCCAAAAGGAAACGGACGAACTGAGGTTATCCGCTTGGTTAAACATGGACTTATCGACTGGATTGGAGCGACGCCCTGCGAGTGTGTGTGAGTTGAAGCTAGAAGACAAACGACGATTGGAGCAACATAAGCGAGGACACAGAATTAATTGTTTGAAAATGGGGCGACTAAAGTAGAGTTGGATCGGGACGATAAGAATGAAAAAGCGCAAGCAGAGGATAAGAAGACGGGAAGGCCTGAGCAGTAGCATCCATAACTCTATCCACCCTGCTCGATGCAGCAGATAGGGCGCCGATGATTATCCCCTGCGACGGCCAGAGGATTAAGAAATCATTAGAGGAAAGATTCGTTGTATTGCGTGGGCAGAATGCTGTCAGGTTGCCCAGGTCTACACAGGAGAACGATTAGCGTTCTCAACTGAATCCTTTGGTTCAAAAACATGGTCGCAACGCAGCGGGTTTTCGGCACTGGACTACAGAGTTCGCGTATTTTGGAATACGGAGCCCCACCCCCATCTCATTCCAAACCTCAGTCTAGAGGACCAGGAGGCTGTGTTTGTTTGTCTTCTAACCATTGACTAATCGGATATGAGTGGCTCTGATGGTGCACAAACACCACCCAGCATAGCACATTGGATCTCTGAGGCACGCAATTCATCGCACCAAGGGGAAGGTCCAGCCTCATTGCGATGGTGGCGATGGTGGTGGATGTTTCGGTGTTGCTCTTCTCAGCACGTAGGCACTAGGTTACCCCTAGCCTAATAACTTTTTTCGTAACGTGACGTTCAAGCGCAAGTAGGAGAGCGTTCGGTTAATCGCCTGCCAAAATGTTTGATGTATCGATATCGCATCAGGTCATGGTTAATTTCGGAACGGTATTCCCAAAATGAACAAAACTCAAGGAGGAAAATTCTTCACTTGAATTAGGGGTGATATTTCATGCTTATCACATTGCGTTCTACGTAGAATGCAAATTCATCCTACTGATAAAAGCATGCTCCCCCTTTTATCAGAAGTACGACCAGATACCAACCAACTTTGAGGAAATTGTGATCACCAAAATCACCACGTTTGGGGTAACCATAGCGGAATGTGCAACCAAAGCCACCCAGTAAGTGCTGCTACTATCCTGAGGATAACGGCTAGTAACACTGTAAGCAAATCGACACCGAGCCCAGCAAATCAACTGATGTTCTACTAACACACGTGACTCACATTTGAATAATGCGATTCTCATTTCGATCAGTTTAAATATACGGAAGGCTACTTCCAATCTCCTGACTGAATGCTTGAAAATTCGCAAGCCAATACCAGCGAACGCTGGGATACGGTTACTTCCAAGAACAGCCGTCATTTAAAGTCAACGGCACCCCGAACTGTATCAGTAACAGAGGAGCGCAGCGGGGTTGTTTTGGTGCAAGCACCACTGATTTCCTGCGGTAAATCTCCGAGTATTTCAATCAATATCCTAGACATGTCGGAAGGTCTAAGGAAACAACTACTTGTGCTGCGCGTACTGTGCTCCAATACCGTAGAATCGAAGTCGAAATGGATAACAGAAAGGCACTTGGATAACCGCCATCAATAGGACATAATTAGTAAGCAAATCAGAGTTCTACAGAAACCTGTGCACGTTATGCGTATTAGGCGACACCCCAACTCTAAACATCATGGAAGTCCAATATTTCTGAGTGTTGTGCTGAACTGCCCCACTGAAGTAGGATGCGTCCTACTGTCAACAAGTAGACTCAGAAATGAATACTGTTTCACGCGTATCTTTCCAGACATCACACGAGGCGAGCGTTATGAAGTCAACCACATAGATACGTACCAGTAGATAGTTTAACCAAAACCAGTCTTCCTCACGGGGTTTGTGAAACTGTGGCATTTGATGAGCAAGAAGAAACTACCCACGTTAATGAACAATGGTGTTATTACTTATGAGCAGAAGGATTTTATGAGTATTTCTGTTCGTCGCAATCAGCAGACCATTCAACTAAGTCAACTATCTATCCGGATATGCACCAGACGGCCGTTTCACCCTATTGGGGCTCGTGGTGCGCATCCTTCGGTCCTCTACGGAGGATCGAACTCATGACTGCCAGTGGCTTGTGCCAACTAACCCGCAGCTTATGCAACTGCGTTATGGAGGACGGCAGCCGACCAGCACGAATTGTTAGCTAACTGCGATATGGACCGACTCATCCTCCACTGCCCTGCAGGCACCTGCCATACAGAAGACAGCGGTTGGCCTTCCGACTTCAGGACTTCCCCGTGTTATATTCTTAAAGCACTGCTTGGGTGGTAAGCTAGCGCAATCCGTGTCATGTTTGCCTACCTAACCGAACTACAAAGAAAGTGGACCGTGAGTGTTGAAAGTGGTCCTACATTTAAAACATATAGTAAGTAGAAAAGCTGCAACAAGCTGGTACACGTCGTCTTGCAGGCTACTCTATATACTTCCGCTGAAGACGGTCAGCGGTGTGCCTCCTAGAGATGATACGTCCCTCAACGGCCGAAACTCAATGGGATCTATTAAAGAACAATACTCCAATACTTTGTCTAATAAGCCCATAAATCCTGTTGAAGAAGACAGTGACCAAACACTTTACGCTGTACGTAGAAGATTACCTACGGGAATAAAATCGCGAACGATGAAAAAGACCTTAAACTCTTCACCAAGTACATCCGAAATATCTCACTGGTCGATGAAGCTTCACGTGTGAGTTGCACAACCTCCGAAACATAGTTCAAATCTAAGAAACTGCATGTATATACGCTGACGCCCAAAATCTCTACAGTAAACTTAACGAGCACTGACTATATTAAGCTGCGAACGCATGTGACCTGTGTTCTAGTAACGAAAAATATTTGCACATAGAGATGAGAAGTTGAGATAGCAGGGATGTCACTGATCCGGAATGACGGCTCCAGTTGAGAAGGTGGGTTCTTCTATACTACCTCGGTGACTTTTAATGTGCGGTAGTTGATGATCTGGAAACTCACGTTACCCACTCAATCTGTAGCCGTCGTCGACTAAGACACAACGACGCATTTCTCCTAGCTGTTATTTGGTGCTCCACCCCCCGTCGTCCAATTCGGAAATGAATTCCCGCTTGATAGGAGTCTTGAACAGAGTAACATACACCAAGTACAGACATATTTTTATCTTGGGGGGAC
>OX104066.1:27033249-27055989 GCA_944474145.2 Dicrocoelium dendriticum | reverse complement strand
GTGTATCAATGGCAATGAAACAAAGATGTCCTTTACACAGCTAACCTGCCGCGCCAAGTTTGATGCGCCTGTGCCTTTCTTAAATGGTTTACTGCAACTGCAATTAGCACCACTATCGATTTCCCCCGGAGAAGCGGGTGTGGGTTGATATGCTTTTGTTTACTGAATGTGAGTAACATCCAGGTGTGTTGTACTTCGATGTAACGCGAATAGTGCATTGTCTACACGAGGTTTGATCACAGTGAATCTAGAGGCTGAAATGACAGATTCTGGCAGTGAATCGTATATGGGGAAAACAAGTAGGGAGAAAAGATTCCATCTACAATCCAAATGACTGCCAATTTGAGTCCGTGACCACACAGTCTGTTATCAAGACTGAGTTTTAGCACTTGCTAGCACGCGTGTTTACAGTGATCACAGTTAGGTTCCCGGGTAAACGCTGATAAAGTTCTCTGAAGACTCATGAAGTACTCAGGCGCTGTTTGTAGATGACACTGCCCTTTGACGTAATTGTTTACCCGATGTCGCGAAATTGCCAAGCCCGTGAGATCTTGCTTCAGCTTTTCTTCTATTGCATATTCCACGTGCAAGCTATACATTAAAAAGGCAGCTGTGGAACAAGTGATCGGACAAATCGACTAAAAGCTCTCGTTTTAGAAAACCAAGTTTTGGATGCCATTTTTCAGTGTAAGCGCAGATTGCTCCGACCAGCCTAGGTTTTCTTGCATTAATACACCAAGGTGCTTTTCTCGTGGACAATGCTGGAGATCACTGCTGTCAAACTTATAGTTGCAAAGCATTTGGTGTTATAGATGGTGTTGTGATTCGCTCCCTATAGCTTACCCAGTTTAGTATAGTAATAAATTCGTCACATCTAGACTCACTCAGACAGCCATCACACGCTTGGAGAAGCGTTGTATGCGCGTTGCATCCTTTCGGAAATGGTCAGCAGTGCGCATTCCATCGGAACTTAGTAGGACTCGAACCCGCAACTCGACTGTTACTAGTCCGGGGTGGAGACCACTGAGGTAGGGGTGACGGCAAAGACCATTGTAGATGAGTTACTAGGTGTGACATAGCGCCGCTCATTATCCACTGACTTGCAAGTTACTGCTGTGAACAGAATAGGGTAACACCCTCAGCAAGCGACGAACTTACCAAACTAAATGTATCAGTTAATAGCATTATACTCAGTTTAGCCCGCGTACTGATAACAGAGCAGTAGAAAGGGAAGTTGCATCGGGGACAGCAACGACCATCGTGAATGAGTTATTAAAACACAGTGCACTAAACATGCAATGCACGCTTCCGAGACACGTAATCCCAGCAAGCAGCACACGTCTGAACAGCAGTGGGTTTAACAATTAACCCAGCAAGGTACAGCACCCACGGAACTGATGTTGCTAGACTGGGGGGCGGGTGTCAGCTAAATCACTGACTGGTGTGAGTGGCAACCAATCTGCGCAGAGCTGGATTAAACCGATCGCAGTCATTCGCGTACATAACGTCACCTCAGCTCTAGAAATGTTTATACTCCTGTGGTTATTCTGTAAGCAAACAGCCAGCGATAAAATCTCGTCTGAATAGCTCCTGGTTCTTATTGCAAGTGACCATTTTCAACTGTCTGCACCGCACTTTCCGCTAACCCATTTGAAGCAGAATGATATGGAGCTGTACGGATGTGCTGGACACCATTACGATTCATAAACATTTCAAATTCTTTGCTATTAAAACATTAACATTTTGTGTGCAGCATGTCTTTGGCAGCTGACGACCGCATTTCTGAGATAGTTGTTTCCGTAGTGGGGTTGGAAATGGGATAAACATCTATCTATTTCGAATGCGCGTCAAATAGCAGATTGAAAATTAGATAATTACTCAATCCAAAATTGTTCGCACGGACGCGTTGCCAAGGATTTTCAGGTCAGCACCAAGAATGTACCAGTCCGAGAGGTTTATTAGATTGCTCATGCTGACACAGACCACATGTTTTAGATAGTTTTCTATATCTGAATCTGGGGCAAACCACCAGCAATAACCGCGTGCCAAGGCTTTCGTTCGGACTGCGCCTAGATGTGTGTTGTGGAGTTAAGATGAACTGCCATGCCTTTCGCGGTAAATTAAATGGGATCCCCAAAACAAGCGGCCATTGTAAAGGCTCAATTCATTTTTCCGTTGTCCGTAAGGCCTAAGCTCGACGGGGACTATAGTAAGGCAGCCAACTATTATAAACCGTACTACAGAAGGTAGCGTTTGGTCACGACCAGTCCACTGACGTATTGCGTCACACGACAATGGAGTGGTGAATAGTTGTTGCATTAGATGTACTAGCTCTACTGGTTCCTCCACTAGTTCTTCTGTGGTCGTACGTGGTTATCTGCTTAAGCATCTGCTGTAAGTTTGTTCAACCCAGGAACAAAGGAGATTCGACATGTATATGCATTTAATATTAATGCCCAACGTTGCATTCTCGGTGGAAATACCTGCACGATTCCATTTGACTCGTTATGCATGGATATCACTTATTCGTATTTTGTTTGTATTTCGATATAGTTGTCCCAAATCTACTAATAAAACCACTTGACAGATAGCGCTTCTTTATCCAACTGGGAATAAATCCTTTCGGCAGGTTTCAATGTTCGTTAGGTAAACGCAATCGGGTGAATGTGACCCTTCGACACTATGTGACAAAAAGGTGCTCCGACTCCGTATGGAGAGGCGTCACACTGCATGATTAACGGTATTCCAATATCGTCGTGGGCCAAAACAGGTGCGGATGTAAAACACTTCTTGTCACAAGCGAAAGCAGATTGCCGCTCTATTATCCACATCCACGGGATGATTTTCGTAGCAGTTCGTTCAAGGAGGCAAGAGTAGATGAGGCATCCGGTAGGAAACGAGCTACTGTGAAAACATTCCTAGGAATGACCGAAATCCACCACTACTCTTGGGCTGAGCTGCCTGCACAATAGGCGCTATTTTTTTCAGGATATGCAAACCGGTTTTGTCCAAGTTGTAACGGAGGTAAAAAGCATAATCAGATAAAATCCCAGACCAATCGAGGTGGCATGTAAGCTGTTAAGGCGCCTACTGATTATTTGTACGTAGTAGGGGGATTTATTAGGTTTTGTGTAAATTCGTTGCAGTTAGACACAGGCGGACAGCCACCACATATCCAGGAAAGCGCTAGACGGACGTTTCGTCCTATTGGGACTCGTCAGTAGAGCGCACCCAACGAATCCTGCGGATTCGAACCTGATACGTAGTACTCGAGTATTGCTGGAGCGCACCTGGACCCTTTGTCCGCGCAAGAAGTGAATGGTAACACACACCGGATGGGAAGTGTCAAAAACTGTAATAGATAGCTTGTTGGTTACACCAGATGAATAAATCGAAAAAGGAACCAATCAGCACAAGGAAAAAGAGTGGACGAATCAGCTATCGGTCAGTCGATCTGTATTTGTCTGTGTTTGCTCATCGGCTCAGCGGTTTAGCGGACGACACACATGTAACATCCCCTCACGTGACAGATGGAATCACAGTTGTGAAATGTAACGTTCTATCGGCTTAGGTGAGCGGTGCGGTTTCCGAATAGCAATCGGCTGATCCATTTCTTCCGTTTGGTTTTTGTCTCCTCCAGATCTTCTGGAACCACTTTCTCTTCCCCAGGGTACGGTGTGACTGAGGTGCGGGGCCGGATGAAATCATTGTGCCTGCGTACTGTCTCTTCACTCTCTAGTTGTATTTCGGCCTCCGTTTCTGAGCTGGTAAGCACGGTGCCAGGCTGCCATAACTGCTCATGTGGTAGTTTCGTGTAAACATCACGTTCCACTATCGACTTCTGGGGCTTAACTGGTGCGCGTCCACTTTCATGCATACGTTGTTGCAGGCAACGCCTGGTCTGACGAGGGTCTGGAATAAGTAGGTCAAGCCTCGTACGTAGTCGACGCCCAAACATTGCCTCCCCAGGGCTCTTTCCGATAGACTCTAGCGTTGTGATCCGATATGCGAACAAGAATCGGTCAAGTTTGGTTCGTAACGAGCCATTACGCTGCTTTAGAAGACCAGCTTTCACGGTTTGGACCGCTCTTTCAGCTAAACCGTTTGACGCTGGATGGTACGGTGCGGAAGTCATGTGATGAATGCCGTTGCTCTGCAGATATTCTTTGAACGCCGCACTCCTGAATTGCGGACCGTTGTCAGTGACTAATGTTTTCGGTATGCCATGTGTAGATAGACTAGTACATACGCCATTGATTGTAACTTCTGCAGTAGCGTTTGCAACAATATGCACATCAATCCATTTGGAGTACGCATCTACTAAAAGTAGCAACATTTCTCCTTCGATCGGGCCAAAGTAATCGGCGTGGACACGTTCCCATGGGCTGTCGGGCAACTGCCAAGGGTGAATTGGGCCTGTTGGATTATCTCTTTGATATTTTTAGCATGTGTTACAAGTACTCAAAAGTGCTTCGATGTCTCGGTCAATCGCTGGCCACCAGCAGTAGGATCTGGCGAGGGCTTTCATGCTGACAATACCTGGATGTGCATCTTGTAATTCTTTCAGTACAGCTGACCTGAGAGTCAATGGAATAACGACGCGAGATCCACGTAGGATACATCCTTCATGCAGGCTCAGCTCAAATCTACAATTGAAAAACGGACACAGATCACCAGGGGCTCGCGAACCCCAGCCACGCAGCAGCATACGTTTCACAGTCGATAGAACGGGATCTCTATCTGTAGCTTTCCTAACCATGTTGCCAGATATGGGTGTAGTATTCAGGTGTTGCAAAAGTTGAACAAACTCGTAAGGCGCGTCACTTCCTTCCTCCTGTTGGTCAATCTGTGGCAATCTACTGAGCGCATCAGCGACATTATTGTGAGGACCGGCAATGTATCGGATTTGATAATTGTAAGCAGAAAGTAGGAGGGCCCAGCGTACCATTCGGGGTGCGTTAAGTTGTTCTATGCCTCATTCCTTACCGAGAAGTGATAACAGTGGTTTATGGTCAGTCTGTATCTCAAACTGGTTGCCCCACAAGTACTGATGGAACCGCTTTACTCCGAATACTACGGCCAGTGCTTCCTTGTCTACTTGCGCGTAATTTTTCTCAGCAGGTTGTAATGTGCGGGACGCGAAAGCAATAGGGAGAACTGTTCCGTCGTGGACTTTACGTCCCAGCACTGCCCCGACTCCAAAAGGTGAAGCATCACACTGTAGGATGAGGGGTTTGTTGGCGTCGTAATGTACCAAGACTGGTGAAGAAGCAAGGAGACCTTTTGCCCTGTCGAATGCTTGTTGCTCTTCCTCACTCCATGCCCACTTAGAATCTTTTTTCAGCAAGTTGTGAAGTGGTGCTAGAACAGAAGCAAGATTAGGTAGGAACCGACGATAATGTGAAAGCATTCCAACGAACGAGCGTAACTGGGCTCCGTTACGAGGTGAGGGTGTAGAAATAATGGGTTTTAATTTATCTTTCCGCGCGTGTAAACCATGCTTGTCCGGTCTATAACCGAGGTAGTCAACTGAATCAACTAGGAAAGCACATTTGGAGCGTTTCAAACGCAAACCGTGTTCAGAGAGTTTATGCAACACCCGGTCCAACGTGTACAAGTGCTCCTTTTCTGTGCGACCCGTGATAGGGATATCATCGAGATATGCGCAAGTGTTCGGTATGTCACGCACGATATTGTCAATTATCCTTTGGAAGATCGCCGGCGCTGAGTTAATCCCGAAAGGCAGTCTAGTGTATTCGAATAGCCCCAAATGTGTACTGATCGTCGTAAGGCGTCGGGAGGTCTCATCCAACTCTACCTGCGAATAGGCGTGACTCAAATCCAATTTAGTGAACTTGACTCCCAGACAAGTTGGCATACAAATCCTTAACTTTTGGTAATGTATAACGGTCTATGATGGCACCTCGATTTACTGTAAGCTTATAATCACCATAGATCCGTACGTTACCGTCGGGCTTAAGTACAGGCACTATCGGGGCCGCCCATTCAGCTTGTTGGACTGGTACAGTTATACCTTCTCTTTCTCTTTGAAGCTTTTTCAGCTCGTCTTCCACTCTAGGTCGTAAGGAATAGGACAGTGTTCTGGCCTTAAAGAACTTTGGTGTCATTGAGTCTGACATATGGATTTTTGCTTTAAAATTATTGAGTCTGTCCAATTGCTGCTCGTCAAACACTTCTGGATATCGTTTAAGGACCGATTCAAGGGTATCCTCCCCCGCGGAGTGGATAGTATTTAATACTTGTGGTAACGTTTTCATCCAATCGCGACCAGGCAAACTGACTGGAGCCTGGGGCACGACAAGAAGTACCAGACTGTGTGATCTACCCTGGTGCTGCACTCGTACCTGACACTTCCCAAGTAAATCAATCACTTCTCCTGTGTAGGTTCTAAAAACGGTATCAGTCGGTTCCAGGTCGGGTAACGATGACAGCGCGTTTTTACTAATCAATGTCACCGCGGAACCAGTATCCAATTCAAATAAAACAAGTTCGTTATTAATGGTTCAATGGTGTATGCTGGGATATAAAGCATAACTTTACAAGACCCACAAGATGGATATGCAAAATAAAATTAAAAGCAAAATGTTCCAACGTGGAACGTAAAGTATCAGTGGTTAAATCATTGCACTTTAACAAAGTGTTGTGTATCGTTTATCACTAAGATGAAAATCTAAGAGTCTTTCGGATGTCGTCATGTCTGGTGCGTTCACCACATAGTTTGGTAATGCATTCCAGTGAGAACAGATTCTAAGTGAGAAAAAATACTTTCTACAATTCAAACGAAAGTGTTGCGTCATTAGTTTCAGGTGGTTGCCTCGGTTTTGTTTGTATGGGGCTAGAGTCCACAGCGATGTACATGGATGCTCGCTTTCGGTTAATATCCGGTATGTGAGAGTAAGATCTCCGCGAAGCCGTCGGTATTCTAATGAGAACACACCGAGTACACGAAGACACATTTCGTAACTTATACCGGCTAGTCCACGAGTTGTTTTTGTGGCTCTTCTGTGGGGCTGTTCCAAGAGGCGGATGTCTCGTTTTAACCATGGACACCAGGCCTGAATTGCCTATTCAACATGAGGACGAATGTAGGAGTTAATCAACAATGGTACTAGCTGTCGCTCAAAAGTGCCGAGAGCTCTCCTCAAAAGTCTCAAGTTCAAGTTCGCTACACTTGCTGCTTTCGAACATTGGAGCGAATTTCCAAGACTCTCTTGCACGATTATACCTAGGTCGCGTTCACTAGTCACGTGTTGCATGACGTGTTGCTCCAAAAGGTATGTGTTAACGAAGCTGTTGTGCACCGTCAGCAGGTGGCACTTTGCAGGGTTCAGTGGGAGCTGGTTCTTTTCTGCCCATTCGTTAATCCGGGTCAGATCTTCCTGGAGGTAGACACGGTCGGATGCTGAGCGAATTGCTCTCCATATTTTAGCATCGTCTGCAAATATTTGCATTGGAGATAGAATGTCTGCTGGAAGGTCATTAATGTAGACTAAAAATAGTAGCGGACCGAGGACGGATCCTTGTGGAACACCACTGGAGACGTAAAGGCTTTCGCAATAGGTGTCGGCTACTCTTACCTTGATTGCTCTGTCGTGTAAGTAGTCTTCCAACCAGGTGAGCAGGGAACCGTTGATACCGTAGGCAGCAAGCTTTTGCAGGAGAAAGAAATGATTGACCCTGTCGAATGCTTTAGAAAAATCCAGGTATATCACATCTATGGGCACTCCTTCATCAGCCGCCCTGGTCCATAAGTCCCGAGTAATCAGCAAATTGGTGAGACAAGATCGTCTGCGTCGGAACCCATGTTGGGCATTAGAAATTATCTGTTGAATTTCAAAGTATCTCGTCAGTTCATTTGCGATTACCGATTCCATAACTTTTGGCAAAACAAGAAGGAGAGTAATAGGTCGGGAGTTATCAGGATCCGAGCGCTTACCTCCTTTATATATTGGAGTGATAATTTCATTTGTCCACTCAGATGGGAGTGTATGGGAGTTAAGCAGACAATGGAAAAAGGTTGCAAGTGGTGTTGCTATGGTGGGAGCAAGGGTTTTTAGTACTTTTGGGCAGATCATGTCGATTCCAGGGGCACTGTACTCCCGGAGAGACTGTAGTTTGCTTGCAACAGCTGCTGGAGTAAAGGTGACACTGGATAAGCCAACGACATTTGTTGGGAGTTGATAGGGCGAAGGTTCCATGACATTTGTAGCTACCGAGCCAAACTGCAAGAGTAGAGCATTCGCGGCATCCACAGCAGTAGTTGTTAGGCCACTGGCCGTCCTGAGTGGTGGTATTCCGAGCTTAACCTTTCTTTTGCCATTCACAAATCTGTAGAGCAGTTTGGTGTTACTCGTAAATTTCAGCACCATATCCTCCTGCCATTCGTACTTATCGACTCTCATGAATGACGTGCAGTAGTTTCTGATGACTTTGTAATCCTGCCATGTGATATCACATGGGCTTAGTAAATGTTGCCTCCAGATTTCATCTCTTCTGTTGATCCATTTACGTGTTCTGCTCCGGATCCACGTATTGGTCTGGCGCGATGCTCGTAATGGTACAACCTTCGATGCTGATTGTATGACCCAGTTAATTTTGTCTTTCAATTCATTCCACGCGTCATTCGCTGAGCTGTGCGTCTGTACGTCCCAGTCAACTGTTGCTGCTAAGCTGCGCAGCTTATAATAGTCCGTAATAGTGTGTTGAGTCTCTCTTTCTTTAGCAACAATACTGGCATAACACACATAACCAAATGTTAGGACTGAATGGTCGCTACGGCCCAGTGGAGGATCGTATGCTACTGACTCAACCATCAACTCTTCATTAGTCAGGATTAAGTCCAGGAGTGATGGCTTGTTTGAACCGCAATGTCTGGTTGCTCGATGCACATGGTTATACAAAACTGCCATATCCATGAATTCGAGGAGTTTCGATTTAAATGATGGCCCATTAGGGGACACTGATGCTATTGAAGGAAAATTAAAGTCACCCATTATAAGAAAGTGAGAGTACTTTTGTGAAACAGCATAGCGGAGGGCGTTTAACAGAATGTTATCGCTGTCTGCTGATGAGTTCGGAGGTCTATAAATAACTGCTAAGAGGCAAGCATCACTCTTCTTCTGTGAACCAACATCTCCACCTGCTAGGTGCAGTCGGCAAAATAGTGCGTGATCTTATATGGAGACACTTTCGTTATAACTGAGCAGTTTGAAATTATATGGTTCATAAAATTTAGCTGGAAATCTGGGCACTCACCGTCGGGTATCGGATAACACGATAGAGCGGTTTAACACAGGAAAGAGAGTTATTTGATGTTGGAAAGATGTTTTCCACTGTATCCTCGAATGTAGAGAGGATTTTTCTGCACCATCAGGCCACAGACATGACAGTCCCGCAAGACGGCTCGTAGCAACCGTCGCCATTCTGATACGTAGTACTCAAGTATTGCTGGTTTGCACCTGGGCCCTTAGTCCGCGCAAGAAATGAATAAGAACACACACCGGATGGGAAGTGTCAAAAACTGTAATAGATAGCTTGTAGGTTACACCGGATGATAAAGTCGAAAAAGGAACCAATAAGCACAAAAGAGTGGACGAATCAGCTATCGGTCAATCGATCTGTATGTGTCTGTGTTTGCTCATCGGCTCAGCGGTTTAGCGGACGACACACATGTAACAAAACCCACGAACTTACTCTTGCGAATCAGCGACAAATGTTACTGAGCCATGGGCGACGGCAGCGGACCGCCATGTCTGCTATCTAAATGCGATATAACGCGGCTCATCCCCCCATTGCATTGCAGTCCACAGTTGTTGGTGTGTCTGTGAGTTATGCTTTCCTGAGTAAAGAAGAGAAGTGAGTCGCGTGAATAAGAGTGAAGTGAGTTCTGGCAACAATATATCTTTTTTCCAATACACCTCTTCAGTGATTGCAATGTACGTAGCACATTTCACGCAAACTTCTCATCAACGCACTTACGTATCGGCTCCCACTTCAAATAACAGTGTTTCATTGAAATTTAATCACAGAATTGTTTTTATGTATGGCATCGTCAGACACCTTGAAACTGCTGTTTTAAACAGCGGTTTCGAGTCTCGTGCTCTTATTTCAATAAGGAGGCTGTTCTAGATCTCAGTGGATCTGTTTAGGTAGAATTTGCTTCGGACATAAGTTTCGTTTTAAACACCGAGAATTTGTTCTTGTTATTTCTAATTGCGTAACTAGATTCTTTTTTGAAGTGAATCTTGCTATTTGGCGCGGAAACGTGCTTATGGGTCAAATCAAAGTGGAATGTTAATCCAAGCTTCATGCGTCTTAGGCACAGTGGCTCGAGTTGTAGGTCTTAAAACGTTCAGAGCAGTTAAGTTTAGACGCAGAGTTAAAGGGCCACACTCATCCGGACGCTCGAGGACAGTTCGCAGTTATTTTAGACGAGCAGCATAACTGCGGCCAGTAACAAGGACATTGTCCAAGTATGAGTAGGTGAACGGTATATCTTTATCTATATTATCCACGATCCGTTGGAAAATGCTGGGTGTTGAATTTATTTTAGACGCGGGCGCGTGTACTGGAATAGTCCCAAGTGGATAGTTATTGTGGTCAGTTCCTGCGACTCATCATCAATTTCGACTTGAGAGTACGCGTGACTGAGATCCAGTTTGGAAAATGTTTGTCCGTCGGTTAAATTCGTGTACAAGTCTTCACTACGCGGTAGGGGATAATTTTCCGCTTACGACGCCTGGTTGACTGTCAACTCATAGCCAACACAACTACGGACGGAGCAGTCAGATTTAAGTACAAGTGCAACCAGAGTACACCAATCGGAACGTTGCACCGGAACTACGACCCCTTCTGAGTGCAGACGTTGAATACTTGCCTCAAATTTAGGGGGTATTGACTAGGGTAATCACCTGGCTTGTAAACTATTGGCTCGGTACAATCCCGGAGTTTGATAGGAGCCATGAAATGAGCTATTTTTCTCAATTGGTTTTCAAGCAAAATATCGTCTTCAACATTGGCCTTGTTCAGTTTCGTGGTGCGCGAATTTCTCAGAGCCTGTCTTTGAGCCTGTGAACATCGATGATCCATTGACCACTTAAAAATGCAAGGGGCCACTAATCGAGTTCTGGCGTCCCCTGTTGAGAAACAACTACCCAAAGTGATAAACGCCTCTCATGTAGATCGCACAGGTTAATTTCCGATTTCTCTGAGGCGTCATAATCTTATGGTTTTCCAATTACTTAAGTCGAAAGATGAAAAACCTAGGATACTTTATGATCATGATATTGACTTCCTTCTGGTGCTCAACGATGAAACATTGGATGTGGGTGAAGAGAATGTGACGGTTAAACAAGTAATCCGACTTTTCCGGAAAACTAAATAGTCATGTGGGCCTCTGAGATTCACGACTGCAAAACACGATATGCCGCCGTACATACCGTCTCATCTGTCAAGACTGCAAGGCATAAATTTTCGCATCCGCAGAGGCTTGTAACCCGAAGACAGGGATCGTTTGAAGACTGAGGCCATTGAGCTCAAACGCCGTACAGAAGAAGGTGAGACTAACTTACAAATTGTAAATTTTCTGGTGATCAAGAGGGATGTACGAACCCATATGAACCGGTAGCTCAACCTATAGGCACGTCCCGCGGCACCTCCCAGGACCTCCGTTTGGCATTCACCAAAGTGTACAACCTAATGAACAAATGTAAGGAACTGTGCCGCTTCACTGTTTCGGAGCGGTCGGACGTTTAAGGGTTTGCAGAGACTTGGTTGAACGCTGACGTCATACCATAAGAAGTCGCGTTGACAAGATAATCTTGTTCCCGTTGCGACCGAAAATCGATGACTCACAGTAGTGTTATGTTGTACATAAAAGCGTCACTATCTGGTAAACTTACCAGCACCTATCGAGTGAAGATAACTTATACGAGCAATTGTGAGGCACAATCCCCCTCAGTCGCGCAGAACTAATAGTGGGTGCTATCTACCGAAGCCCATTAAATTGTTGTTGCGTTTGGCTACTACATGTACATAAGCACATCAGCCGCCCACAGTACGTACTGATGGGGATCTAAATTTACTTGATATTTTGACCAGACGTTCTGCTTCTTCCCCGTCATGGTGAAGTTTAGACTCAATGCGCTTAAAGGGCTATTAGAATCGCGGCAACGCAACACGTCATGCAACCGACGCGCATAACTTCGCACTCCGCATTTTGTCTGCACCTAATATTTACTAGCTACTAGCGGAAGATGAGAGAGATCAGAATCCTGGAACCTCTGGCGAACAGTGACCACTGCTCCATTGTGGCAAACATAGAATTGCCCTTGTCGTATTACAACCAACGGAAGCCGACATTCACATATTGGCAGGCGGACTTCAACGGGCTGGTTCAAGCCGCAAGTCAGACTGGTTGGACACTACCACAGGACGTGTCGCTTGAGGCTTGTTGGTCATTAATGAGGAGGAAGCTGGACTCGTTCTGTACTCATTTCATTCCCCCAAAGCATTCGAAATTCGAACCTGACAAACCACATTGGCTTGATACGGAATATAGAAATTTAGCGCGACGAGGTCGCAACTTTTGGGATAGATACATCAGCTCGGGATGTGATGAAGACCATAAGGTGTACATGAAACAGCGTAACTTATGTAACACCACAAAGATCAAGCAACGCTGGCAGGTCGAAAAGGAGCTAGCATCCTCGGCCACAATTGCACCCAAAATATTTGCCTACTTGAAACGTCAACTAAAACCTAAGGCGACCTAGAGGTCTTAGAGAGGTTGAACAGACAGACGCTCATTTAAAACGCGGAGCGTATGGACGCCTTGGCTGCGCACTATCTCATCGTAATTTCCAGTAAGTCGGCGACTGTTCCAGTATCGGCACAGGTTGCGTCAGCCTTGCTGGACAGCCTACTATGTGATGCAGTTGCCGTGTAGCAGCTACTCGTCGACCTCGATAGTGCAAAGCCCCCGAACCAGATGGACTTTACCCAATAATACTCGAGTCCCTATCGTATGTCATCTCACCAACCGTGACTAAACTATCCAAAAATCACTCTCTAGGATCTGTCCCCAATGACTGGAAATGCTCGATATTGAGACCGCTTCCCAAGGGTGGGGATATCCGAGTAAGATAAACTGTAGACCGATCTGTTTGACTTCGATATTGTCCAAATTTCCTGAGAAGGTGGTGAAAACGTGTCTGCTGTCATCCTTTGAATCGATGGACTTATTAACGCCAGCGCAAGGCGACTTCAAGAAAGGGCAATCCTGGATAACCAACTTAATGTACGCAAACCATCCGTGGGTACGAGCTCTCAAGGAACGGAAAGATGTTGACGTGGTGTACAGCGAATTTAGTAAGGCGTTTGACAGAGTGAACCACGAGGTACTGCTACATAAACAGAAGACCTACGGGCTCAGTGGCACGCTACTGTAGTGGTTACGCGCGTTTATTGTGTGACGAAAGCATAGAGTGCAGGGTAATGCATACCTGACAGACTGGTTCCCCTCGACCAATGGTGTGCCTCAAGTAACTATAATTGGGCCAGTATTATTTCGTTTTCATATTAACGATCATCCGCAACAGCTCCAGTCACCGTGTGCGCTGTTTGCACAAGAGTTGAAAATCTGAAGGATCATTGAGAACCAAGACAACTGCGCTCGCCTTCAGCATTGCTTAGATCGACCTTCAACGTAGTTCACTGAAATACAACGCCCTCTTAACGCAAGTAAGTCGGAGTTCATTGGCATCCCCAGACGTTCATCCACTCTATCATACACTTTTGACGGCCAGTTGCTCTACCATAACACGTCTGCCGATGACTTAGGAGTGACCTTGCGACATGATATAAGATCATTAGAAACTACTGACTGGGCATTACGTATGAAAAATGTGAAATGCTCTGATTCTACACACTATCCTACCGCCAAGTAAGAATTGACCTTGTTATGACCCATTGAGTACAACACTTGAGTCACTTCCCCATACTGCGGACCGTATTCCACCTGCAGGAACCCTGTAACATCCGAGGACACCGTTACCCAGGATACCCTGCTTGAACAAGGTATCATATCAGCTTTGTATAAAAAGAAGAATCACAAACTTATGGAATATACTACCAGAAGGTCTAATAGACCCCGATTCCGTGGTGTTTTACAACACTTATCGACGATTATTTCGGAAACCTGTGCTTTGGTGAAACGGTGAAAGTAGAATGCAAAATGCTACATCCTATACTTGGAAATACTGACAACAATACGAATTCATAGCCGAAAAGGATAAGCGATTAGCTGACCAAACGCTACCCCTGATGTTTCGCAATGAAATCTTTTTAATGTCGCATAATTCGAGAGTTGTACAGAAACCTTTCTACTTGCATTGAACTACAGTCTCAGTCTTGTTGCTACCCAGTGAAACAGGATGCAAATCTTGTTTCCATCACGCAAACTCAAAGGATTCCACTTGAAAAGTGTCATGCTGTCTCAACAGCCTTGCAGGATATGATGAGTGTTTTGAAAAAAGGTGGTACTATCAGGACACATAATGAGCTACAAGGTCTAAACGGGCAGCTGGTCGTCAGGAGATTTGTGCTACCATCTTGTGATGAGCTATCAGTTCACCTATCCGATGCAACAGTTTTCTCAGAATTGGATTTAAGAAGTAGGTTTTTCTACACGCCTTCATATAATGACTCCAAACTTCTTAGCACCTTTCTAGGCTCTTCTGAGCTGTTTCAGTACAACCTTTTACACATGGGTCTGAGCTCAACACATACTGTCTGGTAGAATTACATGACTCAAGCTTTGGCAAGTATGAATGCACAGGTTGCTTAGTTGCATGATATTTGTGTCTTCGGTCGCTCGCTTGACTATCATGACGAGCGCTTCCATAAACTCCTTCATCGACTCAGTGAACAATCTCCACTTGAACACGAAAAAGTTCACATTTATCGCCCTGAGATAACATTTCCATGCACATCATTTCCCGCAGTAGTATTCGTCCCAGTATTGAAAATACCCGTACGGCAGCTGAATCGCAGGTACCTAGTAACCTAACAGAAATAAAGTTTTTTCTGGGTATGTGCTCTTGCAAATGTGATATGTTGCTGATTTTGCACCCGTGGCTGATCCACTAGGGAAACTAAAAAATGGTAACGTTTATTTAAGAAACTGAACGAAAAATGCCTTTGAAAAACTTAAACGAAGGAATTCTTCAGCTCCGTTTCGTGCCATCTTTAGCGAATCATTCCGATCTTCTGTATCAATTGATACCGCCGATATCGGTGCTCTTCTTTCACAAGTATAAAACAGTGAAGCAAAAGTAATTACCTATGTTTCGTGTAAATTACCAGACTCAGCGTATCACTACTCTGTCGGCACAAAGGCAGTTCACGCTCTTATGCTGGATTACGAAAATTGACATCCTTACCAGTTGGGCCGCCGCTTCATTTTAACAACTGACCACTCCAGTCTCACCACCATTCTCAAGGATGGATCTAAAGTGTTTCACTGGATGCGAATCAATCGTTGGTACACCAGACTTCTCAGTTACAACTTTCTAAATGTTTACCGGTCAGAATAACAGAATCAGATCGCCGACGGATTATTCCGCTTACTTTGGTACTGGTGGAAGAAAACAAAGCACCCAGAGTGGTGGCAACAGCGTCTAGCCTTGGATCCGATTTGTCCGCCTTGACGATCGTTGAACTACAAACCGAGAATGCGAGAGACGCGAAGCGGTAGTAACTCGTGGCTGACGTACATCATGAATGGCCGAAGAACAACAAACTTTCTTTTGATTTCCTTCCGTACTATGCAACTCAAGAGGAACTTTCAGTCGTACATGGTTGTCTAAGGAGAGGGCCGCTAGTTGTAGCTCCATCTTTGCTGATTAGCAAGATAATTGTGTGTGCTCATGAGGGTCAACCGGGTATTTTCCAAACTAAAAATAAAGTCCGACCTTACTTTTGGTGGCCACAACTGGTATCAAGTATTAGGCATTTATAAGAAACAGTCAAGCTTGCTGAGTAGCGGGTAAACGTTTGCTGTCTGTCAAGGCTTCTGTGCAACCGATACCATACCCGAAGAGGCCATGGACCATAATTGTAATTTAAGTTATGAGCCCCTTAGCCACTGCTCCGGATAATAGAAGAATCTGCCTCTTACTACCTATTTTTACAGCAGATTGCTTGATGTTCTTCTATGTGACAAAGTGCCTACTTCCTTAGTGATGCGATGGCTCAGATATCAGTTCAGTCTCTTCGGATTATCAAGGGAGGTTGTTACAGATATTGGTCCCCAATTCTGTAGATAGGATTGTGAAACTTTCCTCCAACAACATAGTGGAAATTTTCCCGGACTGTCCCCTACAA
Source organism: Dicrocoelium dendriticum (assembly GCA_944474145.2). Classification (NCBI taxonomy): domain Eukaryota; kingdom Metazoa; phylum Platyhelminthes; class Trematoda; order Plagiorchiida; family Dicrocoeliidae; genus Dicrocoelium; species Dicrocoelium dendriticum. Next base: position 27,039,585 of record OX104066.1, on the reverse strand, counting down.
TCCTGCAGCTAACGGCATGGTGGAGCGTCTTAACTGGTCTATCAAGGAGGCAATACAGACCATGCAACTAGAAAGCTCAGAATAGGAAGAAACTGTCTCAACTGCGCTAATATTACACAGAACCTGTGAGCACAGAGGCACAAGGAATACGCCTGCGGAACTGATGCTAGAAAGACGTATGCGCACCAAAGTTAATGCTACACACAACGGGTCCTTGCCTGTAAGTGTTGAAGTGCCAAACCGCCTAACAACATACCAACATTCCTACGATAAAACCCGTTACCCTGCAGCCAGGATCATTTGTTCGGATCAAAAACAGGAGTGCCGTAAAGGGTCTTCACCGCTAAGAATCACGCATGCATGTGGACCTGGCACATGTCGATTAGAACATGGCTTGATCGTCAACGCCCGTCGGCTTCACAGAGTAACTGGACCGGCTTCGCGTCACGTGTGAAACTCTGGCACGGCCTAAATCACTGTCTAGTGAACTACGCAGGTCCATCCATACACTAATGCCAGTTGATCAGTACAAACCAGAATGCAGCAAATTTTCCGACGGGGAGAGTGTTGTTGTGAATCGCTACCCTGGACTGTTCCTGATTGGCTGCACTTCGTCCAACGTTGATTGATCGATTAGCGGAGTTCACAGTGAGTGTCCTATTTGGTCCGGTCAGGTGTACGTTGTACGTGTCTTCTACAGTGCAGTTCGGTTACATCTACGTTCTTCCGATACAACAGATGGAGTACCATAAATATACTCGTGTTGAATCGTAGGCGGTCACGAATCTTGTCGATGTCATGCTGAGTTGCATGGAGTCTGTTGGTGATATGAGCCGTCGCCGAGGCTGTATGTCGTCTCCGTAAAGCAAACAGTGTGAGGTGATTACTTCATATGGTCAATATAACATTCAATTACAGCCCTAGCACGTGTTCTACTCGGTTTCTGCTCGCGATTTAAATGTGTTTTATTTAGCCTGATGGTGAATCAGCGAAAACAAGCCCTTTTGTTATACTGACTTTTCATTATTGGTACCGGAATTCATCACTAGCTGAAAATCCGGAACATCGAGACTCCAATACCGAACCTTGTGGCATACCGTATTCCACGTGTATTGGAGTTAATACTGTCCAGTCGCGTGCACAAAATGGAGTTGCTGATACACTGGGATGGTTATCTAGTAGGGTAAGACTGACCAACCGCTCACATGCCTTAGAGAAGTCGAGGTAGACAACATCAAATCCTTTACCAACATCCACTGTTTCGGTCGAATTGTGCAGTGCTACCTATAGATGCTTAGTGCACGCTGGGTTCCGGCGGAAGCCATGTTACCCTTGTGCGATGTAGTCAACCTCATCAAGATAAGTATGAGTAGGCTGCACAGATGGCCGGTGAAGTGATGAATGTCGGTCAATGTTAAGAGGAAGAAGTGAAGCAACATACCGGTTGGTTAACTTGGCAGTGAGGCCACTCTTGTATTGACGGCTTATGCTGCTACATCAAGTGACGTGAAGCTTCCGAGATGTTTATGTTCCACCAGTTGTTGCAATCTCGATCAAATGAATCTTCATCTCTGAATCCGAACAGTATCCATGTAATTAGGTGTGGACATTTGCATGACCAAGTTGGACGTTACGTACCGAAATCCAGTAAATCGTTGAGCTTACAAGTGTCTTTTAAATATAGCGAGGAATTCTTACCCAGTCACAATTCTATGCTGAGAGCACACAAGGTTAAACTCGAAGGTTAAACGCAAATTACTGCGATCCGTCTACTTCAGCTGTGCGCGATTGTTTACTTCTCACACCAGCCAGCCAATCATCTGACACGCGCCCCCGGTCCCGCAACGTGAATTCCGCGGGTCTTGTAACTCCCTCAGTTGAGCGATAAACCTACTGCTGTACAGACGTGTAATGCTTGCCGGGATTAGGTGTCAGGGAAGCATGCGTTACATGCTTAGTGGCGCTAGTTTTAATGGCGACGAAAATGACGAGCCAAGTGTTGAAGACACCTCCTAAGTTTTGATCAGCTGCTGAGAAAAGCCGACCTAGTCGAACTTGATAAGATGGAGGAAACCATCTATTAACTACGTGTTATTTCCTGTACTGAATCCGACCGTTTGCCTTTCTGAGTCTCCAAAGTTAAACAATTCAGGCAAGTGCTTGTTGATGAAGGTCAACGGCACTACGATGCCTGCGGCTGGAAAACCATGCCCCTCGCAGTTCTGCTTTGGACAAGTACACTACATTATCAGGGCTGAAACAAAATGTTTACGCCGCTAGATACTGTTATTCGAAACTTGTCCAGAAGCCGAACGAAATTGCCAATAATTTTCTCGCACTATTCATTAATCTGAGTGTAAGCATAATGATAGTCCACCAGGGAATATCGAAGCGCAAATGAAAATGCAATGTTTAATTGCGGGAATATCGAACGAAAGTGCTCGAGAGTGGTCGTAATTTTTGGATGAGTCGACCGTCACATGGAAAACCTTTGTCTCATTTTCCCCCATCGAGAGATAATCACACACCAATTACGTTAGATCTATGATCATCCGGTAGTTGATGATGTGCACGCCGTCCGTAAACCAGACACCAGTAAACATCGAAACTAATTCGTGTGTTACCCTCGCGGTGTGCGGCACAGTCATGCTTCCGATTGCCGGTACAAAGAAGGCATCTGTCGGAAATGCGGCACGATTGGGAAGCTTCCGCCCGACGAACATCGGCTCATCGACTCGTAAAAACAAGATAGAGCTAGGTGAATGTAAGATGTTAAAGACTTTTAACAATGGACTTAAGTGTGTAGTTGTACAGTGTGACACACAGAAACTGTTCTGCTTACGCAATACGTATGACGATAGCGGATGAACCGATAGACATGGAGTTAGATAGTAGGGCGGCGGGACCATTGTAAACCACTGTTCCATGAAAAAGCTACCACCTTTGCAACGGCACAACTTGAGTCCACAGATGTAAACATGTGGTCGAATTCAGGTGTTCGGTTGATGATTCGTAAAAGCCAGACACGGGGAGCGATAATTACCCCACCCTTAATCTTTGTACCTGGAGACAAACCGAATCCCATCGGTCGAGACTGGATACAGTTCTGCCCCGAGACCATGCAATTGAACAAGCCCAATGTTGAAGACGATATTTTGAATGGATTGTTGAACTAGTCTCATTATTGCTTGAAAACCAATTGAGAAAAATAGCTCATTTCATGGCTTCTATCTAACTCCGGGATTGTGCCCAGCCAATAGTTTACAAAGCCAGGTCATTACCCTAGTCAATACCCCCTAAATTTGAGGCAAGTATTCAACGTCTGCACTCAGAAGGGGTCGTAGTTCCGGTGCAACGTTCCGATTGGTGTACTCTGGTTGCACTTGTACTTAAATCTGACTGCTCCGTCCGTAGTTGTGTTGGCTATGAGTTGACAGTCAACCAGGCGTCGTAAGCGGAAAATTATCCCCTACCGCGTAGTGAAGACTTGTACAGGAATTTAACCGACGGACAAACATTTTCCAAACTGGATCTCAGTCACGCGTACTCTCAAGTCGAAATTGATGATGAGTCGCAGGAACTGACCACAATAACTATCCACTTGGGACTATTCCAGTACACGCGCCCGCGTCTAAAATAAATTCAACACCCAGCATTTTCCAACGGATCGTGGAGAATATAGATAAAGATATACCGTTCACCTACTCATACTTGGACAATGTCCTTGTTACTGGCCGCAGTTATGCTGCTCGTCTAAAATAACTGCGAACTGTCCTCGAGCGTCCGGATGAGTGTGGCCCTTTAACTCTGCGTCTAAACTTAACTGCTCTGAACGTTTTATGACCTACAACTCGAGCCACTGTGTCTAAGACGCATGAAGCTTGGATTAACATTCCACTTTGATTTGACCCATAAGCACGTTTCCGCGCCAAATAGCAAGATTCACTTCAAAAAAGAATCTAGTTACGCAATTAGAAATAACAAGAACAAATTCTCGGTGTTTAAAACGAAACTTATGTCCGAAGCAACTTCTACCTAAACAGATCCACTGAGATCTAGAACAGTCTCCTTATTGAAATAAGAGCACGAGACTCGAAACCGCTGTTTAAAACAGCAGTTTCAAGGTGTCTGACGATGCCATACATAAAAACAATTCTGTGATTAAATTTCAATGAAACACTGTTATTTGAAGTGGGAGCCGATACGTAAGTGCGTTGATGAGAAGTTTGCGCGAAATGTGCTACGTACATTGCAATCACTGAAGAGGTGTATTGGAAAAAAGATATATTGTTGCCAGAACTCACTTCACTCTTATTCACGCGACTCACTTCTCTTCTTTACTCAGGATAGCATAACTCACAGACACACCAACAACTGTGGACTGCAATGCAATGGGGGGATGAACCGCGTTATGTCGCATTTAGATAGCAGACATGGCGGTCCGCTGCCGTCGCCCATGGCTCAGTAACATTTGCCGCTGATTCGCAAGAGTAAGTTCGTGGGTTTGAATCCGCAGGATTCGTTGGGTGCGCTCTACTGACGAGTCCCAATAGGACGAAACGTCCGTCTAGCGCTTTCCTGGATATGTGGTGGCTGTCCGCCTGTGTCTAACTGCAACGAATTTACACAAAACCTAATAAATCCCCCTACTACGTACAAATAATCAGTAGGCGCCTTAACAGCTTACATGCCACCTCGATTGGTCTGGGATTTTATCTGATTATGCTTTTTACCTCCGTTCCAACTTGGACAAAACCGGTTTGCATATCCTGAAAAAATAGCGCCTATTGTGCAGGCAGCTCAGCCCAAGAGTAGTGGTGGATTTCGGTCATTCCTAGGAATGTTTTCACAGTAGCTCGTTTCCTACCGGATGCCTCATCTACTCTTGCCTCCTTGAACGAACTGCTACGAAAATCATCCCGTGGATGTGGATAATAGAGCGGCAATCTGCTTTCGCTTGTGACAAGAAGTGTTTTACATCCGCACCTGTTTTGGCCCACGACGATATTGGAATACCGTTAATCATGCAGTGTGACGCCTCTCCATACGGGGTCGGAGCACCTTTTTGTCACATAGTGTCGAAGGGTCACATTCACCCGATTGCGTTTACCTAACGAACATTGAAACCTGCCGAAAGGATTTATTCCCAGTTGGATAAAGAAGCGCTATCTGTCAAGTGGTTTTATTAGTAGATTTGGGACAACTATATCGAAATACAAACAAAATACGAATAAGTGATATCCATGCATAACGAGTCAAATGGAATCGTGCAGGTATTTCCACCGAGAATGCAACGTTGGGCATTAATATTAAATGCATATACATGTCGAATCTCCTTTGTTCCTGGGTTGAACAAACTTACAGCAGATGCTTAAGCAGATAACCACGTACGACCACAGAAGAACTAGTGGAGGAACCAGTAGAGCTAGTACATCTAATGCAACAACTATTCACCACTCCATTGTCGTGTGACGCAATACGTCAGTGGACTGGTCGTGACCAAACGCTACCTTCTGTAGTACGGTTTATAATAGTTGGCTGCCTTACTATAGTCCCCGTCGAGCTTAGGCCTTACGGACAACGGAAAAATGAATTGAGCCTTTACAATGGCCGCTTGTTCTGGGGATCCCCTTTAACTTACCGCGAAAGGCATGGCAGTTCAACTTAACCCCACAACACACATCCAGGCGCAGTCCGAACGAAAGCCTTGGCACGCGGTTATTGCTGGTGGTTTGCCCCAGATTCAGATATAGAAAACTATCTAAAACATGTGGTCTGTGTCAGCAGGAGCGTGTCTCATGTTATTCGCTTCTAGCCTGATGACATAGGCGAGCATCACTAAGTTCCAGTGACTTTGTAGATAGCCAACGTCTAGGTTGGCAGTTTGATTTGGCACGTGAAGACATGGCTGCTGATAGTAACGTACGACGAGTATGCAACCATTGATCTTCGACAGTGTTCAGTGGAAGTTTACTTACCCCTGTTGCCAGCGTAGTTTGATAAGCATTCAGAAATCCTGGCTTCACCAGCTGGCTGGTTTCAATCCGTTCAGAGCACCATTGCGGACATCCACTGAAACGCACATGAAAGTCGGCACACACCACAGCGTGATCGGAGTCCACGCTGGTGCTTCAAACTGAAAGATAGTGTTGGACACGATCTCTCTAGCAGTAACATAAAGATATTGTTGGAAGGAAAACTCATGGTGTATTGTGTGGGCAGGATACTATCAGGCATACTACGCAGGCCTAGAAAGGAGAGCGATTCGGGTTTTTGATCAAAGACTTTGGTTCACAAACCTTACCGCAAGGCAGCGGGATTTTAGCACTGAACTAC
>OX104066.1:27013754-27033242 GCA_944474145.2 Dicrocoelium dendriticum | reverse complement strand
CTGTTGTATTTATTTTCTTTTTCCTTAATGTATTGCGGCACAGTAGCTGAGGTGTTTCCCACTTCTAGCTAACGTGTATAATGATGCTGATGATATTCACTAAAATCCATGTCATCATTTTGATGGTCGAGATAACGGCTGACAGCTACCAACTGGCTTGAAGCAGAATGATGAGATGAGTAATTGCTCCATAGTTATCATCTTCAAGCGAAGATGGATAAGACCGTTTGACCTAAGTGGTTTGCATCCATTGCAGCGCAACTGGCTGACTTCGGATCCGGTAGGTAGCTGCGTACGTGATCTTGACTTGAACGGTCCCGCCAGCAGTTCAGGTAGCAACCAACTGAATTCCTACCCGATGCTTGGTCTAGTGTTGAATTCGAAGAAACAGTGTAGGCTTACTGTCCAGCATCCTTAATAATATTCTCACTCACACGCCTTGCTGCTGGACCCGTTCACTAAGTGATTTTAAACGGCACTGCAATGTTATAACACGGTTTCTTAGTATTTTATTGGTGGCTGTGATGTTTACCGGAGTACTAAACGGCAGATCGGCAAACTAGAAGTTGGCGAATTTGAGCTCCGTGGTCAAAATGGCCATGGTATTCGCAAGACAGACAACGATGCTCGCCTACTTCGGCGCTTCACCCATTTCCCTTAAGTGAAAACTTCCGCTGACCTTGGCGCTTACGCGCCACCTGGAGACAACCACCTGAAAAACCGTAGACGAATATTGACCACTTCACTATCTGTTGCCCCTAGCTCCGCTGCATAAAGGATCGTAAATCAAGCGGAGGTGACCACCTCACTTCAAATCAAGCGCGCTTGTGTTCTAAGTTTGCTCTACTTTCTGGACGTGCCCAAGAGTTTCGCCGGGAACTGCTATATTTGAATAGGCTTTCTATCATAACTGTTCTGAGCACCTTTCACGATGACTTGGCCTCAATCCTCGATGAGTGTTTTGTGCTCAAAAATTGGGACGCACCGGGCACACGTCTACAGGACCATGCACAACTCTGCGACCTCATGTGGAATACGCAATCTCTGTCCGGCTGCCCTGGCACAAACAATACCTTGCAGTGCACGAGACTCCACAGCGACGAACCAAGAAGCACGTCAAAGTGTTTTTCAATCTTCCTTTTAAACTTAGTCTGAGTACCCTAAAATTATACAGTGGCCGGTGCCGGTATCCACGTGCCGACCTTATTTTGGCCTACCAGATTTTAAGGAACCCCAACCATGTCTGCTGCCACCTACTACAACTGCGCCACAACACGAATTTGAGGAGCCACCAGTTCAAGTTAGTCCCACAATACAGTTGGCTAGAATGTCAAAGGAACGTTTACTCTATTCGTGTGTGTCAGCAATTGAACACATTCCCAAATTGTGTTGTTTCCGCTTCCACTGTACCCGTGTTTAAAAACGACCTGGCGCCACTCCAACCCACCTACATTACGAGATGTAGCCTGTGTGTCACGACAGACGATATAATTCAACGAAAATTGTACTAGCAGAATTAACCCACGCGACTCATAGCTCTTTCTGCACACCTATATGTTAACCTTGAGGTGAGTCCACCAAATCGTTTTACATTTTATCACTGTTTTCTATTCACCATCTTGCGGTTCTCTTTCTGTCCATCCTACGGGACTTGCTAAGCATCGGCTTTTTGTCCGCAATACACCATTGTTCCATTGGTTTGTGGTTCCACTACTAGTATGTTACCCACTGGGTCGCTCCCAATTCCTGAAGCCCGTAGATCAATTCTGTCTGGCGTAGTGGATCACTCGCTACAGAGGACCGCCAATACCATGCTCCAAAAACCCATCTGGGAGGATGGTGAAGACTGCTGGACACAGCAGGTTCTCGAGTTGGAGCAAGCGGCCAAGTCCAGGATCTACTGTAAGCTTTGATTCCTGATCCGATTCACTGGTGACAAGAAGGAGACTATATACGACGTTTGGTGCGGAATTAGTGTTGAGTCTTTTCACTGTTAACAAGGTCCACTTATGCGTTGTGTTGAGCAATTTGAGTAGCAGTTTCACTGTTCTGCAACTTCAACGATTTCTCCTTCGGGAATCCGCAGTTCTTCCTGATGCGTAAATGCTTTACTACCAACCCCTAAGAGATTTGGAGCATAAAAACAATTCCCACCTTGTGGGGCCTATCGGATATCTTTTCCCTCTTCAACAAGGGTGCTCGGATACAATGCGCCAATCATCGAGGAATTAAACTCATTATTTTGTGCCCCATAGACTCGCCTCCCTGCTCAGCCTGGTATGCGAACAGAACATACACAGAGCTCAAGTTGGGTTCCGCTCTGGCCGAATTGTATCGATCCGATCTTAATGTTTTGCTATATACGAGAGCATCGTCAAACGTTCGGCCGGCCAATCATCGCTTCCTTGATGCACAAGCTGCGTTTGACTCAGTTGACCAGGCTGTACTCTGGAATCGTCCGCTGAGATTGTGAGAGTCCAACAAGTATGTTAACAATTTTCAAGCGATTTACTCTAGAACCTGGGGTCGAGTGCATGTGTGCGCGGATTTTCGCCCTTCTTTGTTAACCCAGTGGCGTGAGACAGGGTTGTCGCGCATCGCACTTCTTGTTCAAATTCACTATGGACGACAATTTACAGAGTGCTCCGGAAAACGGTGGACCTGGTGGCGTATAGTTACCGCCACGTGATCGGCCTTGTGACTTGGAGTATGCAGTCGACATCGTTGCAAGTTGTGACACTTGGCACACTGCCCAAGATTTGGTGCGCATGTTGAATATCTTTGTATTGCAATTGGGAATGACCTCTACTTACTCTAAGTACAAGTTTTACCTTCAAGAGTGGGTAGAAGCTACTGTCTAAGGCTCTGGGTGCGTTTTCTAATCCCCGCCGTCTCTGGCATCAACGCGAAATGTGGCTCTCTCTGAATCTACCTTGGCACACCTGTCCGTGAGTTATAGAAATGCACCAGAAAAGAGCAACAAGAACGGTTTTTCTCAAAACAACTCTTATCCGCGCACCTTCATCTCGGAGTTATAAACGTTTACCAAAAAATGCTTAAGATGGCAACCGCATTGCATCCGGAGTCTCGTGACTGAATGCAGCATACATTCCATACGACAGCAGAACACACCTTTAGGTTGAGAAGGAAACTAATGCAAGCAGCTTCCGTCGTACTTGACATGGGAGTCATGTTTCGGGTTGAATTGGCTGCTCTGCTGGCTGGTATTGATATTGAATAGTTAATGTGAACACAGGGACTCACATGATTGTCTGATACATGGGTTACCGCCTCTGTTTTATTAGGTTCTCCGTTTTTATATTTCTGGACACTAGCGTAGGAACATTGTATTAAACAGTTCTACACTACGCCTGCGCATTCAGTTTAGTCCATCGGGCTACGGGCCATACACCATGTTGGCGACGAGATTAAATTGCAGTGTTGTTGCACCTATCTACAATACTTTGGAATATTATTTATGGGAAACCAACCCCGGTTAACTGGAACCGATAAAGGCGAAGGTAGTTGGGTTATGAGTTATTACCTGATTCACAACAAAATACGCTAATCCCAGAGAGCAACAAGTAAAAGTACACCAAGATATCTGTGGGACGATGACCAAAGGTACTTTGATGCCTTCAATTTTTGTCCGAAGGTGTCGATAACTAAAGTGTTTGAAGCACTCATCGGGCTATGGGGTTCACGACTAAACCTATATGCTGCGCGGGATTCGTTCCCGAGCATTTAAAACACTCGTGGCCCCAGCGTTGATCGTTTTGGGATTCCACATTTGACGTGAATAGTATCGGACAATGAACTTCTAACTCTAACCTGCAGTTGCCTATGTTGTAATAAATTTCCGAGTTACACCAGAACAGGATCACCAGATTCGTAGCCTTGCAGCTTGTAAAGCAGAATCCGATGGTTCAGACGCTCGAAAGCTTTGGAGATATCTAGGTAAATGACGTCGGTCCCACTCCCTTTGTCGGCAGCTTCCGCCCAACTACTAAGTGTAATTTGCAGTTTGGTCGTGCATGAACGGTTTTGATGGAAACTTTGCAGCTTCGGTTCCTTGATCTTTTGGCGTTATAGACAATGGCCTAAAGCGTCAGCAATGATTACCTTCAACACGTTTGAGAGAACAGAGTGGAGGACCGCTGGACGATAGTTCGCAGGTTAAACTCGACTGTTGCTTTTAAGAAACGGTGTGATTCTACCATTCTTACGCATGAAAGGCACAATTTTCCTATCCGAGCAAGTTTGGAAAAATAGCGTATTCGTTTCAGCCAGACTCGCTGTTGCTACATTCAACACTCTCAAGTTAATGTCATCGATACCTGCAAAATTGCTGACGCGCAGAACATTCCTTTTTTCTTCAACACACGTGGCAGTAACATCGATGTGATTATGTGCTGAACCCAAGGCTTTGTGTCAGGGTATGCAACTGTGGCAGACTTCTGGTCGGAAGGTTATGGCATACTGCATCCGTGGAACTTTGGCTGCTACTTCAGCACTATATGCCACTGACGTTCGTGTTAAGTGATGTATACCGTATGTTGCTTTGCAAATAGTGTTAACCTAAGGAGATAGAATCTATTCGCTTTTGGCAAATTTATAAGTCAAATATTGTTGGCGAGCTAATTCATGCTCACGGAAGAGCATAATACAATGTTTGCACTGTGTCAAGTATTCGCTCCAGGTTTGGGGACAAGGGCCAGCTTTGTAAGTGTGCTAAGCTGCATTACATAGAGAGATACGTTTTCGCGTTATGTTGCTTATGAATGACGGAAGATTGGTGGAACGAGTCTGCTTAATGACTGAAGCGGTTACGATCAGCTCGAAGAATTGCCCAACAAACTTGACCATTGTGCCGGCTAAAAAGCCGGCTTTCAAAGCTTGCTTAGCTGTCATCCCAACCAGCTCGGACAGGATGTCGTAATGTTCAATAGTTCAATAGTGCATGATGGGATAAAAATCATTGGCTTTACAAGACCCATAGGATGGTAAATGCAAAATAAATAAACATCATTAGATTCCGACATGGAACTGAAATGAAAATAGTCTAAACCTAGTACATCACACCACAATGTGTTGTTTGTCACTCAGATGAATGTCTAACAATTGTTTGAAGGCTGTAACGCTCGGAGCGTTTACCACATGCGTTGGCAAATCATTCCATTGTGAACAGATTCTAAGCGAGCAAAAATATTTTCTACAGTCTAATCGGGAGTGTTCGATTATCAGCTTGAGGTTATGACCTCTCGATCGCTTATATGAGGCTAGGGTGAGCAGCGATTTGCACGGGTGATCGCTTTCCGTTAATATCCGGTATGCGAGAATGAGATCTTCGCGTAGTCGTCGGTATTCGGAGGAAAACATTCCAATTAAACTGAGACGCACTTCATAATTGAGACCAGATAATCCGCGTGTTGCCTTGGTAGCTCTTCGTTGGGGCTGCTCTAAGAGATGAATGTCCCGTTTTAACCATGGGCACCAAGCCTGGACGGCATATCCGACGTGGGGACGGATATAGGAGTTGACAAGCATGGGTACCAGCCGTCGTTCAAAAACACCGAAAGCTCGCCTCAAAAGTCTCAGATTCATGTTCGCCACGTTTGCTGCTTTCTAACATTGGAGCGAATTCCCCAGACTTTCTTGCACAATGATACCTAAGTCTCTTTCTGTGGCCACGCGCCGTAACACGTGCTGCCCCAAGAGGTACGTGTTGGTAAGATTGCTGCGCAATGACAGTAGGTGACACTTGGCAGGATTCAGGGGAAGGTGGTTGATATCTGCCCATTTGTTGATTCGATCCAAATCATTCTGGAGGAGGGCACAGTCTGATGTCGAGCGAATAACTCTCCAGATTTTTGCGTCATCTGCAAAAATTAGCATCGAGGATTGAATATTATCCAGGAGGCCGTTAATGTAGACCAGAAAAAGGAGGGGACCAAGGACGGATCCTTGAGGAACACCGCTGGAGATGCAGAGGGTTTCCGAGAGGGCATCGGCGACTCTGACCTTGATCGTTCTGTCATGCAAATATGCTGCTAGCCAGGTGAGTAGGGAACCATGGATACCGTAGGCACGAAGCTTATGAAGCAGAGCTAAGTGATTGACTCTGTCGAATGCCTTCGAAAAGTCTAGGTAAATCACATCAAGGAGGGATCCTTCATCAAGCGCTTTGGTCCATGAATCCCGTGCAAGAAGCAGATTTGTGAGGTAAGATCTTTTTCGCCTAAAGCCGTGTTGGAGGTGAGAAATTAGCTTCAGACTCTCAAAATATCATGTAATTTCATCTGCAACTAACGATTCCATTACTTTTGATAAAACAGGGAGGAGAGTAATGGGTCGGTAGTTGGCAGGATCCGATCGCTTACCTCCTTTGTATATCGGAGTGACTATCCCGCTTTTCCACTCAGACGGAAGTGTTTGGGAATTGAGTAGACTTTGGAAAAAGCTTGCGAGGTGTGCTGCTATGGTGGGAGCAAGAGTTTTAAAAACTTTGGGTCTGATCTTGTCGACTCCCGGAGCGCTATTTTCTCTTAGAGACCGTAATTTGCTAGCGACAGCTGCTGAGGTAAAAGTGACAGTTGATATGCCGACCACGTTGGGTGAATGCTGGTTTGGCAAAGGTTCTATGGCGTTTGCAGTCACTGTGTCAAACTTCAGAAGTAATGCGTTCGCAGCATCCACAGCAGTAGTCGTTAGGCCACCATCCGTCTTGAGTGGTGGTATTCCTGTTTTAACTTTCCTTCTGCTGTTCACGTACCTGTACAGCAGTTTTGTATTGTTCGTGAATTTACGTACCATGTTTTTTGCCAGCGTACTTATCAGTTCTAATCAGTGATGTGCAATAGTTCCTCGCTATTTTGTAATTCTCCCAGGTGGCGTCGCAATTGTTCAGCGCGTATTGTCTCCAGATCTCGTCTCTGGTGCTAATCCATTTACGCGTTCTGCTTCGGATCCAGGTGTTGGTCCGACGCGGCACTCCTAATGGTGTGACTTTAGAGGCTGCTGGCGTAACACAGCTAATTTTGTCTTTTAGTTCGTTCCACGCGTCGTCTGCCGTGTTCTGCAAATGGAGGTCCCAGTTGACGCTTGTCGCTAGGCTGTGAAGCACGGAATAGTTGGTTATAATTCGTCGGTTTTCATGTCTGATTTCAGTAGTATTGGCGTAACACACATAGGCAAAATTTAACACTGAGTGGTCACTGTTGCCTAATGGTGGATCGTATGAAATTGTCTCAATCATCAACTCTTCGTTGGTTAGGATTAAATCCAGAAGCGATGGCTTATTTGAACCGCGGTGTCTAGTTGGTCGGTGCACGTGGTTGTACAGAGCTGCTGTATCCATAAACTCGAGAATCTTTGATTTGAAGTAAGGACCACTAGAAGTCGCTGAGACAATTGAGGATACATTAAAATCGCCCATGATTAGACAATGTGAGTACTTTTGAGAAACTGCATAATGAAGCGCGTTTAACAGAATATCATCTCGTTCTGCGGTGGAGTTCGGTGGCTTGTAGACAACTGCTAACAGACAAGCATCCCATGTCTTCTTCGAAGGTTCACCACCTCGGCCATTCAGCTGCATTCGGCAAAACAAAGCGTCGGAGACAGCAAGGGGACGTTCGTTAATAGCTTCACATCTCAGACAATTCCGATAGTCCAGAGCAACGCCGCCACCGCGAGATGGCCGATCATTGCGAATAACTGACATAGCATTAATTTCGATTTCCGTGTCGAGCATGTCATTGGAGAGCCAGGTTTCAGTTACAGCTATGATATCCCAATTGATTGTGTTATGTCGGTGGTACAATTCAGGTAGCTTAGAGTTGAGCCCCTGAGCGTTTGTGTAGCAGCACTGTATCTGTTGACACATTAGGAGCTCGGTTCGTTGTGGTTGACCGGCACGGATTGTGCCGGTCTGTGTACGTTTTTTGTCAGAGGCGTTTGCACATTTGTCTGACCTGAGTTAGGAACAACTGAGTCCGGTTCGTCTGTATCTGTGGCCCGTACTTTGTTTAGGAACGGTCTTAAACGTACTTCAGGTGGCCCACGTTTTCTGTTGTCGTGCCACGCTTGGACGGCCGTTGATACCATCTCAGGTGTAGCCACGGTGACTTTCAAAATTTTGGCCCGTTACCCTGATAGTTTAAGGAGGCCGCTAGACGGGTAACATCGAATGTCACCGTATTTTGTATGTTGTAGAGCTCCGTTATGTACCTCCACTCTTCTATATCGTGCTTCTGTTGTTCATTTATATCGCCATGGTTAAGTTCTGGAACACCGTGGACCAGCACTACTTTCTTCGTCGCATCATGTCGTGACGCCACTGGGTCGGATTTCCATTTTTGCCTTTCTATCCATGGTTTATCTGGGAAAATGCGGGCGCTGAGAGAGGAATTCGTTAGCTTGTGGCCTGTCAGGAGCACATCCTCCAGGTCGCGTGTGTTACCAAATGTTACTCGTAATAACCGAGGTTGTCCTAAATTCGGCGAGGATGAATTTCGGGAAATGCGCGTAAGACTAGTTGGAGGAACGTTAATTTCGAGAGCACAGCATATCTCTGCCCAGCGGTTTTGTTCTTCCACTTGCCTACATTTTAACGACTCGCTCGTGGGCTCTGGTACGTTTGAACACATAATTGTCAGAGCTTTTTTGTTGTACACTAACTGCTTATCCTGAGAGTTGTTACTGGTGGACATTTGTCTAGTTTGAGTACTCATCTTGTCCCTTGTGCAGGGAGAGCCTGCACTGCTACATGACTGCATACGCGGAACGCCGTTTGTTGTGCTGTTTGTTTGGGTCAAACGTTGCTGTCCAACCCGTGACAGGGTTGATCGTGCAGTTTGTGCATAGCTGTTTAAGCCTTGAGACACTTCACAAAACTTGGGAAGTCGTTCGACAGGCCTGTCTTCGCTGGCGTCCATCAACAATGGTGTGCTATTTTCACCGTACTGTGTGGCTTCTTTACTAAATGGCTCTCGCCTTTTGACAGGTCTAGGATTCGCGCTACTTAATACACTAATCTGCGACTCAAGTTCATTGGTTTTTCTTACCAAGCTAGCTGTCAATTCCTTTTGTTCTGTGACCGTTAGGGATAAACTTTCACATTTCGCCATAAGCGCTTGAATGAGCCTGGCCAACGGTTTGGTTGAACATGCGTCACACACACACAAACCGTCGATCAACATATAGTGTTTTGTAGCCCCATCGAAGGAATTGGAACAAAGCGAGCATGTGGTGACCGACGTGTCTGGACCACTATTGACCTTGGATTTGTTGTTCATTTGCGTAGCTGAGACACTGCGTCGGCCCGTCATGTGTGACGGTGAACAGTGGGCAGTGAATATCACAAAGGCTTTGCGTGGCAAAACGCGCTAAGGGAGTTACAGTGGTAAATGCGTGATCACAAAATAGCCTCTATTTGTGGTATCTAGAGGTGCGCTGCAATAAGTAATGTTGTCTAGTAGCCTTAAAAAAGCTCCGTCGAATGGTATCCCAATGTAGTGGGAAAAATAAAAAACAACGCAGTTTCACAAGCAGGTCTTACCTAATGAACTGTCAACGACGGTAATCAGGATTTACAAGTGTGTCGTTAGTAGTACTGCAGAAAGACTGAATCCGTAGGATAGGTGTCGACGATCCGAGGCGATTGAGTGTACTTCCAAATATGTGGCACAAAATGGAAGGCGAATAGAGAGAAGTAATACAATTATCCAGGAGCGCGCGTCACGCGTGTCACACATCCGTGATAATGGATGTTACTTCGGTGTGTTCCTCCGGATAGTCAGCGCAACATATATAGTATAAAGTATGGTTCTATAATATCTCAGTCCTGGTGGATCGTCTGATAATATTCTGTTGATCATGGGTCACTTGTTTTGTTAATACGTGGTCTAGTACTTACGGTTGTTATGAGCTCTGTGCCTGATTGATAAGACGTTGTGATTGTGCAGTGGAAAATTTGTCATCTTGGTCTGTTAGTCGGCGTTAAATGTTTCGTTAGGATGCTGAGCCTTCCAGGTCCTGCTCTTTGAAATCACCGGCGAAAAGAATATGACCAGATGTTAGGATCAATTATTATGTCACTATTCATAGGATGTGGGTATCAATTTTTGTAGTAGACGAAGGGGGCCATAAACGACTATCACCAAGCGATTGGAGTTGTATCTGAGAGGCAACGGTACAATAGCGAACCGGTGGCCTGCCTCCCCGAATTATCTAATGATTCTCAATGTAATTCTTCTTGGTAGTAAAGGCTTGCACCATCTCCCGTGCTGTGGCAATCGCTCAGGAACAGTGACATTTCCTGAATCACGGCCTCGGCATCCATAACCTATGAAGGCAACCAAGTCCCTGTTATGTAGATGAGGTCACAACCGATTTTTACATAACGAAACCGTAACTCAGCAGTTTTTAGGGTGGTATGGGCATTGGCGCTAACACATGAAATTGGTTCGGTTTTCGGCACAGAACTGAAAGACATATGTTCCGGATATTTTGTACCGACCATCGAACAATCAGCCAATTCCAAAAAGCAGTCGTTGACATTTGCATTGCATTTGGGGTTTTACGGCTGTTGATGGTGTTTTAGGCCCAGAAGGTCTCCTTGTATTTTTTCTCTCTTAGGTTATTTGGTTAGTATTAAATGAAGCTCTTTAGAGAGCTGTATTAGGGTAAAATGTTCCTAATTAGTTATACCTATAGAGTTAGACCATTCTTCCAACATAAGCAGTGTCATTAGTTCAGACTGAATACTGAATACTGTATTATAGAGCATGTATAAATGAATTCTGTACAACTCTTTCGAAATATGGTGAAAAACGTTATAAAATTTGTTAGCCGTGAATATCACGGTCATTCTCATGTAACATTTAAAATCTCTGACTCACGGTATTGCAGGACTCACAAATGTGATACGTCGTCGTAAGTGTGCAATCGTCCTCTGAATCGAATGGTGGTAAAATACCAATCTAACAACGTTTTGAACTGCTGCACAGATGTTGCCTCATCATATGGTTAGGTAAACTGTTCCAAATATTTACCACTCCGTTTGAAGCACAGTGGGTTAGGAACAAGTTTCACATCCTGCACGACAAGTTTGAATCTGTATCCGCGTGTGCTGCATGACCCTCGTTAGCGCAGCATTGGCCTCAGCATGAGGGCTTCGCGGAGATGTAGAATACGGTAGGTTATAATGAGGTCGACTCGCACCCGACAGTATGACAAGGTGTAGAGTCCAAGTTTTTCGCACTGGTCTTCGAACCCCAAGCAACCTATACTCGGGATGAACCTGGTAGCAACGTGTTGGACCCGTTCGATCTTTTGTGCCTTGCCCCGGGTAATCGGAAATTGGGCGGGCGAACCGTACTCTAGCATTGGTCTAATGATGGAAGAGAAGAGGCGAGTGGCAACCTCTTCAGATCATGGGCCGAAGCTACGTTTGAGTGCCCAAAGCATGCGCAGTCCGTTACGATATAGCCTGTTCGTGTTGTCCACGGACTTCAAGTCGTAGCGCGAGAGTACACCTAGGTCATTCACCGAGGGTGTGGGACATAGCGGTTGGCCCTCCAGGATGTAGGTTCGTTCGTCAGCATCCTTCCCCCCAGTTGGCTGGGTTGACCGGGAGAAGAACCATGTGGATGGGCGGTTGAGGTCTTGCTGAAGTAGGCCAAAGTCATCAGGAGTGTCAATTGCTCTCCAAAACTTCATGTCGTCCGCAAACAAGGTACACGGCGACCGGAGAAGCTGATGCAGATTGTTGAAGTGGATCAGGAACAGAGTGGGCTCCAGCACAGTGCCTTGAGGCACGCCATTTGTAGAGAGATACCAGTCAGTTAAATGGTAGTCGACCTGCACCCTCCACTTTCGTTCAGCAAGAAAGTCGCGGATCTACCGGTGCAGTTAGCTACCGACACCACACATCCTGAGTTTGTGAAGGAGACCATCCTGGCTGACCTGGTCGAACGCTTTACTGAAATCGATAAAAATGACTTTGACAGACTTTGCCTTGCTTATTGCCTTCAACCACTCATGCCTCGTCACAAGCAGGTTCGTAATGCATGAGCGGTCTTGCATAAAACCGTGCTATGCGAGTGTCAGGATCTCATTTGACTGTAGCAACCTCAGCAATCCCTTCTTCACGATTTTCTCAGCAACCTTTACCAAAATAGGAGTCAGGCAAATTGTCCTGTAGTTGTCCACTTTGCTAGGGTCGCCACCTTTCGGCATAGGCTTCACCACCGAACATTTCCAGTTAACCGACAACGAACCTTCGGACAGCGACCTGTTAAAAAGGTCAGTCACGACAGGAGAGATGATGGTCGAAAGTGATTTGAGAACCAGTCGGTGAAGCCCACCAGGTCCGACAGGTTTAGTGCCGTCGATGTTGGCGAGTAGTTGACATACCTCTGCAACGCCGCAATCCACACTGTCGAGTTCGGTCAAAGCGGTACACGTCGAACTCGGAATAGACACCCGGTCATTTGCAAATACAGAAGCTAAGTGCGCCGCCGATGCAGATGCGCGCTCAATGCTGGAGATTGGGGCTGTGCATGCGGACCATCTAGCACTGGCACATCACCTGCCGGCTTCGGGCGTCGCTTCACGTATGCAAAGATTCTTTTTGGGGCGGTCTTAACAGTTATTACAAGCTGCTCTTGGAAAGGTTGGCGCTTGTTCTTTTTGCACTGTTGCAGAGGTTCCACTGACATTTATACCCTTGGTAATCATTGGCACAGCCAGAGAGGAGGAATTGGTCCCACAGTCTACGCCGCCTCCGAACCAGATTTCCATACGCCTTGTTGAACCATTGCGGCTTAATCTGTCCAACCTTCAAAACTTCAATGACACAAATTGGGAACACAATGACGTCAATCTCTTGTATAAGTATCCAACAGTCTTCCACAGATGCAGCTTGTGACAGAGACCAATCCAATCCAAGCCAATCCATTTGGCTAGCGGCTCGAGCTAGACCATCGAAGTCCGTTTTCCAGTAGTTGTGAGCCGGTTCCGGCGGACGTGAATAAGGCAAAGATAATTACATTTCAGCTATGAGCACTGAATGGTAGCTTACAGCCAGAGGCTCCAGGACTCTAACGTCATGCGCTCGTTGTTCGTAGCTCGTTAACATCAGGTCGAGACAGGATGGGGTTGAGTGTGTTGTTATGCGTGTTGGCTGGCATATGTGTTGCGATGCACCAGTTTCAAGTACCAAATCCACGAACTTTGCTTCAAGCTCACTATGTCCAGGCATCAAATGCACATCAGGCCATCGTATTCGAGGACAGTTAAAATCGCCCATAAGCAAAAAGTGTGGACGACTCATGTGGGTTCGAAGATAGGGCAGCCAATCCTAACAACTACTCAGGGGGCTGCAATAAACTGCGCCCAAAAGCAGCTCACCGAGCCTGGGGAGGATGGAGCACCCCAGTAGCTCGCACAATCCATCGTCACTTGGGTAGGTGCTCACAAGTCTCACACGCAGGGAAGACCGGATGTAAGGTAAGACACCACCGTGGGCATTCTTTAGTCTATCGCATCGGAAGCACGAGTAACCTACGAGTTCAAGTTCTTTGGTGTATAACTCTGAACGCAGCCAATTCTCTGCTAGTCCCATTACGTCTGGCCGCTCAGACGCAAAGAAACAACAAAGTTCATCGCGATTGTTCATAACACCGCAAACGTTTGTGCAGGCTACTCGCATGCCGCACCAGGAGCCGCTGGGCATGCTTGAAGTGTGAGCAGCCTGTTTATCCTGTTTCGCAGATTGTTGGAAACCACCCGAAAATTTACGATACGAATATTTGTTTTCACTCACCAGTATGTCTTTTCAGCTCAATGATGGCAGACTTGAGCCGCTCCATGTCTACTGGGTTCAGGTCTGGACGAACATGGATCTGCAAACCTTTCAGCCTACTTAGGCGGGACATGATCAGTCTTGGACTGGCATTGTCCACAAAATTGATTCTCAAAGACCTATTTTGTTGATCACCTTGCTTTACAAGGCCGGTAATTTGTCTCATTTTTACTGAGTCCTCACCAGCGTAGAGGAGTCTGTCAATTAGACTCTGTAAAAGTTCGACATGGTGATCGTAGCGCACTTGGGGTGATGGATCACTGGACTCCGGCGCGTGGATGATCACGAGATTAGAAAGCCTCTGGTCGGACTAGGTTGACCTTGCACGTCGAAGTATACTACCAGCCTCACGTGGTTTGGCTGACTGTTGAAGCAACAACTACATCATCCTGGCCGTTCCCCTTGTAGTTGGAGTAAACACATCTTTGTCATCAGCTAACCAACAATATGGTCAAGGGAGAGTACCTGACGGATGTATCTCCATTGCTCCAAGCCATATGTTTTCGCTATATCAGAAGAGTATGTTTGAAGCCCAGGTACACCGCAAAGAATTATCGACTGTAGTTCGCCGGTCTTACGAACTTCCTCAAGGCTACCATTCGGTTTCCGATGTTATTTTCAAAGGATGTCCGAAAGTATGCGCATCTGGTAGGCTGAGTACGGTGCCGAATATGTAAGAGTAGAACGG
Source organism: Dicrocoelium dendriticum (assembly GCA_944474145.2). Lineage (NCBI taxonomy): Eukaryota > Metazoa > Platyhelminthes > Trematoda > Plagiorchiida > Dicrocoeliidae > Dicrocoelium > Dicrocoelium dendriticum. The sequence continues at coordinate 27,018,687 of OX104066.1, read as the reverse complement.
CCTCTCTGTCGCGATCGGAATTAAGTGTCACCCAAAGAATTCGAGGCTTACCGTAACACAATGAAAATTGGTGGAGCGACATCAGTCTCACCATCGTAGACTCAACAAAAATAACATTCACACCACCAATGTACACTTGCTGGTTGTGGTCGTTCAGCAGCTTTCGGTTTATGGCACATTCAGGAACACTAGTTCACAAAGAAGTTGGAGCATTATGGTTTCTTCTTTTGCCCACATAATTGACAATATATGTGGTGCCATTTTCAACGGGTGCTTTGGTTGGAAAAGCTGAGTTAGAATAATGTACCTCAGTACTGCTAACTTAGCCAAGAATTGGAGATTGACACAGATGGTTGCCTGCATATCACGGTTATGTGAGCCAGAAAATTTGGATACAAGCAATGCTTTGTCTTTGGATTGCCTGGTCCACTTCTTCTGCTTAGAGTGGGATCATGATGAACTTCAATGCACATTTAAGATGAAACGGTCAACGGAGTTTAAACACATCATCTCCATCCTAAGTACATTAACGCACTTTTCTTCAGAGTACACACAGCGTACAAATTGTTTGGAATGTTGGCTGTACGTTTCTAGACAAGTGCAGATTTTGTGGGTCGCTGCAACAACCATGATCAGCAATACTACGTCGGATTATACTCAGCCAATTGCGTCCATAATGCATTGCAATTCCAACGTAACTTACGTTCTCTAATTGATCTTTCCGGATGGTCGTTAAAGCTATGTAGCACTTGGTTTGTAACTTAGTCGCATGCATGTAGAACTGCAATCGAATTAATCTACGGACATATTGACTACAGAAAAAATTGTCTAACTGTGAACCGATAGTCCCTGTTTCCACTTGCGGTATAATCTGTGGGAAGAAGGACATGATGCAGGACGAAATGTACTGAAGTAACCGTGGTCCTGGATATAGGATTATAGAGTAACATGGGCATGTCTGTTGCATCTAAAGTAGCCCGTATGTTTGGGCTACTTTGTGACTGTAATCATAGAACGACAATTAGATGGAATATAGAAATTAGGTGCACGCCACTTGTTCGCGTACTGACCGTGGATCGCTGATTTAACTATGCAGGCATCATCCGTTTCTAAATATCAAACAGGTTTACTCAATGGTGCTGGATGAATGAGCACAAGTAGCTATGATGATACGAAAGCGAATGGCCAACTTTAGTTCAAGAACATAGTGGGGCAAGCAGGCTTTGAACGAGCAACTTCCCGACACAAGTTAGTAACTCGACGCCACAATAATTGTTGAAACACTGATGGTTCCTATGCCCTTGTATTTCGTATCGCACATACATCCGTCGATTCAGTTGGCTTAATCAAAGGACTTGCTTAGTTATTGGCTAGTTCACCTGAAACGCATTGCGGATTTGATAGAAGCTGGACAGTTGTTGGATTCATGAACCGTAGTACGTTTGATAGAATGGCGCCCAAATAGTTTTTTGGATTTCTTTATAATAATTATGGCTTCTAATATGACGTAAGGACAGAAAAAGTACCTTAAAGATCGTTACGCAAGTACCTGTCAGAATTTTCATAAATGTGGAGTTCAAACATAAATTGTTGATTGTCAGTTGGCGTAGCTTTGATTTCGATGGTCTATGTAACTGGGCGAGCATTTCAGCTGACAAGCTGCAATACCGCCTTAGTGATTGTTCAACAGGTTTGCATCTGCGCAATGCTATGTAGTATCTAGTATTATTGAATATTCGATACTAGTGCGATAATTGAACAATGTTCAAGCGATCAGAAGTTAAAATTTTGGTCAATTATCTGGTCAAACTGGCCAGTTACAGTGTAGCAAGTACTGCGCAAGGTAAGGGCTTAGGAGTCATACAGATAAAAGATATGTGTCGAAAGTAAAGCAAAAAGGTTTGGGAGCTGATACATTTTCGCAGGGAAATAACAAGGTTGATATTGTTGATGTAATGCAATACCGTTATATCTTTTGCTATGATTGGCTGGGGATATCCTTGCGTACATTGACAAATGCCTCGGTGCAATAAGCGTTTGAATACTGGCAAGAGGTAATGATCAACACAACTACTTGGTACTCTCAAGATGAATAACACAATATCCGTCGGTAAAATGAGCTCTACATATTGACCGCGAATTTGAACTGTGTTCTTTCTTCTTACGGCTTAAAGTAAAAAGTAAAGGAAGCGAAGATTCCATCTGGCTTTAATTATAACTGCGGACATTTGCTATCTGTAGTTCTGATATGATTTACTGCATATTTGTCAACTGGACAAAAGTTCAGACGTAGTCATTTAACTGCAACATCAACGATAAATGACGCAGCAATGAAACATACATCATTTAAATGGAGACAACGTCTTACGCTTGAAATTGCATCCGCCGTCATGAACTTACACTCAGCTCATTCGACATCAGCTAGAGTACGAAATCCTGCAAGGAGCACCTACCATGGTCTTTTTAGTCACTAATAGAACTGAATATATGCCATGTCTCCCAAATATGAGGCAATAATATCTACGCCGCAATAGGACTCAATTTTAGTATGTAAAGAGATGAAATCTCGCTCCTAGGTAGATAGCCAATAATGGAATTAGAATATTTCTTTTTTAAACGACAGGAGGGCCATTACCATGGAGTCAATATACAAGGATGCGTGCTACACTACGGTTTTGTTTACGGGGCAAGCGCACATAAACTGTAAAATTGATGTACGGCAGCATGAATCCGCAAGCGTAAAGGTAAGATTGTTAGAACCACTGCTGGAAATTTTACAAATAAAAATACAGTAAATTATCAAGGATTCTATATCCAATCACGCATGGCAGTTCAATGTTGATTTACTAGGCAGCGTCGCAAATTTGGCACTTCAAATATATGTATTCATTTGACTTTGCATTGACAAGAGAAGGCGTCAAATCTATTCCTCATTGTGTTCAAAAAAGAAAGTATTTGAAGGTCGCAAACTCTACAGGATCATTTGAGAATGTTGGTATTTTCTATTGAATAGCATTAGATCCAACTTTTATTAGCGAAGTGATTGTTAATACTGCGTGCATTTACGAAATGCGATTGGGCATCATAGACGCAGGTCTATTATAGTTCTACTTTCAGCATGCAGTTCATGTGGAAGGTAGTCCAGGCTTGAGCTCTTCACAGATCTAAATTCCTCTGGTTACTATCCCTTCTGCTTAATGGAATATATGCCGAGTATCTATGACGAAAACCGAAGCCGGCAGGAACAATGAGAGTTACACTGAAGTTGCACTAAGGCCGAATATTTGCATAAACAATTCTCCATATCACGAAGTTGCCGGATACTTGGCAAAACTCCAGTTGGCAGGCGCTTGTTTCCAAATTGCTTAAGAGACCGCTTTTATCTGGTCAAAACACTGGAAGTATCAACGCTGGATGCCGAAGTCATGTTCTCCATAGAGGCAAACTCGTATTTCACCAATGAGCGCATGAGTCAAACGTCCAATGAAAATTCGAAATTCCTATTGAATCTCGATATATATGCTAGCCTGTCGCAAAGGCTAAATGATTTGATTGATCTTGTTGTACATGGAGAATGTGCGAATGGAATGGGAAGCGATGGATACAAGTAGATGGACGGTGCCACTTTGGTTACTCATCTCAGTCACTCTCAGCAGATATTTTCCCAGACATAAGAAAACACTGAATAAAAGCTAATCATGCTTTAGGTGAATAGTATTTTATTTTTCAATATCAATGAACATTCCGACCGTCTTTTTCCTCTTAAACCAGATTCGTGGTAGCCCACAGTGTCGCATTAACAAAGAGCCATTGCATAGTTCTACTTACTTGGACGTCCTCACTACAACACGAGCTACAGAAAGACTTCAGCGCACCATGCTATTTAAAAAGACATCAAGTCAAAAATTACCCAAATTGTTAATTTGTTCATGTAGTGTAAGATTGTTTTGGAGGGAGTAGAGAAGCTGCTAGATGATGTTTAAAGAGATTCACATCACAAACGCCCCCAAGTTGGATCTTTCTCATTTCAAAATGTATTCAACCAAACGTCTTCATCCTCATTTCATGCCCAGACATGGCAGTTAGGGTGCACCAAACGATGCTGTTATAAGTGAGGACCTTGATTCCATTTTACCAAGTCATCGCTAGGCTTCACCTCCTCTTCTTTCATCCCCACACATGTTGAGTAAACATCGCAAATCGCGGGAGTCGGTGAGCTAGCATGTGCAAACTGTGGCCCGGCTACCGAAACGTGTGTGTAAAATACAGGTGCTGAGCCGTTCAGCTACTCTTGCTGCACAAAGTATGCGACGCCGAACACGCCGATTGGTCTCACGGAATTCTAATCAGATGAGGACTAAACTGCGATTACAGAGACGATCGAACGTAACTATCCTCAGTATGACTGTTAGCCAGATGGGACAGTTTTCACAACAGTATAGGATAATTGAACGCACGGCTGAGACACAATTCTTTTCCCTCTGGGCAGGAGTGACTTCCCACATCGCCGCCACAGGTGGCGTAGTTTGACTATAGCAAATCAAGCTTTAGTTATTCTATTATTGACGAACTTTTCTGTTCCACTAGTGCCAACAGAGTTGTCATCGTTGTTACTACTTGGGTGACTTCAAACTGATCAAAAATAGGATTAAGCAAAGAGGTGGGACGCTGCCATTATTGAAGAAGACGCTTGAATTCCGAGGAAGCAAAGTTTTAATGCAACGTAAATAGACCAATTACTTAATCAGGCTAGGCAATAATATAAATTGGAGATTTATTGTGTGTGTTTTGCATGAATGCTGTGAGTCAAACTAAGTATGCGTCGTGATTACGATGATGGCCACTTCGTGGTTGGAGTACGTGAGCTTATGCGTGCACGTTCGTTGGCCGCCTTTCTAGTTATGTTGTGTGTTGCGTCTTGCTGAGGCAGGTA
>OX104066.1:26756007-27013573 GCA_944474145.2 Dicrocoelium dendriticum | reverse complement strand
AAATGTGTGAGGAAGAAAAAAGGAAACGACCACGCTCATACGTGTGCCACTTTATTTGAGAGATGCGGTATGTTAATCCAGTTTAGCCACATCCGGGCTACTCACATAGTCCCTACTGCCTGTATCCTTACCACCACTTTGCGGAGGGGGTGTTAAGCACGTGGTTAGTTTTGCGTTATTTCGTCCTCCGAGTGGAACGGACTATATCAAGTAATGCAAGCTGGAAAGATTTTCATCAAGACGTTTTTTGTATGGTTAATATGGCGGCATGGTTAACGCGAGTCAGAAGCTCTTTCCAGGCACGGTATACACGGAGGGAGAAAACGTTTCTTAAACAATCCAGTTGACTGTAGTGCGTAAGCCGTTTGATCTGTTGGCCTCTCAGTTTGGTATTTTTGCTCAACTGCAAATATTGCGACATGGGTGAATTGGCTTCGTCAGAATTAAATAAAGCATAATGAGGTCGCCTTGCTAAGTTCGATATTCACCACTATCCAATCTAGGGAAAACAGGCTGTGTTGGTAGGAGAGCTGAACAAGCTCTCTAATGAATTTGGTCGCTCTAACTTGGGCGCTTCAAGTGCATCGACGTCGCGCTTGCGACAGGGACGCCAGACTTGGATCGTATATTCTACGCGTGGTCTCTCGTAGGCGTGCAGCATTTTCGGAAATATTGATGACTCAAAGTTGCCGAAAGCCCTCCGTAAGTGTTCATGATGTTGTCTTGATGATATTGATGGCTATTCAGCCTGTGTCGAGCAACCAAGTCTTACTGCACGATTACCCCGAAGTCCTTTTCTTGGGAAGCAAGTTGTAACTGTTGGTCCCCAAGTCAATATTCATAGATAAGCTGATGGCGTAGGATTACAACTTTGCATCTTCTCATGTTGAACTGGAGTTGATTATCAAATGACCACGCATGACCCCTGCCAAGATCGTTCTGCAATGCCATGTGATAATCCGATTTCCTGATATCATTCCAAAAGTTGATATCATCTGCAAATAGTAAAAAATTCGACTGAAGTACGCTGGCAACAGTGTTAATGAATGTGAAGAACAAATGTGGCCCCAGTACCGATCCTTTGAACACGTTACAACTGAAGTCAATTGGGTCGGAAATGGAGCTGCGGACTATAACATTCGGCTGATGTTGAGCAAAGAAGTTGCCGATCCAACCGAGTATAGCGCCAACGATTCCATAGCTTCAAAGCATGCGACGGAGAATGTTGTGGTCTAAACGATCGAACGCTTTGGAGAAGTCCAGCTAGACAACTTCGACTCCCATTCTGGCATTGGCTGAATCTGTCCAGCTTGCTCGGGCTAGCAGCAAGTACTGCATGATTGATTCCGGCTGAATCCATGTTGCTGTGCTACTAAGATGTTGTTGCTCTCATGATATCCAGTAAGCGCCTATGCCAATATGCTTTCCATTACTTTGGAGAAAACTAGGAGGAGAGTGACTAGACCGTAGTTCGTTGGCTCTAAACCGTTATAACTTTCACAAACAGGTGTGACTACTCCATGTTTCCGTATTGTGGGAACCTGCAGTTTGTAGAGACAGCATCGAAAGAACCGAATTAATAATTTCCCAAGGTTCGTGGCCACTGTCTTCAATGTATTCGGTTTGATGTCGTCCACGCCAAGTGAGCTATGCACGCGCAATGACATTAGCGTTTTCATCACATTGGCTGCCATGAACGATACGGGGTTTAACCCTGGTGGCGATGGAAGCTGTGTCACAAGTGGATGAAATGTTGATTCACCCCGGAAAGTATGGATGAAGTGTTGGCCAAGCATGTTGGCTGCATCTTGTGCGGTTTGCGCAAGACCATCTGTTGCACGTAAAACCGGGATCCCGCGCTGCACCCTGCGGAGTTTGTTGGTGTGTTTTTACAGCAACTTGAGCTTGGAAATGAATTTCGCTGCTAAGTTCTGTTGGTGCTGGAGTTTGTCTTTGCGGATCAACTTGACGCCGTGGTTTCATTGAGTTGTGTAAGCACCCCAGGTCAGGTTACTTGCACAGACTTTGTAAGCGCACCAGAATAAATCCCTTAAGCTCATGCATTTTCTAATACGGCCCATCAGGAAGGAATTCACTTGCTTCGGGCAAAGGGGACCTTGCTTTCTGACGTATTTGCCACTAGCTCAGTGAATTGGGTGACGAACAACATCCAGACGACATCGAGCGGCTTCTCGGCCAGGAAGCACTAGTCGGTTTCTTGAACAATGTTGGACAGAATGTCGTAATGTGTATCGATATGGGGTTCCACCTTGTTCTCCATGACGTACTCCGAGTAACAGACGTAACGAAAGAGCAACATCTCGTGATCCCCCTCGTAAAGTGGTGCATCTACGGTCGCGGTGTCGACCAGTAGTTCCTCGTCGGGCAGCACAAGGTCCAAAACCGGGTGTGTCAACCGTTCGGAATCGCGTGGGAAAGGTGGCATGGTTTACAAAGATACATCGATGATCACCTCTTGCAAATCAGCCTTGAATTGTTCTCAGTGCGATGCTGGAACTTCGATTGCGTGCAGGTTGAAGTTCCCCACCAGAAGGACGTGACTGTATGGTCGTGTCATGACTCGTTTCATCGCAGAAGCTAGGCGATGATCCCTTTCCAAGGTGGACATTAGAGGGCGGTAAACTGTTGCTAGTAAACGCACATCACCACGTCTTAGGTGCATAGGACACAACAGAGAATAGACAACTTTCGTTTCTGGGTCCTCAATGATATCAACGTGCAGGGCAGATCGATAATACAGGTGCACACCCTCTCCTCTGCTAGCTTGATAGTTTTGTATGGAAGTCGTGCGGGGTAGTGCAATCTCAACTTCCGTGATCTCCGTGTTCAGCCATGTTTCGGTGACTATAACTAGGTCCCAAGGCTTGGAGACCTGACGAATACCAAGTTCAGTTAGCTCGTTGAGAAGACCTTGTGCATTGGTATACAAGCAGTTGAGGGCATCTGTGGTCAGATCGTGTCTGTGCATGCTGGTTTCCGGTGAGGGACTATGCCGACCGTTGCTGGATCGACTGCCGGTCGTTATTTTTGTAGGACTAATGACGCAGGCCCTAGGGCCAGTTCAGGTAGTTGTATAGAGCTCTCAGCGCCAACAAATGGGTGACCATCTTGTCCTCCTTCAGCTGCTGGTGTGTTTTGACATTGTCTCCGTTCTGAGCTACATAGTGAAAGAATTGTATTGATAAGTTGCTTGCTCAGTGTTACATTGTCTAACTGTGGCCCGGTGTTTATCATCTTTATACAAATTTCGCGTGGCAACATTTTACGCTTTCTGTGCCACATTTTAATTACATGTCATACCATCAATTCAGATTGCAATGAGACTCATCACTCGAGGAAACACCCGTTGCAGTAAGGTGATAGAAGGTTTAATTAGGGATAATGTTTTTGAGGGAGAGCACTTCACGACGCAAACGCGATTCTTTTCAGTCATGCGCTTTGGCTTTTAACTCGCTTAATGTCTGGAACTCGGGGACACCGTGAATAAAAAGAGATTTTGCGTCTTGTCTGTTACGGAATTCATCCAGCTTTTGCTTGCATTTCTGTCGTTCGTTCAAAGGAACAACTGGAAACATTCGAGCAGTGCATTGCGGTGGTATTGCGGTGGTATTGAGGAGGTTGGCTGACAAAAGAAATGCCTCTACATCATTACTTGACTGAAGTGTTACCTAGAGTACCTGCGATTCAACCTAGTGTAGGGAATTTCGGTGAAGGGAGAGACGCATCAAATTCACTAGATTAGCTTTAACCCAAATAAGGGATTCCTAGTATTTTCTAGTCTAGTATTTTATCTTTGGTGAAGTTCGCCCCGGAATCAGTCACATAAGAGCAAATAACAGTCAGAATTTGAATCTCCTCGGTCAAGACAGCACTGAGCGCTAAAATCCGATAAACCAGATTTGTGCAACTGTACATACACACAAACCAACAGCCCCCAAACCAGTGGCCACCAAGCGCCTGTCAGAGAGTGTACTTGCTTCCTCGCTTTTCCTACTTTATATTAACGATATCACAGTGGTCATAAAATATGACAGGCCATTTTTGTTCGCCGACGACATGTAGATTGTTTATAAATTTCGACGAGGCGTACTCAATGGCGTAATGCTGTTCGTTCAAGAAGACCTCGATTCACTTGAGAAATGGTGGAACACATGGATGCTAAATTTATCAGCTAGTAAATGACGCATTATGGTACACGACTGTTTAATCCCTGAAGAGTCTGTTTAACTGAACAATGAAAGCATCTGTGTGAAACTATTCAACTGTGATCAAGGCATACGATACTCTTCAAACTATAATTTCTCAGAGCATGTTGTGTATCAAATTGCACGTGCTAAACGATCGGTGGTTAACATATGCCATAAAAGCTATACAAACCCTGCCAGACTCGAGCTTTTCAAATACTTACACTTCCTGTCCTTGAATACTGCAGCACCATCTATGGGAAAATGCGAATGGTTGACAGGAAAGCTTTAGAAAACCTCCAAAGATCATTCACTAAGCGGTTGTTCAGTAAATCAACCATCTTGAGTTATCAGGAGCGCTGCCAGCAGCTTAAGCTCCAGTCCCTTTGGTTGCGACGACTGAAAAATAACCTGATGCTGATATACAATCTCATAAACCAAAAGACAAATTCTAATCTGTGTACACTTAAAATTCAACATAACTTCACTCGGAATGTACGCAATAAGACCTGTATATTATGTGTGCCGAGAACCCGGACATCTATCCGATCCAACTTCTTCCTCGTCAGATACGCTGTCGTGTGAAATAGCCTATCAGCCACAACCAGGTCTTGCACAAATGCAAGAGCATTCCACATTCAGCTTAGCAAATTCCTTGACCAGAATTCGATAATGACCATGTTTCTATCGGGTAAATCAGCACACGAATTCTTTTAGGATGGACCAAGGACTATATAATCAATGATTACAAATGGTACAAAGAACTCAGCAACAACAAAAGTTACGTGCTTCCAAATTATTTTGATTCCATACACCCAATATTACATATTTCACTCATGCATGAGCATGAGAATTATTGTACCCATGATCTGTCCACAACCCAGGGACAGCTTCACATGCAATCGGGAAATATACGTATTATTATTATTATGATTATGCAGCACCCTTTTGGGAAAGCCTTGTAAGTGCAGGAAGGTACAAGATTCACTGTTCCTTAAGCCTGATGTCGTTCCGGTGTTCCGCGCAAGGCGCCCTACACCTTACGCATTAACACTAGTGTTTGACAGGGAGCTGTATCGTGTAGAGAGAGCAGAAGATATTCACCCGAGAACTACACATCTCGAGCAACACCTATTTTGGTCATCAAAAAGCCTAATGATCCAATTCGAATATGCGCCGATTTCTCAACGGGTTCGAATGCTGCACTGAATGCTCATCAATACCCCTTACCGCTTCCGGATGTCTTGTTTTCAAAGCTTAATGCGTGTAAGTGTTCCACAAAACTGAATCTTTCCTACACACACCTGCTGATCGAGGTACGTGAATTATTCACCATCAATACACAACGTGGCTTGTATTAGTACCACCGTCTTCCGTTTGGAGTCAAGTCCGCACCAGCCATATTTCAACAGATAATGGACACCATGCTGACAGTCATCAATGGCGCAGCTGCATACCTGGATGACATTACTGTTTTCGGAGGCAACGCTGATTACCTATTCGAACGATGAACAATGAACGAAGATATATAACGGGTAAAAAAGCAGGTGCTTGACATGTCCCGTAGGATGTTTAGAGTGAGAAAAGGTAGATCAAGGGATAATGGAGTCGTCAGTTCGGGCGCTTACACATTTAACTGCAATACTGTATAAAGGGAGTTTGAAATGAGTTTGTACGCACACAAAGCAATAAGGGAGTGGTTATTAATCACGTAATAGGCGACAAAAATAATAAAAATAGCAAGGACAAAGTTTACTCGTGTGCAACTATCTTGGGTCGACAGGATACAGAAATCCAGATTCTGTAGTAGTAGCGTTTATCAAATTTCGTGCAAGGGGTTTGGAGTGACTCATTCTCGAGTAGGCTTATGGCATTATCCACTGTCTGTTGTGCATTAGTGCCAGCATCGTTTGGTCATAGGCTTTAGCACGTAGTGTAAATGTGACCGAGTATCGTCAAGGCGATTTTGAAAAGGGATAGGGTGGGTGCATTAATTACATATTTCGGGAGGGCGTTCCAAGGCTGTGACACTCGAAGGGAGAAATAGTTTCGCCCACATTCTAGTGGCTGTACTGCGTAACCAACTTAAACTGGTGACCTCTTAGCGGGGTGTTTTGACTGAGTATTAGAAGGGAATGGCATGGGTGATTGGGGTTTCTCATGATCTGGTACACCATTATGAGCTCGCCCCTTAGACGCCGATAACGTCCACTGTATATTTTGAGGGTCTTCAGCCTGAGTGGGTAGGGGAGGCTGGTCAAACCTCTGACACTCTTCTTTGCCCTACTTTGTGCAGTATCGAGCGCAGTGAGATGTTGCTTGAGCCAGGGTTGCCACGCTTGAATAGCGTATTCCGCGTGCAGCCTCTCATACGCACTAAACGTTTTTGGAAAGACTGAAGGGTCAAACTTCCCGAGGGCTCTACGAAGAAGGCCGAGGTACTGGTTCGCTTTCTTAGCTGCCTTTCAGTCTGCCTCGAACAACCGAGGTCATCTTGAACTATCACACCGAGATCGCACTCGTGAGAAGCCCGCTGTAGAATTTGTGGTCCTAGGCAGTGCTTGTGCATACACTTGTGCCGTACGCCGAGAACTTTGCAATTAGTGACGTTGAAATGCAGCATGTTCTCGATGGACCATGTGTACGCTTTGTCCAGATCCTCCTGTAAGAATGTGTGATCCTCCACTGCAGCTATAGTGCGCCATACCTTTAGGTCATCAGCAAATAGCAAACAGTTAGAAGATAGCACACTCGCGAGAACATTTAAGCAAATCCTGGAGAAGAATTGGCCCCTTTCTGCTGACCAGTGCCGGGCACTTGTGTTGAATCATTCGGTACATTTCGACAACTTGTTGACAATACTTCTCCGTTGTAATGGTTTCCTCTGGATTCAGAAAGCTGTGATGGATCAGAACAGCCGCTGACCACCAAATATTCCCCAAAACCATTTTTGGGTGCAATTCGGCATTAGGACGTGTTGTGGAGTTTGATCCTGTGCCAATCACTGATAGGTTCTTCATCGCTCATCATAAAGGATCAACTTCTTATCGCAAGTTACCATCCGATCGAGAAACGGGTCACTTTTCTGCGCAGAAGAGTGGCAGATGGAGCTCAAAACGATGATTTCGTTGATTTCCATGTACTGCTTGCGTCACCCACTTATCAAGCATTTTCGACATTCCAATCTCTCGTAAATTGGTTCAAATTGTCACATGCGATATTGCTAAGTCAGTAGCAATGTCTCGAATACTTTGTGCGGATCCGCTTTAACTAAGGTCCTCAATTGATCGTTTTTCACTTCAAATGTCTCTCCACAATGCTGTTCATCTCTAAGCCACTCGTAACATTTTCAAAATTTTTGAAACCAACATTTACATTAAGGTTATTAGTGGTTCTGTCGTCAAATGCACTCTTGATGTCAGGGGCTATTGCCACTGCATTTTCACCAGGTTTAAATTGATACAAGAAAATTGTGCGAATTCCTATTTTGTCCATGTTGCATTACGTGTTCTGTAAAGATATAAAAATCTTTCTGAGCAAATTTATTATTATTTCTAGATAGAATGCAGTACAGGTTACAAAATGATATACAAAGTCAAAGCAACTTAGCAAAAATTAGTCAAAAATGCAGTGTTAAAATAATTATATCAAAAACCACAATAACGTTGTTATCAACTTATTATAAGGTGGCGCTAGCCAAATCCCCTTTTCTTTCCACATTCCTATGTTTAGTTAGGGTTGTGATTTCAGGGTACCCTGATAAAAGTGGATGCACTTCTAGTTTTATTCTATGTATAACGAATTATGTTACTAATGTGATACCAGAAAGTGAGTCCATCCTGTCTTTTATGTTAATATTGTGAATCTCACGAAGGTGACTACTGCCTATTCTGAGATACGCGTGGACTGTAACACCCGCATGACTCATAGTCAACCAACTACCGATAATCCGAGGTTGCGCAGTGAGCAATATCCCTTTATGGGGGCCGATGTTAAATTAATCATAGCGTATTGGTAGCTGGTGAACGATATCGATACGCAACCGTGAGTTGAACTCAAATCTACGGACGAATGAGGAAAGACGGAATTCATCCATTGTAGCACAGGCAAAGAGCAGCGCGCTCACGGGCATACCGAGCGTTTGATAAGGGTCTTTCGATTTTGCTCAGTATCCGTAGGTCAGCCGCGGAGGTGAGGGTGAGATTGGAGCGCACTAATTTGCCGACCCACCAATGGCATGTGTCTACTGTATTTACTCACCCACGCATGTCTGGGGGTGTGAATACGACGTGAGGACGGATTGCGGTGCATGTGTCCTTGAAATATGTTAATTACCCTCGGCGAGTTGGACACCGGTCAGTTCAGATTGGGTCGATGCCGACGTTTTTGGCTGGTGGTTTGCAACATCTCGACAGCAGTGCATAATGCACTGGCTACCGTGTTCAAATGTTGATGGCGCATCGACAGTTGCTTAATGTTATCCCAGCAAATGATAAAAGGGTTAGTGACAACGCTGTTGTAGACTGAATGTAACCTTCACATAAACCACCTTAGCAAAATAAGAATTCTTAACAATTAGACGGTGAAAATATGAGATGCTACTTCTGCATAAATGAGTCCGGAAAAGCTGTCGTTGACAGACTACTCCCGTCACAGTCTTGATAGCAATTACAGGAACCAAGTGGGGTGCACGCTGTCTAATTTGTTTAACATTGACCGTGACGGTGTAACATGAAAGGCTGACAGTGTCGCTCAGTCTCTCAGGAAAACGTAGGTGTATATCAAACGAAATGATCATTACATGCTGCGGTGTATGCCAATTAAGAGACTACTCGCTGCACGTGTTTTGTGGAGGAGGACTGCCGATGAAATCCACTCAGTAGTACACCGTGGTTGAGGATTTAAAATCCGCTGCAACGGGTATCCGCTTGTACTTAAATTAGTCGCTTAGCGTTCAGTTTGTCTTCGCGGAGCAATTTGATGCATTGATTTCGCTGACTTATGTAGCATCCAAACGTACATTATCAACCCGCCAGGTAGAATCCATCTTGATCATGCACATTCGTGTCCGGCCCCCACAGAAATCACCACACTTGCTCCGAAGAAGTAATTTGGATTCAGACGCCATTGAAATTAGCCAAGTGAACAGAATGACAAATTTCTTCCAGGAGATTTCAGAGGCTGGCAGATAGAAAAGACCCGTTATTTTGATGAACGACGTCAAAGCGTATAACGTAATGGGTGATACCTGGAACTTCCTCGTTGCTTTCACAGACGTATTTCGCGTTGCAAGTGAAGCGGAAGCGAAGCATCGCGTGATCGCTACAGCCAAAAGGTACACTTAAGTTTACTGCATTAATTATTATTTTCTCGTTGGTGAACACAATGTCTAAAATTTATGCTTCGTCGCCAGTAGTGTATCTCGAGGAGCGGTAACATGTTTGCACAACAGTATATCAACAAGTACATCTTGCAAGTACGCTTTAAACTGTTCGCAGAGCAAAGCTGAGATTTCTTGCATGAAGGCTGAAGTCCCCCAATCAAAGGACGTAATTGTATGACCAGACGCAAAGATTTGATCCAGTTGAAGAGTGGATAGTAGAGAGTGGTTAATTATTGTTAGTAAATACACATCACAACGTTTCAGGTACAGAGGACACCAAAGGAAACAAACAAATTGCCTATCTAGTTTGGCGATGATATAGCTATACAGATCAGGTCGGTAATGCAAGGGCACTTTGCCTCCTTTTCTAGGTTATTCGCGTTGTAGGGGAGTAAAGCCGGGCGGTGCTATCTCGGCATAAGCGTAGTCAGAAGTCAGCATGTTTCAATTATCATGACGGTATCCTAAGAACTCTAAGTTTGGAGTAGGATGTATGCACATTGAAACATGAATTTGCACAGGTTAAGGAGTCGTGCTTTAAGATTCCCGTTGGGTGATTTGATGTGGTTATCGAAAAAGCAGCTGTTACTTTAAGTAAAATATAGGAATTATCCTTTGTTATGCTCTAGTCCTGCAATCTGCGTAGTGTCACAGCACCTGCAGGTAATGACTAATATTTCCGAGGTATATTCCAAAAAGAGAATGGATATACAGTGCTATGTAAATCGCGTAAGTGAATGATTGCGTCATCCAGCGATTTTTAAAAACATTACTTGAGTCGCTGCAGAAACGACCGATTCAGAAAGAGCATTCTACGAGTGAATTACGTGAATTGTAATGAAAGTCTTGCGACACTACATACGGTCATACCTTTCTACTAGTTACAATGAGTGACTTCCTCAGTTTGCATTATTATAGATTCGCAGTCCGCAGTGGCAGCCATGATGTGGGTCTTGCAGAATCATGGTCATTTTATGATTGCCTTTTATTCAGGGATATCGCCTGGGGCTAGGAATTCCGACCTTGAATATGCCACAGTACATTAAGGCGTTATTCAGCCATGGATGCCGGGCTTAAATGGCGTATTCGATATGAAGGTGACCATGTGCACTAAGCGTCTGTCAAAAATATAAATGTCCCTTAGTTCAACAACAGACCCAGATGGAAATTATCAGATTATCTGGCCTTTTCGGACTTCCTGGAGCAACCCGATTCATCTTGAACCAACACACAAGGATCAAGTTCGATGGAAGATCACTGCAGTACCTAGTTCTGAGGCTGTATGAGTAACTGGTGTTGTGCCTCATGGAGATGATTTTGCCTTTAATCACTTTGAAATGTAGTAAATTGGAAAATGGCTAGCGATGTACCGTGTCCAGGTCAATCTGAAGCAGTTGTTGGTCGGTATTTACCTAAAGATTACGCCAACACTTGATGGCGTCGGCGAACATTAGGACGTTTTAAGTGATTGCCAATTCGAGGTAATAAATAAATACTGAAAGCAAGTAGGCAGTTCGGCGGCCGAATGTCTATTCATAAACACGCTTCACAGCATACATCAGCGCGATACTTTCCTTTTCGATTTGACTATACCGACGTTCGGACTCCGTTAGCGTTCGGCTGCGGAAATCAATGGACTTTCCGTTTGCATTGGCACGGCAACGATGCCGAACCGGCTACTGTCACACTGGATATCAAGGAAAGTAATGGATCATGGTACGCTAGGCTGGGGACGCTTGTGATCAGCTGTTTAAACTTTGGAAAGCGGAGACCAGACATTTCACTATGGAATTGGAATCTGGCAGCGGAACATTGCCATTCCTTGACTGCTTAGTTTACAGGAATGGGGATAGTCCTAAAACAAAGATATATCGTAAGCCGACGGAGACAGATGGTGTATTCTACTATAGTTCAGGTCGCCCAAAGCACGTGTATTCTGGAATCGTCTCATCACTGTTTCACAGAGCCCAGACCCTGTGCACAGAGGAAGAAGATAGGAAGGCAGCGCGGAAAGAAGCAATGAACTAATTGCTTGGTAGTGGATACCCGAGGCGGATACCCGTTGCAGCGGATTTTAAATCCTCAACCACGGTGTACTACTGAGTGGATTGGGACGGTAGATATTCCTTATAAAGACGGAACTTCAGAGGCCATCCAGAGGGTCTTAAATAAAGAAAACATAAGTTTAATTTTCCAGAAACGCCAAACGCTCCGCTCTACACTAGTGCGCTTGAAAGACCCACGTCTCGCAGATAGGGCAACGAATTGCGTCTAAAATTTTGATTGAGTCTGGTCATACAATTACGTCCTTTGATTGGGGGACTTCAGCCTTCATGCAACGAAATCTCAGCTTTGCTCTGCGAACAGTTTAAAGCGTACTTGCAAGATGTACTTGTTGATATACTGTTGTGCAAACATGTTACCGCTCCCTCGAGATACACTACTGGCGACGAAGCATAAATTTTAGACATTGTGTTCACCAACGAGAAAATAATAATTAATGCAGTAAACTTAAGTGTACCTTTTGGCTGTAGCGATCACGCGATGCTTCGCTTCCGCTTCACTTGCAACGCGAAATACGTCTGTGAAAGCAACGAGGAAGTTCCAGGTATCACCCATTACGTTATACGCTTTGACGTCGTTCATCAAAATAACGGGTCTTTTCTATCTGCCCAGCCTCTGAAATCTCCTGGAAGAAATTTGTCATTCTGTTCACTTGGCTAATTTCAATGGCGTCTGAATCCAAATTACTTCTTTCGGAGCAAGTGTGGTGATTTCTGTGGGGCCGGACACGAATGTGCATGATCAAGATGGATTCTACCTGGCGGGTTGATAATGTACGTTTGGATGCTACATAAGTCAGCGAAATCAATGCATCAAATTGCTCCGCGAAGACAAACTGAACGCTAAGCGACTAATTTAAGTACAAGCGGATACCCGTTGCAGCGGATTTTAAATCCTCAACCACGGTGTACTACTGAGTGGATTTCATCGGCAGTCCTCCTCCACAAACACGTGCAGCGAGTAGTCTCTTAATTGGCATACACGGCAGCATGTAATGATCATTTCGTTTGATATACACCTACGTTTTCCTGAGAGACTGAGCGACACTGTCAGCCTTTCATGTTACACCGTCACGGTCAATGTTAAACAAAGTAGACAGCGTGCACCCCACTTGGTTCCTGCAATTGCTATCAAGACTGTGACGGGAGTAGTCTGTCAACGACAGCTTTTCCGGACTCATTTATGCAGAAGTAGCATCTCATATTTTCACCGTCTAATTGTTAAGAATTCTTATTTTGCTAAGGTGGTTTATGTGAAGGTTACATTCAGTCTACAACAGCGTTGTCACTAACCCTTTTATCATTTGCTGGGATAACATTAAGCAACTGTCGATGCGCCATCAACATTTGAACACGGTAGCCAGTGCATTATGCACTGCTGTCGAGATGTTGCAAACCACCAGCCAAAAACGTCGGCATCGACCCAATCTGAACTGACCGGTGTCCAACTCGCCGAGG
Source organism: Dicrocoelium dendriticum (assembly GCA_944474145.2). Lineage (NCBI taxonomy): Eukaryota > Metazoa > Platyhelminthes > Trematoda > Plagiorchiida > Dicrocoeliidae > Dicrocoelium > Dicrocoelium dendriticum. The sequence goes on along the minus strand of OX104066.1, from coordinate 27,000,464 downwards.
GTAATTAACATATTTCAAGGACACATGCACCGCAATCCGTCCTCACGTCGTATTCACACCCCCAGACATGCGTGGGTGAGTAAATACAGTAGACACATGCCATTGGTGGGTCGGCAAATTAGTGCGCTCCAATCTCACCCTCACCTCCGCGGCTGACCTACGGATACTGAGCAAAATCGAAAGACTCTTTTCAAACGTAGGGTACATGAACTGGAGTTAGCTAAGGCTTATTTACTGCATAGTAAATAGATTAAAAGTCATATGGGTTAACTCCTAACCCAGAGAGGTACCAACCGATAGTTTCGCCCTGTTGAGGCTCCTCAGTGGTGCACATTCCCGTGGTGCCTTCCAAAGAGCCGAACCCATGAAAAAGTGGCATGTATCACTAGCCAATAGTTCATGCCATCGACCAGTGGAGGTAGACATATGACCATCATGAATTGAACTCTAACTGCAATATATTTTGGACCTTCCTACACTGTCATTCAGGTTACTGCCCGTGCAGAGGACAGTGCTTGACGCACATGTACCAAGACTTAGAATGCAAGTTGCTTTGAATCCACACAGCATTTAGAAGACTGGTAAGGCTTAGATTCTGATTAACCATGAGTGTAGGGATTTGCTAAGAAGTGTTTTGGTCAACGCAAATAGACTAGAGTCGAATTGACGAGGACAACATCAGGTGGATAGCACATATGTGACAACGGACCTAGGCTGACGACACGGTATGAAGTATGTACAGGCCAGATGATCGCGCGTAATGAGCAGATGCTTAGTGATCAGAAAACAATCCGAATATCACACACAGAACCTGAACAGGATTGCGCAAATCAGATGGATAGCGCAGCATTGACAAGGCTAGGTATGAAAAAAACGTAGTCACAGCCAGGGCGTTGTTAGATTGGCCGATCACAAGGGATGAACAGCATGTGCGGACGTATTAAAATAGGTAACTGACATGGGTGGCGGCAACTTGCAAAGTACCTTGACTCTGTGACACTAGGTTTGCTCAGGTTACAACTGGGCAGCGGTTTCCGAGGCTCTGTTACGAGATAGAGCCTTTATTATGCTATTTCCGCTGGAATTGTGCTGCGGACGTTCAAAGCATGTACTCTTTTAGATGGCTTTTAAGCGAGTTTTGATCCCACCTTCTGGTCATCCTCAAGCACTAGTTGTACGCCAATAAGAGCTTTCATATGCCAAAGCTCACAAGCGTTTTACCTACTCGTGCAGCTTAAGCCCGAAACGAGATCACCGATTGCAAGCGTCAAATAAATCTTCTGATTTATGTGGGACACTATCTCGGGAATTCGGCGGATTTAATGATCAGTACCGCAATTGGATCCCTACTTCGTTCACATGTTCCACTCTCGTTTGCATCTTCTTCATTTCATAGCTTCTGTCCCCTTGGGTGCAGAAAAACCACCACATTCCCAACCGATATGTTTCGCTACTACAATTCATATGATCCAGGCTACTCCGCTGTTACGACTGCGTCTAGCGACAACTTCAGTGCAGCAGAGACGAGTGTATCCGCAACGGCAGCAGCAGCAGCAACCGATCCTCATCAACCAATACGTCCGCTAATTGCGATAAATCAGGTTCTGAAGTTGGTAAAAGATGTTAGACTTATTCATTCCGAAACATACATTGATGCCTACCGTCAGTACTCTCACACAGCGGCACGTTAAATTATGACAGAGAACACCATTATTTATTTTCACACTGACCTCGACATTTTCGTTGCCAAATTGCTGAACAGCTCAAAGAAATATACTTCCAGTACTGCATAATAATAGTAATACATAAATTTCTCGGTTGTGAGCGAAGCGGTCCCTGAATTGGGGACAGATGATGAGTACAGTAACGATCATGCTCATGCATGAGTGCTATATGCATTCAAGGGCGTGTGACATCAAAACATTATGAACAATGAACAGTGCATTTAGACGGGTTTTGAAGCACTGCTTTACAAGCCGTATTGGGTAGTCTGATGGGTTATAGAAAAACCTTAATGCAAAAAGCGGATAGTCGTTCTTCTGTTAAAAGAATGGACTTGTCGTATGTAATGCAGTAGCTTTGCACTCCAAGTGTTTCCATAGCTTCAATAGGCGAAAATAATAAATCCAAGGTATTTGCCGGGAGTAGGATAGAGAGTAGCATTAGGTAACAAAATATTAGTGGCGAAGTGTGTCATCCAACCGATTTTTAACTATGGCTATCGTAGGTGTAGGTACAACAGAATCAGATAGAACTTTCCATGGTTAACCTACACAAAAGGAAAAGAAATTTTTACGACAGGCCAGACGGCTGTGCTGTTCGCCTAATTTCAAGGAGTGGACTCGAAGTTTGGTGTTAATGCTGAGTTGTAGTAAAGTACGGCACACCTGATTTGGATTGTGTAAAATCAAATACGTTATAATCAAGTCGCCTCGTATTCGGCGATACCGCCAGCTGAATACTCCCAAACGTTTCAACCTCTGCTCGTATGGAAGGTGGCGCATTCCAATGGCGCATTTAGAAGCCCGACATTGAGGTTGCCCCAGTGCAGTAAGGTCGTGCTTCAGTCATGACTGCAGGCTTGGAATGAGTATTTCACATCGGGCGAACATCTGTTTGGAAATAGTCGTGTCTAGTTGTCCGAACACCCGTCGTAGCAAGCCGAGTTGCTGGTTACCAGTTTTCAATGCATTTGCGGATTGCTTGGAACAACCCAAGTTATCTTGAACAAGCACGCCAAGGTCGGGTTTGGTGGATGATCGCTGCAATACTTGCGTTCCAAGCATGTAGGAATGGGTACTCTGGTGTCATAGGGCTAGTACCTTACATTTGTCCACGTTGAACTCTAACAGATTTCGGGTCGACCACTCATGTACCATATCCAGGTCACATTGAAAAAATTCTGATCGGTATCTGCCTGAATCCGGCGCCATATTTTGATATCGTCAGCAAACAACAGGAAATGTGAAGTGATATTCCGTGAAAGGTCATTGATGCATACCAAAACAATCTTGGCTTTAGAACTGGACTCTGGGGTACACTAGACTCGGCTGCTATGGGTTCAGATAAGAAAACTCCGAACTCTGATCAAAAATTGTCGTTGCAGGAGAAATTTGGCGATCCAGCACAAGAGAGGATCACCGATCCCGTAATATCGGAGGTTGGCATGGAGAATCTGATTATCTTAATGGTCGGATGCTCTCGATAAATCCAACTAGATCACATCAACGGCCTCTCCAGCGTCAGCTGACTCAGTCCAACTACTCCGTGCGATTAATAGTTTCGTTGTGCACGATTGCTGTCGACGAAAGCCGTGTTGCTGGGCAGCAATAACATTACAATTTGCTAGATAACACACCAACGCATCCGGAACGATGGATTCCATGAGCCTGGATAACATAGGGATTAGAGACCCTGGGAGGTAGTCTGAGGGCTCAGGCCTGCTTTCGCCTTTGTGAATCGGAGCAATTATTCCAGGCTTCTACATCGCATGTATCTACTTCTTGTCTAAGCAGTGCTGAAAGAACTATGCTATTGGTCTTGCTACCTCTCATACTGTTGATCACAGTGCCACTGGGCGAATGGTGTCGACTCCCGGTGAGCTGATTTGCGTAGAGAAGTTAACTTCTGCAATACAGATTCGTCAGTTAAAGTGATGTGGGTGAGTCCTGGAGGCGTGAAAACAAAATTTGGAAGATGACCTGATGGTAAGACCCTCGGGAATGTGGGAGCATATTGCGTCCGCAACGCGTTTGCTGCTTCTATAGCTGTTCTAGTTGGACCGTCAATCGTCCGGAGAGGAGGAATACACTGTCTCACCTTACGACGTCCATTGACATGCTTGGACAGCAGTTTATGTATGGAGCTGAATGCTTTCGCCATATACTGTTGATATGCGACTTCATCATGTCTGAGCAGTTGAGTGCAGTTGTCACGGAGACGAAACAGCTGACCACGATGGTGCACACTAACGGGGAGAGGTTGACGAGACCATGTGAGCAGCTGATAGACTTGTTGTCATGGTCAACCCGGAAGCTGACGAAATTAGACCGCGATCGCCGCATGGGTTGGTACGTTGCGGACGTGATCCTACTTACAGTCAGACAGTGAAGGCCGCTACCAGGGTCGAATCTGTTCAGAAAATAGATGTGAATCACATCAGTGATATTGGCGATTTAAGCGCATGTGACCCATAAAAGTCACCATGTGTTGTGACTAATATACCTCAGTCTAGCAGGCTCGGCGTTTTGTTTTCCACTCCTGGTTGGCAGCGAAGAGAGATAGAGGAGAAGGGTAGTGTCACAACAGCAGTGATTACGATGGGCTAGTAGTTATCCCAATTATCTGGCATTGGTGATGATCTGCACTCTCACCAGATTACGTTGCTTATAGTCATCATTTTAAAGTTCTGCTCCTCACGAAAGAAACGGTTTTGGGCCCATTGAAAACCCTTGTCTCTGAGGCATCCGTAACCAGTTGATTGAATTTGCTGACGAATTCAAGCCAAGCGACTTCCGGGTGGCCTTCAGCGAGGAACGACCAGGTTGTGGCACTGACGAGCTGGGCTAAGCGGTCGTAGCGCGTAATGGTGCGCACCATCTCAGTGTTCTGGTGGCGATATTCCGCATAGCAGATGAAGTCGAAACTGATGAGTGCATGATCACTGCGACCCAAAGGGCATTCTACAATCAATACATCAATCATATGTTCCTCGTTGGTGAACACAAGATCCAGCAAAGATGGTCTATTACCTGTTCTGAAACGAGTGGGCATAATGACGTGATTGTAAAGTGGAACACTGGTTATAAGCTCTTGCAGATCTGCTTTGAATGGTTCTCCGATTGTAGCAGGGGTTTCTAAACAGTGTACGTTGAAATCACCCATGATAAGGATGTGAGTGTGCTTTCGCTTTAGACTGCATCTTAAAGCTGTCGCAAGGTGGCAGTCCATTTCCGGTGTAGAGTTTGGGGGCGGTACACCAAAGCTATAAGGCAGGTGTCTCTGCCATGTAATTGCAGGCGGCACCAAAGAGAATCGGCGAACTGTAAGTCTGAATCCTCAACGGCCTCGCACTGTAGGTCGCTTCGGTAATAAAGAATTACCCCTCCTCCTTTCGTAAGCCTGTCGTTTCGTATGAGTGACATGCCCGGCAGCGAGACTTCAGCGTCTGTCATTCCAGTGTGCAACCATGTCTCCGTGACACCGATGATATCGCATGGCTTCGAAATTTGGCGATCTTTCAGTTCGGCCAGCTTATTGAAAAGGCCTTGAGCATTGGTATAAAGGCAGGATAGTTTCTCGGTCTCTAGGAGCCCACAGGGAGCCAAAGGAGTCAAGTGTGGTAGAATGCCGACCGATGCGAGGTCGGCCGTTATTCGTTTTTTGATGGGATGATGATGACACGTCGTTCGCAAACTGATTTGGCCAAGGTACGTCCCATTCCTCGTCCGGACATACTGCAGAATCGCGTGACCGAGCGGTAAAGTGATGCTCCTGCGTAATCGCTGGTAGGTTTGCTTTTTCAGGTAGGCTCATGTCTGGTCTTTGCAAGGCTTCAGCAGCTTTTAACCGAAGTTCAGATGGAAGGCTTTTACGATGTCTCCGCCAACGTTCTAACACTTCCGTCGCTGTCTGCTCTGACTGAACCAGGAGTTTTAGGATTCTTGGTCCGCTTCCTCTATAATTTGGTGAGAGAGGTAGCCTTTTGAGCGATCGCGCCACAACGTTGTCCAAGGAAAGTGTTTCACGAATGAACCGCCACTGTTCCAAATCGTGATTACCGGCCTCATGACTATCGTGGGAAGGAAGTTCTGGCACGCCATAAATAAAGATTGTGCTTAGACAATCCAGCTTGCTGTGTCCATCTGAGATGTTTCTTTTCGATTGACGCGTGCTCCAAGGGACCTCAGGATAGATGCGTACCTTACAAGGCCCGTGTTGTAGCGCACTTGCAGAGAGTAAAACGTTTTCTACATCAATGGCCGATTCCAGTGTTACTCTAATAATTCTGGGTTCGCCATAGTGTGCAGAGTTCGGGTGACGAGTAACTCTCACTAGGTTTGTGGGTTTGGCTTTTACGTTCATCAAAATGCACAGTGAGTTCCACTGGTCTTGGTCGTCAGACAACTTACCCCGCAATGTGATGGCGATCGATTCAAAGGAATAATGGTACAGTGGAACAATGGTTTATACGGATAAAAAGGCTAATGCTTAACAGGTCCCACAGGATGGTTATGTTGAAATTACAAAATATAAAACAACTGGTAAAAATATTGGGTTTACACTAGTGAACTCAGAGAAGTATAAGTAGTGTAGATAATAAATCGAAGCTAAATCATTAAGAGATGACGGAAAGTGGGATGTTGGTAAAATTCGTGTCTCCTTCTGGTGTAAACATAGAGCAGCTAAAAAACGTAGATCGAAATCTGCTGTGACCACCATTTGTGTACACGACAATCAGGGAGTTATTATTGGAGCCCTTTTTGTTAAAGTGCAAGTTTGGGTGATCCTTGGGCCTGGCTTTACGCCAAGTGATGATGGTCCACTCTTTGTCACTCTATTGGCCTTAGCGGTGTTTGCAACAGAGGAGACACTAAATGTAGCACCCCGAGGGACTGTTACAGCCATCTCTGCATAGGTGACTGCAGTCTCGGAGGGTTTGAACTCGACCAGAGACCTTTGGGTTTCAGATGCAGTAGACTGTGTTTCGGATGTCCCATCCTTGTTACTAGTACAGGCTGTCAAGACCGGCTGAATTTGATTGATCACGCGTTTCAAGTGGTGCCTGATTTGCGGCTTCCTGAGTACCGCTTGTCCATCAGAGCTACAGTCTGTTTTCGCCTGGCGTTCTTCCAAACTTGAAGAAGAAAACAGCAAAGGAGACCATGTCAATCGTGTTTCGAGCAAAGCAACTTTTGCACCAATGCTTCTCATTGAAGCCACTATGTTGTCCTGGTGCATACTCGCTTCCAGTGATATAATCTTAGTGTTCGTTTGTTGTTCAACTTCGTCTGTTAACCGCTAGCACTTTTGGACTAGGAGAAGTATGCATTTGATTAGTGGTATGGTCGAACACGCAGTGGAAAACCAGAGATCGTCTTGGGAGTTGCTTCCATCCCTCATGTGTTGTTGGGAAAGCTTTGCACATTTTGGTTGGTATCATCTGAAACAGTGTGTGCAAGGTAAATCGAATTTGACTAATAGGTTCAGCAGACCCACATTTATCCTTCGACTGGAGCCCCTTTGAATTCGCATCTACTGGCTTTCTGCTACTTGGCATAGGGTTGCTATTTTACACAGAAGACTAGTTGATGTTGCGTGCTTTTTTGACTGGCCGGTTGCACAGCCTAATCAGACGGGTGTAGGCCACACTTCGTTTCTTGGTCACACGCTGCACTGTGGGAGGAAACTCGATAAAACCAACCTGCCCGAACCTTTCGTTGTTGCTGCATTTTGTGTAATATCTTTTTTCACTAATTATATATTTCCTGGTCTATTGTGAAAGAAGTAAGTTAGGACTTTACACGATGGAAATATGGTAATTATTGAGTTTTGGTCCTGGAAATGTCTAACTTGGAGGCGCAATATTCTTACTGTTGTTTAATACCTGATAGTGGCTGATAAGCTATTCCACACGACAGCGTATCAAACGAGGAAGAAGTTGCAATGGATAGCTGTCCTGGTTCTTTATTATAGTTAATTTACAAGTCTTGTTGCGTAGTTTCCGATTAAAGTTATGTTACAATCTAAGTGTGCATAGATTGGAGTGTCTTTTGGTTTGTGCGATTATATATCAGCATCAGGTTCGGTTACAGTCGTCGCAACCAAAGGGGCCCAAACTTAAGCTTCCAGCAAAGCTCCGATAACACTAGGTGGACGATTTACTGAACAAGCGTATAATGGATGATTTTTGCAGGCTTTCCAAAGTTTTTCTGTCACTCAGACGCATGTTCCCATAAATGATAAGGCAGTATTCAAGGACAGGAAGTGTACGTATTTTGAAAAGCTCGATTCCGGAAGGGGTTGTATGGATTTGATGGCATATGTTAGCCATAGATCTTTTGACGCGTACCATTTGACGATCAGAAAGCTCGGAGAAATTAAAGTTTGGAAAGTATCGTATGCTAGATCACAGACAGTTTCACGCAGATGCGTTCCAGCTTAACTGACTCCTCAGCGATCGAACATTCATGTGATATAATGTATGATTTACTAGCTGTGAGCATTATCATCCATGTGTCACCCTATTTCTGAAGTGAACCGATGTCTTCTTGAACCAGCGACATTGCCTTCTGAAGTTCGTCTCGGCGAAATTTATCAACAATCCTAATATCCTCGACGAAAGAAAATGGCCTGCCATGTTTGATGTACGTCGTGATACTGTTAATGTAGAGTAGGAAAGTGAAACACCAAGTACAATTCCTTGGATGAACCCACTAGTTACTGAACGTAGGGAAGAGTTAGTATTACTTAGAGTGACTATTTGGTGACGCCCAATTAGGTATGATGCCAATCCTCCGAGTATTGGGTTTCTGATCGCAAATGACACGATTTTTCAGTAGCCGTTTGTGAAGCACCCGGTCGAATGCTGTTTTCATATCCAAGAACAACATTATAACTGCATAATTGGAGTCCATGGATTCTGTGCAACTGAGACGTTGTACAGGAACCTTTATCGAGGAACACATGTTGGGATTTGTTAAGCAGTCCACGACGATGGATAAAGTTCATGATTGCACTTTTAATGAATTTTTCGAATAATCTAGCGATTATAGGTATGTGTTAAGTAGATCGATAATTAGTGACGTTCTTTTTGTTTCCCGTCTTTATGACGAGGGACAATAAACGATGTTTTTCACTGATCCTGAAAGTAACTAGATTTTAACCACAACGTGAACATGTTCATCAAAAGCAGTGAAATGTCAGATCCACCGAGTTTAATGACTGATGGGGGGTGCCATCTGGGTCTAGTTTGAGTGATGGTGCGATGGACTTCATAGCCTGTTGGATGGCAAAAAGAGAATGCTCAACATTTTGTATGACGCTTTTTGTTGTAAGTTTCGGGAAGCAAGGTATAGGGTGGGTTTCTACGTTCATGAAAGAAGAGGAAGAATAGCTAACAGATGGTTAGTCCTGTGAGGGAGTAATTTCATCAGTTACTTTCCTTTGCATGTTATCCACAATGCGTTCTCCTTCTTTTTATCCTCTTCATTTGTGAACGATGGATTTCCGAAACAGTAGTAGTAATGAAAATGCTTTGGTCTTTTTGAATTTCCTAATTAGTTTTCTCCTTTTCAGGTCACTCCGAGTACCACTTGCAGTATTAGGAAGAGGAATAGCACGTTTATAATGTGAGGCAAGTATAGTCATGTTGCGATTGATCTGATAGTAGAACTGTTTAACTGCAATGGGGGCGCTAGTAGAGAGAAATAAGGTATCCCAATTAGTGGACTGGATTAGTTTTTGGATATACTGCCAGTCAATCCTTTGGATTGGACGATGGATAGCTGAGTCTAGTTTGGTATCCATTTCCATTAGTAGGTAAGCCGTAGCGTCTTATGGTCATTATCAAGGAGGTTGTCTATGAGGTCGATTTTTGTGTCAGTGATCCACAGGGTGAATATTAAATCTAGTACGTTGGCAGACCTAGCTGCTCTGGTGACCCATCGAGTCCAACCCACAAGTCTGATGGTCGGTAAGCAAGATCTGTGCAGTGATGAGGATGGTTACGGTGACCAAGTGGCATTCAGTAAATTGAAGTTTCCTGTGAGTATCTTAGACCGTTTTGTCTCTTCTACCTTGTAAACATTCGCTCGTTCCTTTATCTGATGGGCTGACACCTGCTCCCACCTTAGTGTTCACTCAACTAGGTAATTCAACGCAGCGAACGAGAGATTGACTCAAAAGAACAACGATCTACGAATGAGCCGATAGAGGCGCCATCTAGTTGTACTGCTTTGCAGGCTTGTATTCATATTTTAAATAACAAAAGCTATTACCTCAATTTTCTGATTCGCTGACTACTCCCTAATGATTAGCCACTGATGGATAATAAATAGTGCTTAGGTAGTTAGTTACATGTTTCAATACGCATGATTTTGCTTTTAATTTTGTTTGGCGCCCGATTGATGACCAAATCCTCCTACTTATATTTACCTCCTGTAAAATTCGATTGTACTTCCTTGGGGATAATTACCCCCAGGTTGAGAACCACTGCCTCAGTCCGTCGAGTGCAACTGATCTTTGGTGGGCCATAGGAACCAGGGGCGTCAGAGGTCGGATAGATGTACAATAAGGTTAGAGGGAATGCCTTAAGAATAACCTGTCCTGACTTGATTCGACGCACTACAGACTAGTTTCGGTTCATACGATCGACGAAACGCCAGGCTGTCGGGCTCCCGCCGGTGTAAATTGTAATCTGGTTGAATGGGCAGCTGGTCGATGGCGGCCGGGCGATGCAGTTGACACATTGCAGTGTCTATCCATCGTCGACTACCGAGAAAACTGATGATTTACACACGGAAGCACAGATGGCAGTAGTAAAAGGGACTGCGACTACCGAACGGAATGTTCGAATTTGCTAAAACGATTTAGGTAAGGAGGCGATGGAATAATTCCTAAGCTTTACGATCCACTGGATGGTGCTGCTAATTCCGAGTTCGATGAAGGTAACTTGGCTGGTGTGCGCTAAAATGGGTAGGGAGCGTTCACTACGAGGCGGAGTACAAGGCGCTTGAAAAGGATTGGCACAGGATCCTGAAAAACCGTTAGCTCTCCTTCTAAACCTTTTCCGACGAGGGAAGGAGCACACACAGAAATTGTATGGTATATATTAATCCACGATTCGTTGAAACTGCACGTAGAAAACACGAAATGTCAGATCTTCGGTGTTGAGTCTGCTCTCGATAAAGGACTGCTAACGATGCTGCGTTTAACCAAGGCCGCATTATTACACATGGTTCTACATGAGGAATCCAGTTTTCCACTCTGTTCGGGCGTTATCATTGGCTGCGTTTACCTTTTCTTCTAAAGGTTTCGAGCGAAATTTTTTTAAAGACGATTGGTGCAGGCAGTAGATTTAGGTGGAGTAGCATGTATTACAGACCATGTTATAAGTTACGGTTATGGTATATATATATATATATATATATATATATATATATATATATATATATATATATATATATATATATATATATATATATACCGCCATAAAATCAGTTTAACGGTCATAAATATCACCGAAGTAGATGTTCAAAATGCAAACCGGCGTTTTGCTTTCAGTGCAGAAGTTGCCTGCTGCGGTTGGCTGGCACTTTTCCAATGTCTCCGCCATGATCACGCAACATTCGTTAAATATGCGCTGTTTAACTCTTAAAGAGAATTGAGCTTAGTTTTGTAAACACCCCGTTTCAAGTATCCCATCAGGAAGAAATCCAAGGTGTTCAAATTCGGTGATCAGACAGGCCAGTCTATTGGTCCTTGTAGTGTCGCCCCTGACGCTTTCAAACCCTGACCGCAAGAAGAAGTCCAAAGAGGAACCGGAAAGAGACTTGCATACATGGAATCACATTTGCTTGTATAGTTTTGTAGGCAACATGAAGGGAAGCTAATAAGTTACAGTTGAACCAACCAACAGAAGGAAAACGTCAAATGCAACGGGCGAATAAGCAACCGTGTAATCAAGAGCGAATCGCAAATGTCCTTAAAAATACGATCATGAGACCCCAAGCGTTAAGCGAACATCCATTAAAAGTGACTGGCACTGGCCAACAACAATAACAAAATGAAGCGTTTAAACAAACGTCACGCAACAAATGAGAATAAGAAGTGCAGACCCAAAAATAAAAAACGGGCACAAGAATTGTGTGACAACGAAATATTCCTTTAATATTACCAAGCAGAAAAGTGATGCGGAGAAAAAGCAATGAAATGTGTTCTTTCAAATGACGCTGCTGAAGATGACACAGAGATGAGCGTCCATTAACAATGACGTGTGTGTACCAATCGGGCTAACACAATGGATCGTTTACACAACAGTCAGGAAGTAGAAAATATGGAGAATGAAGAAAGGCTATTAAGCGCGTTCACAAAAAGTAATCAACGGTGATCGACAGGCTCGTTGACATAATCACGTATCATATGTGTATAATGTGTAGGTGCACCATCCTGTTGCAAACAAACGGTGCTCAGTAGCCCTTCGGCCTCCTACTGTGGAATGACGCCGGTCTGCAACATTTCCCTGTACGGTGATGTTAGGAAAATTAATGCATTAGTACTTTTAAACAACAACCGACCTGTCACATACCTGGAAAAGATAATAGTCACAATATAATTTGACCCGTTAATCCAACTTATACAATGAGCTTTGCGTTATGTTGCATGCGGTAAGCGCTGTATCATCGTAGATTACTTGTTACCCCAAAATGATTTCTTAATCTCGTTCTTTAGGTCCAAAGATAATGGGTAAGTAGATAAAAGATTGGGCTTCGGATCGTTCAGATGTGTTGCAAGCGAATCGTCACACACACGTAATCGAGTTAGATTTAAGAAATGTTTCATGGTTACCTGTGCAGGTTTCAGCGTGAAGTCCTCTTGAATTTACTTCGGGGGAATGGGTTCTCTCAGCATCAGATGAAAGATAGGAAGAGAAATGAAATCAAAGGACTGCGAAACACTTTTCGTCAATTTGCGCACTTTCACTACATCCAGATTTAGTCAAACAAATGCGCGGCCTGTGGGTGAACAATTGCTGAATGATACTTTCTTCGCTTTTTTATTCTAAGGTCTTATGCTCTGCTTTGACTCACTAAGTGACAGTACTAGACAGCGTCGTTTGAATCACGTAGTACTGCCGTCGCTAGGCAGCAATGTGGCCGGAATCAATGAATATAAACCAACAACGGTGCTTTTTGTTATGTCCATCCACTTCTACTAGACGAACCTTTCCGCAGCGCGTCATCATGGATGACTTTATAGCTTGTGCTGTTATCCGTGAGGTACGCAGAACGAACAATATCAGCGTTCGAAGAATAGCCCAACATTGCGACACCAACCCATATGCTGTGCGTAGGATTAGAAAGTAAAGATGATTCCGTAGGAATGGATGTCCCTGGTGATCAAAAACCAGCGGCAAAATGCAAGCCGATTCACCGAATCGCAGGGTTTCAGAGCTTGGCCCTGAAGCCAGTCGGGCTTCCAGGCCACCGCAAACTCACCCATCACCTATTTCCAACCACGCTGTCGTGTGCTGTCAGCCTATCGATCGTTCCACTGGCTACTAGGCCTCATTTCGTTCTTCGACCAGTGGTTACTCAGCGTAGGTCTGTTCATGCGCATGCACAGTCGGGGGTAGAGCTAATATAATGGTCCATGGGCGCGCAAGTGCGTACGAGTACGGAACACATTCAATCCCCATTGGATGGCCGGAAAACTCCTGGACATTTCTCGGGGAAACTTGTGTACGCGCTGTAGTGCTGCATTCCATGAAAATCCAACCCCATTTCTCAAACGCACAGTACTTTTCAGCTCGAAGGGATTGTGAGGTGTTTGTCCTGACTTGTGACCACGCAATCGGCTCAGGCTTAAGTGCACATTGATTTTCGTGGAAATGGGTGTTTATGACACTGTGGCAAATGTGGTGAGTGTCCACAAAGGGACAATGAAGGGGTTTTTTGGGAAGAAGGTTTGGATTAGTGTGACACATGGCAAAATGTTGTTGGTTTTATAGAGTAATATTAATGTGTTCAACACTCAGCTTACCCGGAAATCTTCACCATTAGGTTTGGTAACGATCAACCTACTCTACTAAAATTGTCACCCCTCTCACATGCCGTCTGGGGTGGACTGCCCACTTTCCCCCACTACGCTAGGCCTCTGGATAAAGCGCACGATCTAGAAGTACAGTGTGGCAGTATCTAGGATGGAGTAGGTGCTGTTCTCCTACGCATGGAAAACCATTGGGTTTTCGCAGTTGAGCACTCATGGTGACCTAGCAGCCCTATTCGCAGATTGAGAAGATGCTACCGGTAGTCTATGCCATAGGGCGTTTCAAAAATTTTACTTTCGGAAGTAAGACAGTATATCCCGAGCACAAACCGCTTGTGTCGATAAACAGTAAACCCTGAACATCGTTCCTCGTCGTCTTCAGGGTATGCTTATCCGGTTTCACAAGTACGACGTGTATATTGTGTACACTCCTGGTGCACAGATGTTCATCGCGGATACGTTGTCAAGCGCTCATCTGCCGTTACCTGTAGATAAGCCGGAAGGGGTTGAAGAAGTAAACCTAGTACATCATATGGCAGTGAGAGAAAATCGTCTACAGAAAATAAAGTTCCATACAGAGGAAGAGGCAAAGTTTGTAGCTTTGCAAGACCTCATTCTAAATGGGTGGCTGAAACAAAGTAACAACTGCTGACGGAAATAACACGCTGTTTTAATTTCCAGACTGAACAATCTGTTTACGACAGTTTGCTGTTCAAGGGAAGCCATATTCTGACCCCGTCATCGTTCCGAGGAGAAATGCAGGAGTACGTTCATAGCCCTCACCTAGGCGCCAATAATACCGTTAACCGAGCAACAGAATTGATATTTTGGTCAAGGATGAAATAACAATTCCGAGATCATGTTTCGGATTGTAAGGTGTGCCCTTCACATGAAATTCGACAGAAGAGGGAACCAATGGGGCTGTATGATATCCCTGATCGACCGCAGCAGAAGGTGGCAATTGAGTTATTCTCTGACAACGTGAGAGATAACTTACTCACCGTGGATTACTATAGTGACTATTTTGAGATACATTTACCCAGCGCTATGACCACAGAAGCAATAATCAGCATGCTCAGATGTCATTTCGCGTGGCACGAAATACCGAAGTAACTGGTCTCCAACAATGCTCCTTAGTTTACCAGCGCTGCATTCCACGCCTCCTCAACAACGTCGGAATTCATTCACCAGCAAAGCAACCTATATCACATTCAATGAAATAGGAAGGCACAGTCGGAAGTGAGGCAGACTAAGTGACTGTCATCAAAGGCTAGAGCTTCTAGCGAAGACCCGTACCTCATGCAACTGCAGAATCGCAACACATCTTCAACGGCACTCAGCTTGAGTCCAGTGTAGCAACTATACAACGGAAGGAATAAAACTCTGGTGCCGGCAACTGACAGGCGTTTGTGCTTGGTTTCGCCACAGCATGAGAGATTGTTGAACAGCCTAAGACGAATGACCAAACGGAAGCCGTAGTACGACAGCGGTATACGGATGCTAACTGAGCTAACAGAGGTGGCGGAGTTGTGGGTTCAAGCGGAACCCGATGGTCAAGAGCGGTGGACGAAAGGTGTGGTGACTACAAAGATCGGTGCAAGTTCATACGAACTAAATGTTGGAGGGAAGACTCACAGAAGAAATCGAGTGCATTTGCGACGGTCCCGGAGACAACAATGTGGATTGAGAGCGGAACGCCCTATGGCGAGGGGCAAGTCGACCACGGGCGCACATACAGTGAAGACGACACGAAGTGGAAAGCTGTTCAGGGTGCATAGAAATATGGAGCCGCAAGGACACGAAAAACGGGTGGATGTGATGGGAATGTCATAGCAGATTGAACGGTTGGACCAACCGGGCTAGAGAGACAGTCAGTGGGAAACGGGTACAACTGATTCAAATACTGGACACGGGTTGGCCGACATGCGTGGGAGTTACTCACCGTTTGTTTAACTGAGCCAAAAGAGGAGGCTACATCGAAGCAGTAGAATCGTTACTTATGGAGGTGAAAGTGCAACTTATATCGAGGAGCTTGGCTTGCCAAAGATGCTGCAATTTTTGCCGAGTTGTCTTTGTTGAATAAACGCTTGCCCCTGAAGGACCGAGTTCCGCAACACCGACCACTTTCGGTTCACCTGTTAGTCGTATTACTACGCTTGCGTACATGCTCCCCATTCATTGTCGCTGTGTGTAATACACGTTGGGACTAGTCGATCCTACTGTTCCGGGCTTTTTGTACTTGGCATCACTCTTACGTGACATCGCTTGCGACTGATAGGTAAGTAGCACCCCTGAGTCAGTTGTGTAGCATTCTAAAACCAGTATTTCATTGAACGCTTAGGTGACGGGCGCTGAATGTTTAACTTCCTACTTATTTTGATTGTCTGAAGCGAATAGCTTTGTTACTTGGCTCTTCGGGTACTCTGCACCGTGCGAACACTTCATGTGTTCATCTTTATCGTTCTGCCAGTTAGTAACCCCTTCAACGTAGTTTTTTTAGCTGACAGAAGAGGGAACTAGAAATTGTACAAACTGAAAGTTTACATGCATTGGACCTGCTTTTCTGAACCACTACCTGGGGTACTGTTATATTAATAACCTCTACTTGAGGCGAGTATAAGCTCCGGACATATTAAATCCCCCCCTGGGCCAGTTCCATACAATTTTTCCGTATCTTTCCTATGCATTTTTGCTTGCGTGGGCCTTTTTCGGTTACCCATTTTACTATTGATTCTGTATACCTTGGGGCACTGTCTCCCTTGGTTAGTGTTGTAGCTCTCCGTCCTGCTTTTTTGATACACATATCCTTTTTAGTTGCCCATTTTGAGGCAGAATTTTATAACCACAGAAGTACAACTATGCTAAGAACAGTAAAATTATGGCATACATAATCAAGAAGCTCTCTACGCAAGTCCGTGGCATCAGCTCAAACTGACCACACACCACAGTCGACTTGATTGCTGACAAAACGCTTTCTCCCTTCGGGTATTCAGACCGTGGAACGCTCTTCTTCGCACGTGATTTTCGCCCCCACATTAAAGCTTTAAAAAGCGATTGCGCCCCACTCTATCACAATTACCTTACGCCACGTAATATGTTTCCTTCGAAAGACAAATTGACGCAAACAGTGCACTCATCAGCCCTCTCCATTACGCAGCAGCGAGCAGACAAGCATGCGCCGACGTGAATAGCATGGTGAGTCACAGAAAACCAGAATTTTCCTATTTTCCTGTTACTTTAAACAATCCCTTTATTTGAAAAGCAACCAGACAAGCTTAAGCCTGTCTAGTTGTACCCACTGTTAGCCATATCTATGCATATCGACCATTGTTAATGGTACTGTGGAGACAATACGAAATGCATACATCTATCAGCCTTCGTCTTCTTTCCGTGCTTTTCAAATTGTTGAAGGGAACTAATTACTTTAAATCATTTTATTATCCAATTCCGGTGATCCTACGCGAGTTGTCAAGCAATGCTTTTTGCCCGTTATACATCAATATGCATTGATCATCATGGGCCGCAAGAAGGACACGACTAAGTGCGTAATGCTTTATTAGAAACTCTGCTTACAGCGGCTATCCAGCAGCATGCTGCCCTCGAGAGAGAGAGAGATGCAACATCTCCTTGTTTCATGCACCATGAAGGAGTAACTAGTTCTCAAAGTATACATACAGTGGCTACCAGAAAACACCCTAACAGTTCTCGCAGTCGTGAGCTACATAACGCCTACTAAGCTAGCTAACCTACAGGGCCAGTCATCCAACGGTACCAGCCACAATTCGAGGTCAGTAAAGTCAACGTCGTCGCGCTCCATCTATTACCGGCTTTCAATCAATGGAACAAGGGTGTGACAAGGTTAAAAAATCATTGCTTAACAGGTCCTGTGGAATAGAGCGAAGTTAGAAAAGGAAACATGGAATGAAATGCCTTTTGGTGCATCCACTATGGTGTTCACATTGAGACGCGTAAAACAGCCGAAATGTTCATAAGATAACGTGTAAAAATCCAGTTGGTTAGATTGTTAGAAACACACCGTCTGGTTGCGTCATGTAGCTTCCGGCCAACTCAAGCTATAACAATGAAATGTGAATTGGAAAATGTTGTGACTAGTGGATTTAAAATGTCGTTAGGTCGGGAGAGCGTTCCACAGTTGACACACACGAAAGGAGAAGAAATTTCAGCGGCATTCCAGCAGGCAGGAACAATGATGTATTACGGGTAAAAACGCAATGCTTGACAAATCCCGTAGGATGGAAATTATTGAGAAAAAAGACTATATAATAGTGAAATGTGTCTTGGTGGACTCATCGTAGTGTTTGCATTAAAACATGTGTAGAAGAGCCGAAATATTCAAGTGAGAAAAATATAAATCCACTCGTTGGAATTTAGGAGGCACGTTTGGTTGCGTTATGTAGCCTCCTGGTTAATACAAGTTAGGAAATGAGATGCGAATTGGACAGTACCTTGTCAAACCGTTTTTACGTATGAACAGTGAGCAATGATTTGTCAGGGTAAAAAAGCAGATGCTTGATAAGTCCATTAGGCTGGTTGCAGTGAAAATAAGTGAATAAAATAATATGTATATCGTCAGTTTAAGCGTCTACCAATTTAACCACACTGATGTAAAACGATAGTTTGAAATGGGAATGGAATGTGCATAAACCAAGGAATATGGGGAGCACTTATAGTTCACATATGCCTTGGGAAATGATAAAAAATCGATGGCAACGCTCACACGTGCTCTCCTTTGGATGGATATGATACGTAAATCCAGTTTGAGAACATCTCAGCCATTCATAGGAACACTGATCCATGTTTTCTCAGCGCCACATTCCGGAGAGAGCTGTTGAGCACATATTTCTTGGCATTATTTCGTCCTCAGAGTGAAACCGACTATGTCACGTAATGGAAGTGGGAAAGTGGGTCGTTAAAGGTATTTTCGAAAAGCGTTGTAAGGACTTTCCAGCTTCTGGACACCCGGAGGGGAAAAGGATTTTGTCGGCAACCAAGTCCACCATAGTACGTGGCCAGTTTGAGCTAGTGGCTTCTCAGCTGCAACAGGTTGCGACAAGTGTGAACACGGTTCGTCAGTATTAAGTAAACATTGATGGTGTTGGGAAGAGCAACACCCAAATATATCCAATGTTGACGTCGATATTCACCACTGTACAATCGCAGGGACTGCAGTCTGCGCTGGTAGGGGAGGTGAAATAACCATCTAAAGAATTTAGTCACTCTACATTGGATAGCTTCAAGTGCATCAACATCACGCTTGAGCCAAGAACGCTAGGCCTGGATCGCGTATTCCACGTAGGGTCTCATGTAAGAATTCAACATTTTCAGAAAAACTGAAGACTCGAAATTTCCCAGAGCTCTCCTTAAGAGTCCACTATGCTGACTAGCTCTTTTCGACTCGTTTCCGGCTTGCTATGAACAGCCATGGTCATCCTGCACCAACACCCCCAATTCACTTTCACAGAAAGCATGATGCAACTCCTGGTACCGAGTCGATATTCAAGCTGATGGCATATGCCCACAACTTTGCATTTTGTCATGTTAAACTGGAGATTTGGGGTAGACAACATAATTTAGGAGAGCAGTTCACGGCTGACATTCGAATTGAGTAGAAATTTCTACGGCACTCCAACCGCCTATACTGTATTGTCAGTTTCAGCGGATGACCTCTTAGGTTAGTGTTGTAGTTTAGTTCCAGCAGAGGGTAGCAAAATTGGTTCAGATTCTTCAGAATCTAGTAATTTATTAAGTGGTCCCCTCGTAATTGCCAATGTCTACTGATGTACATTTTTAGAGGTATTAATCTAGCCAGTAGGATAGACGGAAAAATTCCTTAACCCTCTTGGTTGACCTTCCTTGAGGAGTCTCAAAAGCAGTGTTATTGTTTTTGCCATGGGTGCCACGCCTTGACGGCGTGATCCACATGCGGTCGCGCGTAAGTGTTAAGTATTTGTGGGAGAATTGAAGCGTCAACCCGACCGAAGGCTTTGCGAAGAACGCCAACTTATTGATTGCCGGTTCTCGATACATTCTCGGATTGCTTTGAGTGGCCGAAATCCTCCTGTACCGGTCTCTCAAGGTCACGCTTATGAGGAGACTTCTGCAAGTTGTCTTGCCCAAGTTCACTGGCTGGTGACACAGGTAAAGTACCTTATAATTGGCCTTGTTAAACCGGATAAGATACCTAGTTGACCACACACTTACGCAACCCATGTCACATCAGAGTGAACAGTGGTCTATGTGATGGGATTCTGCAAGCAGAAGAATGAGACGGATTTACATGACAAAGAGGAGGTTAGCTTGCAGCATGCAAATAAGGCATTTGATTGGACGCTCACGCTCCCATAAACTGAATGGTTCATATATGGCAACGCTGGAGCGGGTTTGTTTGTCTGATTAAAAGGAAGAATTTCATGAGTGCAGAAGCGTCTTTAGTGATGCAAGTGACAATTATTTTAATCGTGGTATCTAAATGCTAGTTATGCAATCAGTTTCTCTGAGCTTGCTTTGTTCCGTTAATCGTTTGTCCCTGAATGATTGAGTTCTGCGACTTGTTGTCAAGGAAAACCAAGGGAAAGAAAACGTTGGTGCTCAGTTGTTACATAGAGGACAACATGCGTGCGAACTCCCGTCCAGTTGAACACAGAAGAACAGGACCTGGCCAGGAAGTGAAGAATTCGGAAAAACAAGTGCATCGATTTTGGCGTACTGTTGCGTCTGAATGAACAACCGATTGCGTATCGCTTGACAACGTTTCGACATACGATTAGATATGAAGTACGTCACGTTCTGAAAATAATGCAATACAATAAGAACGAACACTCTGCTGATATGGAAACCGTCATTCGAAAATTAGGCGATTTTTGTTAGAGCCAGACTAACGAGACATATCGGAGGTAGCTCTTTTTCTACCCGAAATCGGCGCCCGAACGAAACTATCGAGAACTATGTAACGAAGCTGAAGATCCTGGCTCTTTCCTGTTAGTTTGCAAGTGTACTGCTGACAGCCACATCGGAGGTAGAATCGTGCTGAAGATCAATGATGAAAACATCACCAATCGACTGATACGACCACGGCATGTATCACCCAAGCACTATCTTGATATCTTCAACAGTGAATCGTCAGCTGCATATCACCTTCAACAAATGCGGCTACCGGCTAACGCAGCGTTTGCCATATCCGGATTACCTGGCATAGCTACGAATCCTGTTACCAAGTATTAGGTGATCGCAACCGATGAACGGCACGACACGATTTCGTGACAAGAACTGGGGACTACGGCAGATCTCGCGGTCAGCTGACGCACCATGTTCATCATCGCCGCACAGGTTGCTATGGCTTCGGACGTAATCGTACCTACAGCCAGACAATGGAACCCGTTACCAGATTTGCATCTGTTATTGTGGCTTACATAGGACAGCGACAGGATTTCTGCGCCTGCAGAGCGACCATGGGTGGTTTACGCTGCACCATCCCATGCTCCATCCACATACCCCGGATTCATCGTAAACGGAAGAAATAAGTCTGGGTGGCACATGGATGGGAGCCACGTTACTTCATCGGACTCGGCTCACACTTCTTCAGCATGCGCAGCAGCAGCATTCCTGTTTTTCTTGGGAATCACACGCACTAGTCCTACACAAAGCAGTGGCTGGGCCGTTTTCTTTTCCCCGCTGGATGGAACCACACTTCGAGCCCAGCACGGCCACGAGGACCGTGCACCTCTTTCTCATAGCGATGATTCACAGTCTTCTGGACCCAGTAATCGAGGTGGAGTGTGTTGGACTTTTAGACAACTTGTCACCATTCATGACAGGCGAAGCCATGGCTTGAATATCATACAACCAACATAGAGTTCACCGGAAAACAAACACGCAACTTTGACGCGGAATATGCAGCAGAGTAACATAAGTGAATGAACCAACTACAGAGGAATGACTTTTATCCAGAGTAAAAACTCCTTGTTTAAGCGAAAGTTGGTTTCGCCCAACTGCAGTGCAGAAGCATCATGAATACAACAGCAACATGTTAGTCCACACACGCCCACACAACCGTCAATCCGGTTGCCTCACGTGAGTTTGGACAACTTTGTGCCCATAGCCCATGGTGCGCTGGGCTTTGTGGTAGCGAGATCCTGACATATCGTTGACCTGCTGCCGCTATTGTTTTGTAGTAGGTTCACTCCCTGGAATCCTTCACAAGGATACCCCTTGGTCGGAGTTGGGTTACACCATGCTAGCTAAGATCCAGCACACAAAATTCCGCGTGAATCGGTTCACTGACGCATGGCGCTCTGCCCGTTGTTTTTCGATGTACACTTTATCGAACGTCTTGCCTAGCTACCCGAGAATTTTCCTGCCTGGTGTGGACATCTTGGCTGTATCCTAGTCCAAACCTCCTACTGTGTAATACGCCAATAATCATGAATCCATGCCGCATCGGCCGTAGTGCAGTGGCCTTAGGTAAATGGTCTCCTTATCTGCAGCATACAGCTGGGTGGATAAGCGAAAGCATACTACTGCTGGCCCCTACTCCTTTTTTACTCTTTACCCTTCACATACTCTCTACGTCCTAGGTTCACCTAATCCACTACTTCCTCCAATGCAGGCTGTCACCACCTATACGTCATCATCATCATCAACAGCAGTACATCAGCCATTTGAACTGATGCTTCGCTGCCATACAACAATGATGACCTATGAAAAAGAATAAGGAGAGGGAGAGAAGGGGGACCTACCTGAAAACTTTAATGCCCTAAGCAAACATTAAAGGTCAAGGCTCCTGCACCTTGTGTAGACAGCATTCCGTCACAAACAGCTGGCTATCGTGCAAACATAAGGTGGCATCGGCGAGACAGCTTCCTTGCGGCTTTCACTGTCACGCGTCATAATCAGCCATTACCCCGCAGATAACTCAGCACCAAACATACTTTAAACAGACAATCCGATTAGGAGACGGCAGCAAACGCGCCACTGGTGTCTACTGCGAGCCATGTCCTGTAAAGTCCCGAGCCAAGCACAAGCCGAGTCAAGTGGACTCCAGCTCGGAAGGCGAGACGGACCAACGGCAACTCGTTTGGTAGTCAGTGACTTCATTTCCCGCTGCCAAGTCAACTTCCCTCCACCGCGAGCGTTGTGCCAACCTACACCTGGCAGACTAAACAAGGCCCTCCTAGGTAAGCAGTGACCAGGCATACGTAGCACGTGCCCGAGCCAACGCAAATTATTCAGTGCTACCTGTTGTTCTAGGGAGCTAGCATGATTATCACCACCTAGTACTCGCCTACGCACACCATCGTTGCGGACATGCTGGTGCCATCCGACACCAGCAATGCTT
This sequence comes from Dicrocoelium dendriticum, assembly GCA_944474145.2. Taxonomy (NCBI): domain Eukaryota; kingdom Metazoa; phylum Platyhelminthes; class Trematoda; order Plagiorchiida; family Dicrocoeliidae; genus Dicrocoelium; species Dicrocoelium dendriticum. The sequence continues at coordinate 26,977,342 of OX104066.1, read as the reverse complement.
CGCAGACAACTGTGATCAAAGAAGTGAAGGCGCCTCAGAGCTTCAGAACGAAGGGGCCAAGTTTCACTACCATACAGCAGAACGGTCCTCACTGTGGCCTTGTATACACGGCCTTTCAGACGGAGGGAAACTCCCTTCCGTCGCCCAAGATGCCGCAGGTTCAAGAAGGCAGATCTGGCTTTTGCAATGCGTGAGCTGATGTCAGTTTCTATGCGCCCATCATTGCTGATGCAGCTGCCAAGATAAGTGAATTGATCAACCACCTCGAGTTCCTCGTTAGCAATGGTCAAAGGGTCATCAAGTGGCTGGTGGTCCTGCAGCAACACTTTGCACTTTAAAGGTGCGAAGTGCATACCAAATAATGGGACCACTCTGGATAGGCTATTCAGGATTGATTACGCCGCCCTAACATCGTCAAAAAGCAAGACGACATCGTCCGCATAATCTAGGTCAACTAACCCTTCACCAGGCAGTACTTCAACGCCTACATCGTGAGATCCCGCAAGGAAACACTCCATGATAGAATCCACGACGAAATTTAGCAAAAATTGGGAAATCGGACAGCGCTGACGGACGCCACTTGTGGTCGGAAAGCTATCCGATAGGACACCGTAAACCCTGACGCGGCCTGTAGTGTTCGAGTATAGAGCACATAGGATGTTCACATATTTCGTGGGAACACCTTTCTGCGCAAGTATTTCGAACAGGATGCATCGATCGACTGAGTCGAACGCACTCTTGAAATCGAGGAACACAGCTATTGTCGGTCTGCGGTATGCATGGCGCTGCACTAACACCTGCCGCAAAGTGAATATATGGTCTATACAGCCACATCCTGGGCGGAAACCGGCTTGCTCTTCCCTAACCTGAGATTCCCGTTCCACAGTGAGGCGACGAACGCGAATCGAGGCCAATAATTTTGTCACAATTAGCGTTAGGCTAATATCCCTGTGGTTTGCACAGTCTGTGCGACTGCCCTTCTTGTATATTGCCACTATAATCGATTCGCTCCAATTAGCCCGGACGTTCTCTTCTTTCCAGACACATTCGAATAAGGAGTTCAGTGCTTTGCAGAGGACCTCACCTCCATTCTTAAATAGTGCAGGTGGGTAGGAATCCGGCCCAGCGGCACGAAAACGATTGAGGGCTGTAATCGCGTTTCGGACCTCGGCCTCTGATGGAGGCTCTAAACTAACCGTCCATGGTTCGTCCTGCATCACCTGAGAAGGAATAGGGCCTGGAGCAGGAGGCCAGCTGAACTGATCTTGAAAGTGTTCCGCCCAACAAGCCATACAGCGCTTCTTATTGTGTATCAGCGCGACTGCGCTGTCTCTGATTGTCTCACTGACGCCTGGTTTTCTGGGACCAGTGGTGCAGATAAGCTGGAAGAGCTTGCGGTTATTGCCTACTGCTCCAGCCTCCTCCATTTGTTGAGCCCTATGGTCCACCAGGCTTCCTTGTCAGCACGTAGGCTCCGCTTTAGTTCACGCCTAATAGCCCATCTGGTAACATTGTGTTCAGAGCCAGCCGGGAGGTGTCTTCTAGATTCCAACAGGTTCACCGACGTCTCGGATATCCAGTGACTGGTGCGGTGACGATGGATAGTACCACAAGCAAATGCTCTTGTGTCGTGCATGGCGGCCGAGATCCTATTCCACTGAAGCTCAGTGTCATTAGGACAAGACTGCAGAAGTGCAGTATGCAGTGCGTCTTGATAGGCTTGCCTGACCGAGGACTGAGACAATTTCTCAGTTGCCAATCGTAGGGGACGCTTGATGCGCCTCCCGGTAAAGTTCATGGAGAAACGACAGCGCACCAAAGCATGATCAAAGTCGATATAGGTACTCCAGTACGAGCGGCAATCCAGGATGGAACCACGCCACCTGTAACTTATGGCTATGTGGTCATTCTGTGTCCATCGCTGGTCAGCTACAGGAGGACGGCAAGTGGCACTTCGGCGCCCACTGTGTCTAAAAGCAGTACTACTAAGAAACAACTGGTGCTCCGCACACAGTTGCAGCAGACGCTTACCGTTGTCAGTCCGTTCGGAGTTAAGCCTACATTTACCACCTAGCTGAGCTTCTGAAGAGCTCAGACGCCATACTTGTGTGTTCATATTCCCTTTAAGTACTATAATATATGAACTAGTAGCACTGCGTAGTGGCGCGTTCAGTTCGTGATAGAATGTGTCCTTGACAGCATTTGAACTGCAGTCGGTGGGAGCATAAGCGGAAACCACAAACAAACAGCGTTTTGTACTACTTCGTGAATCAACCTTAGCTGATGTCGTCAAACGGGCTGTACATAAACGGCTGTTCACCGGAATCCAATCAACCAACGATGGATCAGCCTTGCAGCTTAGAATGATACCTACACCAGCTTGACCCGTGAGTGCCGCATCGGCGTCTCCGGATGCGTGCAACCAATAACGAGAGGATGATCCGGGTGCAGTTAATTCAATAACCCCGTTAGGGCCATTGATCCTAGTTTCGGACACACAACACACATCAATAACCAGTGTGTCCAAAGTGCGTGCGAGTGCAGCCTGTTGACTTGTTTGTCTTAGAGTGCGAGCGTCGAATGTCGCCATGGAAATGGGATAGCGTGGCATTATAAGGGATTTTGCCGATAGGCGTCCGATAGGTGCGGTGGGATGGTGGCTGCAAATGGTTCTACTCCAGTGGCATTTCGGCTGCTGTCAATTAAGCTGGGAATTATAGAAGGAAGGTTAGTAATGGGGGTCGGGATGAGAGTGAGAAAAAGATGGAAAAGAAAGAAGGGAGGCGCCAGAAGTAGCAGGCTTTCGCTTATCCGCCCTGCTGTATGCAGCAGGTAAGGCAACCCTTGATAATCTGCGCGACGGCCGATGCAGGACGAACTTAATGTTTGAAGAAAATGTCATGGTTGTGTGCGAGCTGAGATACTGCCAAGGCGCCCAGACCTAGACAGGAGGACGATTGGGGTCCTCATCCAAAGCCTTTGGCTCAAAAACCTGTCCGCAAGGCAGCTGGGAGGTGGCAATGATTTAGTTTTACAGAAATGGACGCCATGCCATTTCAAACTCCCAACCTGGAGGACCAGGAGACTGAGTTTGTCTGACCTCTCATCAATGACCAACCTGGTAGGAGTAGCTCTCAAGGTGCCCGGAGGCATCACCCAGTATAGCTCAATGGGTAAATGAGGTACGCAAACCGTCGCACCACGTTAAGGTCTAGTGTTGTTGCGACGGCACCACCTATACAGTTGTCAACCAATGCAATTATATGCCTCTGCGCACAGCAGTCAACAACAGGTGCTGGAGCGTGCGCATACACTCGACCGTAAAACGAATGATCGTGCAGAACGACGCATTGCACTACGTCGGAAGTGGCGCGCTACAACGTCGATAGCGCTGCGCTCAGCGAAACCTGGCTAGCTGAGCAAGGTAACTTGCATGAAGCTAGTGCCTGCTATACGTTCTACTTGGTGGGAAACGCCAGCACAACACCAATTGAACCTGGGGTCGGATTTGCACAATCCGATCGCCTAAATGGCCAGTTGGTGCGTGAACCCACTGGCATCGGCTCGTGAGTGATGACTCGGAAGAGGTGAGTTTGCCACTTTTATCAGCCCGTATGGTCCGACCATGTGTTATCCTGATAACACTTGTGAGCGATTCTACACTCAGTTATCCACCGTGATACGGTCTGTGCCTAGGAGCGACCGACTATTTCTGCTGTATGATTACAACGCGCGCGTTCGGTTTGATGCATCGGGGTGAACAGATTTTATCCATCCTCACGGCATTGATTCAGCGAATGCGAACTGGCAGGCTGCTCTCACTGTGTGCCACTCACGGCCTGACGGCAAACACCCGGACTGCATTAAGTGTGAATGCTAGCAACTCGAACGCACCCGCAGAGTGGTCACGTGCACTTGCTCGACTATGTCATCGTACGTCAGCGTGACATGCGTGAAGTGCGCATGACTCGTGTACTGCGTGGAGCTGAGTGTGGCACTGAGTAAAGGTCGGTGCTGACCAAAGTGTTCATCTAGGTGCCGAAAAGTACGTACTGTGTACCTGCTGTGAACCGGAGGCGTAAAGGTAACATGCTCTCCCTCAGTACTGTAAAGAAACGTAATGAGCTGTAGAAGGCGATTGCTGCAAACCTGTGTGATGTGGGATGCATAGCCACAGTGGGCAACCTGTGGCACCTTCGCCACCAAGTGATAGCTGCTGCCGAGATGACTATCATGCTCACGAAGTTTAAGCGGCCCGATTGGTTTGATGACAACAATGCGACGATTGGTGCATTAGTCTCTGAGAAGTATGCAGCATTTGCTGCACGTGTCAGACTCCAGTGACATGGGGAGGAAGAGTCAGTTTCGCAAAAAGCGACGCCAACTGACTCGATACTTCTGTCACATTAAAAATGTATGATCGACGGAGAAGTCGGACCTGATAGAATGCTACCCCGAAAGCCGCCAACACAAGGAATTCTTCGACTCCATGAAAGTGGTGCATGAACCGAAGTTGGAGCAGCCAAACACGCTGCTCCATGGTAGTTCAGGCGTTACCTTCGCAAAGACTGCAGACACAATGCAGATCTAGCGAAATCACTTTAATCACCTCGTGAACAACCGCTCACAGATTGACTGGCCTACATTGAACCGCCTGAAGCAGCACGAGGTGAAGGTGAGCGTGGCCGGTACACCAACACTGGATGAGACGTACAGAACAGTTGCTCAGCCGCGAAACGACAGGTGCGCCGGTTCTGACTGGATTTTGCGTAAAATATTGTAACACAGCGGAACCGCGTTGGTGAATGCGCTGCACCAGTTGGGGCCATGCGTGTACATTGAAGTGGAAGTGCCTTATGAATTGAACGATGCACTTTTGCTCATACTGTACAAGGGCAAACGAAGTAAGCGATATGCCACGAATTATCAACTTGCAGAGTTGTGTGGGCAAGGTGATTGCTCGAATCCTGCTCAGCCGCCTCGTCAGTCAGCGTGTGGAACCGAGCGCGGCGGAAGAGCAGTGTGGGTTCCGTTCGGGTCACAGCACTATAGATATGGTGTTTGCGGCTCGTCAGTTGCAGGAGAAGTGCAGAGAAGGACATTAATCGTTGTACGCACTGTTTGTTGATTCCACTAAAGTATTTGAGAAGGTGAACCGCGATGTACTGTGGCTGGTGTTCGGTAAGTTTGGTTGTCCAAGTTTTTAAGTTCAATTGAATGTCTGCACAGTGCTATGCGGGCTAGGATGCCGCTGAGTGGACAGTTGTCCCTGGTGTGAAGAAAGGGTGTGTCTTAGCCCCTGCCATATTTCATATTGATTTTCATACCATGAGATCGTGTGCCTTAGATGCGACTTGGGTTTACAGTGTTCGTGTGAAGCACTGTGTTATTGGTGGGTTGCTGAACATCCGCCGTTTTGGTGCGAGAACCCTACTTTGCGAGACAACTATCCGTACGTTGTTGTTTGCTGAGGACTGTGCGTTGTTGGCACACAGGGCGGATAAGTTGTTGCATATGACTAGTGCTCTGGCTTCGACAGTGACGTAGTTTTGCCTCACCAGGACATGATCCTACCACGTTCAAATATTGATTTCTGGTGGTTGCTCGGCGTACACAGCTCGATCCGATCACCAAGGTAGTTGCCGAGATGCAGTAGAAATCCCTGGTGTATGCGGAGAAGAAGCGGCAGGTGTGCAAGCGACAGGCGCCGAGGGAGTGTACTCTATCGACATCGGGTGCCTGGTGCTGTAGCACATGCGGTCGTGAGTAACTGAATCAGGCAGGCCTAGTGAACCACAGGCGTGGCTAATTGGGACTAGCGCTGAGGCGACGACGGATCCTGCTGAGAACATAAGAAGTACCGGCGCAGCATTGGTAGGTACGCTGCATGCGCTTCCTCCAGACTTACTAATCGCGAGCTTGAAGGCCGAGTTTCGTTAGTTCAGATGATTGGTTTGTTATATTGGCTTAGCGCTTTTATTACCTCCTCCTGATGTTTACCTGAGTAATCTTATATTTATCGGCACATGTCACTTAAATGAAAGGTGGTTAACTTCGTTAATATTTTCGCGTTTGTTGTAGTTGTTAATCTATTTTTCTTACATATTGAATATATCGTGAATTTGTTGATAATCCATTTATCCCATATGCTAATTTAGCCGAGAGTTATGTCTGGATATCCGTAGGTTTTATTCGATATATTTTATTTGATGTAGCCATTTCAATTGATTGGCTGTTGCTTGACATCCCCGGTGTGGCCGTGCTTCATGTGCATGCTGACAAGGTGCCTACCTGTCTCTTACCCACCACTTCGTCTATACTGGCTTCAGAAATCATTTGGTCTTTGCTGGAGGGGACAGGTTACATGGGGGTGGCCGTGCTAGGCTCGAAGATTAGTTCCATCCAGTGTGGAGCGGTACATGGCCTAGCCACCGCTTTGTTTACGTCCGCAGGGCATGATTTCCCAATTTTTCATGAATGCTTCCATACTGCTTGTCGAAGGAGTATGGGCCGGCTCCGTTGACGAAACATGGCTCCCATCCATTTGCCTTCCGGACTTATTCCTTCGGGTTTACACAGAAGGTGGGGTCTGTGGATGGACCTGTGGATGGTACAGCGCAAGCGACGCATAGTTCCTCTGTAGGCGCAAGCGTCCTGTGGCTGTCCTATGGAGGCTACATTAACAGACAAGTCCGGAACAGGATACTGTCAACCACGTTCGTTGCGTTTATCACGCTTCAGTGCAATTAGGCTAGTGACTTGCACTTAGCTTTTTCCACAGTCCATTACATCTGACCTAACCAATTTTATTTTATTTGCTCTGTTTTTTAATCTTCCAAAAGTATTCTATGCCTAGTTTGCGCCTATTTTCTTCGTCATCTGCTATGTTAATTGGTTGATATTCACTAATTTGTACCTACACTTCCTGGGACCACCCCAGCAATAGATTAGAATTTATACACTTTTCGGATTTGCTCAGTTCTGTCAATCCACTGCAGATTAACTAGCTAGTTGTGTGTTTCTTCATTCATATGCTCTCATATTCAAACTGGGGGCTAAGGTTGAGGTTGATGTTGCATACGCCATGTTTCTTCACCTCATTTGGGCTCCACCGAGTTAGACTTATAGATCTTTGTATCCTGGATAAAAAGTATTCCTCTTTATTTGATTTGCTCAGTTCGGTTATTCTGCCGCGTATTCCGTGTTAATTTTGCGTATTTGTTTTCATTCGAATTCTGTTAGGATTGTTTGATATCCCCTGTGTGGCTTCGCTTGTCATGAATTATGACAAGCTGCCTGACTGTTTAACACCCTCTAACTGGATTGTTGGATTTAGGAGACTGTGAATCGTTACTGGGGAGGACGAGGTGCACGGCCCTCGTTGCCCTGCTGGGCTTAAAGAGTGGTTTCATGCACTTAGTGCGGAGAGGAGCACGGCCCAGCCACCCCCTTTTGTATGCATGGCACGCATGACTCCCACTTTAGACAAAACAGGAATGCTGCTGCTGTGTGGGTTGAAGGAGGGCCGGCCGGCTACATGGATGTAACGTGGCTCCCATCCATATGACTCCCGGTCTTATTCCTTCGGGGTTATACTAGCTATGGGGTGTGTGGATGGAGCTGTGGGTGGTGCAGCGTAAGCCACACATGGTCCCTCTGTAGACGCAAGCGTCCTATGGCTGTCCTATGGAGGCTGCAGTGACAGGCAAATCTGGGAATGGATGCTGCCAACCATGTGCAACTAGCCCGTATGGAACTAGGTTCTGAGTAGCCACTGGTTCCTGTATAGGGTTTAGAACGCCCACGCGTATCCTGCGCATACCAGCTACTCGTAAGACCTATGCAAGTGGTATTCAGTCTATCCTTATGGGCTGATATGGGATAAATCAATTCCACGGACGCTGCGCGCATACTGAGTCGCAAAGACAACTGATGCAATTCAAATGTGTTAAGGACCAAGTTCAATTACCTTACAGATGCAAACCAAAGCCTTAAGGAACAACTCAATTGCGCTATGTATGCAATCAATCGGGAAATGGTGTAAATGTTAGTTATGTTGTTAATTTCGTTGTGCTAGCTTTGTTGGAAAAGCCGTTTGTCCTTGAAGGATCGAGCTTTGCGGCAGTCTTCACTGTTATTAATCGCTTTCCACACTTTAACGTCAGTGGCGAACTGCAGGAAATTGGAGGCGATAACACTTGCCAAGTCTAGTCACTGAGCCATGCAGGCACAAGTGTCAACATAGTCACCAAGGTCAACAGCCCATTTAGAAACGTCCTGTTCGCAGCAGCCCCAAATCATCTGTTCAGCGCTCCAGTTTCATCAGCGGACAAGATTACTGAGGATACCAACAAAATTTTGGTGACGCACACCGTAATGACGTCATATCCTGTAATTTCGTTGACCAGCAAGGATTTGTTCTCGGTCGGCCCGTAAAGTTTACAAACGCGATGGGCCAAGATCAAAGTCATCACATCTGTGTTGAGGAACTTACTTCCGGCACCTAGTTCCTAGTGGACACCGGCGCCGAAGTCATCATTAGATGCCATAGCTCAGATAAGGTATTTTCACTCTCGCCGATCAGACTACGTGTTGCCAATGACACACTAATTACAACTTTCGGCGATAAGCTGTTAGCACACAAAAGAAAAGAATTGAAGGCTGCGATTGCGTTTCGGAGCTCAGCCCCCTAAAGTGCCACTAAATTAACTGTCCTTGGCTAAGCCTGCAACACCTGAGTTGGAAGAGGTCCAGAAGCAGGGGGTTAACTAACCGCTCACAAAAGTTCTCCACCGAACGAGCTCTTTATTGTTAATCAGAACACCCACGCTGTCTCTAATTGTCACGCTGGCGGCTGATTTTCTGGGATCGGTGGTGCAGATCACTTTGAAGAATTTGCCATAATTGCCTAATGCTCCCGCTTCCTGCTTCTCTTGAGCCCTACTAGTCCACCATGCCTCCTTGTCATCACACATGCTGCATTTGAGTTCGAGCATAATAGTTCGCCTAGTTATAGTGTGCTCTTAGCCAGTCAGGAGGTTCCTTCGGGATTCCAACAGGTTCACCGACCTCCCAGATATCCAATGACAGGTGCGGTTACGAGTGCTACTGCTGTAAAACTGATGCTCCCGCGTCGTGCATGGCGGCTGAGATCCTATTTCACAACAGCTCAATCCATATGACTAGAACGCTGAAGTTCGATACACAGGGTATCCACATAGACTTGCCTGACACAGTACTGAGATAACTTTAGCTGTCACTTGAGAGAGACACTACGTAAGCCTTCCAAATAATGTTCATGGAAAAACGACGATGTAATAGAACGTAGTCAGATTCGACGCAATTATTCCAAAGAGAGCGACAATCCGGTATAGAACCACGCCACCTGTAACTTACGGCTATGTGATATTTTTGGGTCCATCACTGGCCAGCATTAGGTGGACGTCAACTAGCTATTCGCCGCGCACTGTGTCTAAAAGCGGTGCTACTAAAAGACAACCGGTGCTCTGCACATAGCTGTAACAGAAGCTCGCTGTCTGTCAGGATGGAGGTAAGTCCGAACTTACTACCAAGCTGAAGTTCGGAAGTACTCACAGGCCCTACTTTAGCATTCATATACACTGCAGCCACAACGATATCTGAAATGATACTGCCGCGTACCAGCGTGTTCAGCTCGTGGTGGTTATCCTTGGCAGCAACAGAGTTGCAGTCGGTGTGGGCATAAACAGAAAGCATCAACAAACTTTGTCTAATACTACTTCCTGGATCAACCATATTTGATATCGTCAAGCAGGCTGCACACAAACGACTTTCTGCAGGAATCCAATCAACCAGCGATTCCTTAGCCTTAGAGCTGAGAACGAGACCCACTACGGCTTGACCAGTGGTTGCCACATAAACAACTCCGGATGCGTAAAACCAAATAGCAACAAGACAAACCGGGTGCAGTCAATTCAACAACCCCGTGAGCATCATTGAGTCAAGTTTCGGAAAAAGATCCCACCTCAATACCCTGTGCGTCCAACGTGCGTATGAGTGCAGCCTATTGACCTGTTTTTCCTAGAATGCGTAGGTTGAACGCCGCCATGGAAATGGGAAAGTATGACCTGTTGGCCTTTGGTCTCTCGTGGGTGGTAACTTCGGTGACATTGCGGCTGATATGCATTAAGGTGGGAATTATAGAAGGAAGGCTAGTAATGGGGGTTGGGAAGGGAGTAAGAGAAATAGATGGAAAGGATGGAACGGAGATGTCAGCGGTAGCATTTTTCCACTTATCCGCCGCGGTGCTTGCAGCATAGGGCGACCTTTGGTAAGTTGCGCGACAGCCGATGCAAGAAGTGGTTGAAATAAAACTAGTCGGTCGTACATGGGCTAAAGTACTGCCAGAGTGTCCATATCTATAGAGGAGAACTATTAGAGTCATAAACCAAAGCATTTGACTCAAAAGCCTGTCCACAAGGTAGCGGATGTGGCAAGGATTCGGTTTTACAACCTGGGGCACCAGGAGACTGCGTTTTTCTGATCTCTAACCAATGACCTACTTGGCAGGAGTGGCTCTCAAGCGGCCCGACGATCCCAACCAGTATAGCTCTGTGGGTCCACGAGCTACTCACACCTTCGCACCACGTTAAGTTCCAGTCTCGTTGCGACGAAAAAATAGGCCCATTGAGCGCCTAGGTGTGCAGCCAGACGATATACTTAAAACAACTGTCATTACACCAGTTGGTATTCTCTAGTAGATCAGAGTGCTTTTCAGCAATAGCAACGTTGCTCAAATTTTTTAACGCTTATTCATTGTTTATCAATACATAGATGACACTTATCTTCAGCTCCTGCGTTAGGGCAAAACGGGTATTACTGCGTCAAATATCAGTAGCATAGAAGTAACAAGAAAGCCAGACGGTTCAAAACTGGTCCGCACCGACAGAACTTTAGGGAGCCAGATGTATGCAAACTAAGGGGCAACACGCTGTGCGCAACCCGCAGGAGAGAGTTCGAAGGTGCTTTAAATGGTTTATGGTCAGAGCCGATACATATGTTTAATGATGTTCTGTACAATAAATTATTCCTTTTGCACTGAGATTTGCACGAGTACCGTGTTCTACCGGGGTAGATAGTAAAGATCCCCTTGCCGAGACTTTTTGAAAGAGGGGCTGTGTGATGTTCTCGGAGGACGTCGAGGATGTGGCGGTGCTCGGAGTTAAGCCCAATCTGACGAAGCCGTTATCCATGCGGAGCCTCCTCAAGGACTAGGCGAGGGCAGTCCTGGAGGAGGCACAAGTGGGACCGCCAAGTTGGAGTGGGTTGCCGAGCAAGAATTGTTGCTATCCGGATTGGACACATAGGCCGACCGCCAAGGTTCAATGCAAAGGTTCAAGACGACCTGGCTTTGAGTTGGGGCGGATCCCCTCACATCTGTCGTTCCCGTCCGGACCTAGTTGGATCGTGCCATACCTGGAGTAGACGAAGTGTCAAAACAGCAACTATCAGTGGACCAGTTCTTGAACGATCTCCGGCAGCCGATCGTTTGTAGGAGCTTACGAAGAGATCCGTGAGATAGGCGATGTTTTGCTTACTGCATTGGAGGAGGAACACACTTAAAGCATGGAGTGGTCCTCGTACACACAGGAGCGGCTAAGAGGATGTTGACACCTTCGTTGAAAACCCGGCCACTGGAGGTGACGGTGTTCGGCGAGGAAAGTTGCAGCCAAAGTACCAACTCAATGTGTACAATATTGTTCATTTACTCGGGTTGAGGGATGTGTACTAGGGGCACTGAATAAGGAGCGACTGAAGCGATGGTGGTAATAGACGGGACGATGGAACGGTATCTGATTGATACAGGTGCCACAGTGTCTCTCATCAGCCATCCTTTGGGCGGAAAACCTCAATCGCGCTTTATGGCCGCGACATTAGTTGGCGGCTGCGCGATATGACTCAATGGTATGGCAGACATAATACTGAGAATCGAAGACGGAAACTAAGCAATCCTTTTATAGTTTCGCCGGATACGAACCAGACCGTATTAGAAGCAGAGTTCCTGTAATCCAACAAGACTATCGTGGATCAAAACGAAGTAAGGTTTTAAATGAATACGAGTCCGTGCCACTCATTTGGCCTTGAGGAAATCCCCCCCATGCATCGGTTGTCACCGCGTTACATGTGGGCCAGGCCTTACCTAATGTCATACCAGAGGAGGCTGCAACGAGCGGTCGCAAAAAAGTGTCCTCCTGCGTTATTCGCCCTGAAATCTTCGGATTTATTCTCACAGTGACCTACGTACTATCATTCGATTGGGCTCCGCGAGCTCCTCCTACCACTGTTCACCTTTTGGATCTGTCATTCCTGGATCAGCAGCAAACTGTGCTTTTGCAATTTCGAAGTCAACCGTGCTTGAATTTTATCGGACAATTTATTTTTCCTCTCGTCGCACAAGAAATTCGGTGGTCTTATTTTAAAGATCTTTTTGAGAGTCACCCGAGCATCTTACTACCACTCCTTCTAGTCGCTGTACAAAGCGATAGTTGTCAATTCGGTCCGCATTTTGTGCAGCCACAGTCGTCAATAGACAGTATTTACCAAGTGGTTCTGTCTTGCCGCAGTCCTACGTTGCATCGCTACCTGTCCACTTACCTGCTGGATCAATAGCACGCACATCGCCTTAGATAGGCGATAAGGAACGGGTGACTCATCTGGACGCGACAGGTCTGACCCCCCTGACCTAAAACCAGCGCCGATCGCCGCGCAACGAAAAACTGAAGCGAAGTCATACACGGTGCGTCAGTCTCTCTATCCTCTTGCTACCCCTATTGTAGTGTACACATCGTTACTCCATTCCATCTTGTTAGTGGTGAATCTCTACACCATATCACCACCATCTGCGGTCATTCCCACTTCGCTGCCCCATTACTGACCGTGACCACATAATTCAGTAGAATTATCCATTCTAAGCTAGTGGTAAGTGAGAGATCTACAACATAGATTCTGAACTCACCTTTTCTATCTAATCCCTTTTGGAATTGGTGCAAGTCAAAATAACAAAGTACACGCCTCAAGTGGATATGGCCCATTCGAAAATCAATTGTGACCTATGTGTAAAAACTGTTAAGTCTGGTCCAGTTTGCTTTAACTGTCAAAAAGCGTACCATTCGAAGTGTTTAGGGATGAGTGCACTCGAAACTAGACAATACAGCAGCAAAACCGAAGCATTTTGGTTCTGCCAGGTGTGCAAATCCATTCCTGTCGTTAGTTGCGTAATTTTCCTAATGAAAAAGTGTGAAAAGTTGGCGGAAACAGTTGAGCAACTGGTGAACGCTCGCAACGCAGCTGTGAAAGTAAACAACGCTATACTTGAAACTGAACGGACACCTACAAACTCCCCGTTTAGGCCGAGGAAGAGGGCCAGGCATCCGAACCCCACCATCACGTCTCAGTCTCCAACGGCCCCTAGCCTCATGACTCCACTAAGTGAAAAATTCGTTTACAACCCACTTGCTACTACGTCCTCCAAGGGTGTAATAACTAGTAATTCAGTTGACATACTCGACACACAAAACTCCAGCAAGCCTACGGTAAAAAATAACTGGACATCCTACGCAGCGGTTGCTTCTAGGAAAACGCCGTCAAAGACACCTGTGACTCCACTTATCGGAGAGGTCAAAACTGTGCCTCAACATGGATCGCTATCGCCAGTGCGGTTCACAAATCCACAAAAAGCAAAAGAACCTAGTGCTGTTAAGTCGCAAACCACAAGGCGGAATCATGGTGCCTTAAGTCTTGTGTGCACTAACGTTCCTGAATCCAAATCCAACACAATAAAGGGCAAACTGATAGACGATCGTAGTCAGTGGGATTCCATCTGTAGTGCCATCAGCATGCGCGCTGAACCCACTACGCTGAGCCGCATCGCAAGACACCCAAACAACTTACACTATGGTGAACCTCGACTACTTCGAGTAACACTACATTCCGCGGAAGAAACGGAATCCATTCTGCTCGCTGCAAATCGACATCACAGAGCATCGAACGGAGTATGTATCTTACCGGATATTCCGTGGAAAGAACGTTCAAAGGATATGAACAATCAACAGGGAAGTAGAAAACACGCGCTGAAAACCGTCATTATTCATGGCGTCCCCGAGTCTCAAGCTTCACCTCCTGAAGAAGTTCAGGCACATGACCTGGAGCAATGGCGATACATTCGTGAGGCGTTGTCTTTAGAAAATGTCATTGCTACCTCCCTGACCAGGATTCCCGTGTCACCAAATTACAAAGGGTGTGGTCCTAGGTTGCTGAAGTTGGTCTTACCGTCTGAGCTAACTTTACAGACAGTTCTAGAGAACTGGGGTAATTTCCGGAACATGCTACCAACAGAAATTCGAATTAAAGCAGCAGGTTTACGACCAGAGGCTACTGGTTACTCCATGGAGAGAACCAACTCAGTGGGAACAACCGTTGTTGCAGAGTCCACCACAGAGACTGATCTGACTGCCGTCATAGCATCCGGCGAAGCACTGCAGGAGGTGAGTGACCATCAGGATCATCATGAACCTGATCACACGGTGCAGAGAGTTATCCCAAGTCATTCTCGCGAGCCTAAGACAATTCCAAAAAACTAGTAGCAGCCGACCTCAAGAGGGTCGGCCAAGTCTCAAACCTGTTGTCTATATCCACAAATAACCTTCTAACCTATGAGTCACTCTCCTGTTTTTATACCAACGCACAAGGTCTTTTAAGCAAACTGACGGAGCTTCGCCTACGTCAGACCTCGATGTCAAGCGACCTCGTTATGATAACCGAGACCTGGTTGAATGAAGCGATCACTGATGCAGAAATCGCACTACCTGGGATGTCTATTCTACGCAAAGATCGACCAAGTAGAGGAGGTGGAGTAGTACTTTATTATCGCAGCGAACTACACATTGATCTCATCGATGACCCAGAGGTTCAGATTGTCGATGCGCTTTGGTGTCGTCTTCAACTTAGCCGTGGGGACGCATGTTTGTTGGGTGTGGTGTATCGCCCTCCGTCGGCTACTTTGGAAATGGACAACCGCCTAGCCTCCACAATGAAGACCATTCTCTCGCAGTCGTACAGCCACATTCTCCTGGTTGGCGACTTCAATATTCATACCATAGAAACCCCAGCCTGTATCAACGAACACTTCAAAATGGAAGTACAGGAGATAATCAGTGGGCTACCACTCTACAATCACATCACATCTCCCACAAGATTCAGGACGGGAAACAAACCGGGTGTCCTGGATCTTGTATTCACCAATGAAGAGCTTATGATCGAAACGGTATCGATAGAGAGTCCTTTAGGCCGTAGCGACCATGCAACCCTCATGTTCAAGTACATCTGTTATGCAGAGTATTCCTCAGAAAACACAGAGGAATGTCAGCTCATTACGGATTACGGCGCTCTACTCAAACTTATAAATGCTACAAACTGGGCATTTCTAGCAGAACGATCCCCCGATGACGCCTGGTCTGAATTTGCTCACCAATTCAACACGTTAGTAACTAGTGCTTCTAGGAAAAGACCTTCGCGAGCGAAGACAGTAAAATCATTCATACGCAGCAGGACACGCAAGTGTATCGTCACGAGGAATTTACTCTGGCGAAGATACAAGGAGTCATCGAGTGCCGAAACATGGGAAGCCTACACTATCCAAAGGAATCACTGCGTAAACCTGGTACGCGAAGATAAAATACAGCACCAACAGAATCTAGCCGAGAAATTCCTTTCAAACCCCAAGCTCCTGTACAGACACGTTAACAAGCTCCGCAAAGTGCAGCGAGGAATTCCTGCTTTACACACAGTGTGTGGACTCGCACAAAACGCAACCGAGGCGGCCAACGCCCTATGTCAACAATTCACCCCGAACTTCCAGAGCACGACATCGCCGCATACACTGTTCCCAATCGTTGTACCACCACCAGGACTTAGCCACATCACGTTTACGACTGCGGATGTTATGAAAAGGCTAATTGCCCTGCGCGAGCATACCTCTCCCGGTGTTGATAATATTCGTCCAAAAGCGTTGAAAATGGCTGCAGTAAACCTGGCGGACCCCCTCTGCAAGTTCTTCCAACGATGCCTAAATGAGATGCGCGTGCCAACAATGTGGAAGCAAGGCATCGTCACTCCCATCCATAAGGGAGGAAGTCGTACAGATCCGGCCAACTATCGCCCGATAACACTACTTCCGGTGCTCTCCAAAATCATGGAAGCGATTGTTGCCGAAGCGCTGATGAACTTCTTGGAAGAACGCAATATCATAGCACAAGAACAACATGGGTTTCGCAAGAACCGATCTTGCACTTCAAACTTGCTGCTTGCCAGATCCAGTTGGACTGAGACCGTTGACAGCGGCGTAGGTGTTGACGCAGTATATCTGGACTTCTCAAAGGCTTTCGACCGTCTGAACCACCGTATCCTCCTTCACAAGCTGCAGTGTTGTGGAATTGGTGACCCAATCCTCGGTTGGATAGCTAACTTCTTGCTTCAACGACATCTGAATGTAAGAGTTCGCGGCGTCATCTCTGACCCAATCGACGTTAAGTGCGGAGTGCCCCAGGGCTCAGTACTTGGTCCACGACTATTCCTGATTTACATAAACGATCTCGCGACAGTAATCAACTCCAACTCCTTACTCTTCGCTGATGATCTCAAGATATGGCGAGCCATTAGAACAACCAGCGACAATGCAGCACTTCAGGATGATCTGGACAGGGTCTACGAATGGTCGACTCAGAACCTGCTTCAGTTCAACGCTACAAAGTGCAAGGTGTTGAGCATACGCCATAAAGCCACTTGCGAATACAGACTGGGGGATCAAATATTGCAGCGCACTACAACGGAATGCGATCTAGGAGTGGTAGTGCAGGAAGATCTGGGCTGTTCCCGTCAGGCCGAGAAAGCCTCCAAAAAAGCTAACCAAAACCTTGGCCTTTTGCGGAGGGCATTCGGGCGCTTCGATCCTTCCATCTTTTCTCAGATGCTCAACGCCTACATTCGGCCTCATTCTGAGTACGCCATCCACGCCTGGCAGCCATGGCAAAAGCAAGACCTTACCGCTCTTGAACTGCCACAACGAAGGGCGACCAAGAACGTAAAGGGCCTGTTTCATCTCCCTTACCGATTGAGGCTGAAAACCCTCGGGGTCTACAGTGGACAATATCGACGCCTGCGTGGCGACTTGATAATGACTTATATGATCCTGAGGAATCCAAACCATTGTTGTCGTCACCTACTAAAGCTGAATAGCAATACAACACTCAGAGGACACCAGCTAAAGCTGGCCACACAATACAGCCGGTTGGAATGCCGCCGGAATTTCTTTTCCCTTCGTGTGTGCGAACACTGGAACGCTCTTCCCACATACGTTGTTTCTTCCCCCACGCTAACGGTATTCAAAAGACGTCTGGATGATTCGCTTATCCACCTACATTACGCTATATAATCAGAGATGTCCACGTCAAACAAACACGAAAAAACGGTGCTCATTCTCAGCTTTTGTGCTTCACTATTTACACACTGCTGTTGTGGAATATAGTTTCGGATATATTACAACTGCATTCATCAGTTTACCCCAGTCCAAGAAAGCGGCGCACGAGTAAGCGTTGGTCGTTTCTCTTGTTCTTAAGACATGCCTTACCCATATTACTTCCCATACTACTCTACAGTAACAATTCAGTACACATTCTACAACGTTTCTATGAATAAGGGGCACTTGAATTCACTAGACGCTTAAATTGACGATTTACACTTATGTTTACTTTCACTTCAACCATCCTACGGGACTTGTAAAGCAATCGCTTTTTACCTGTAATATATCATTGTTCATTGTTCAATGATGCCTGCATCCTTAGGTACCGATTCCTGTTTATGATACCGGGAGCTCGTGTGGACTTTGTGAATAGATAGAACATACCATTCGGTTAACCCGACAGACGTATTGCCCACAGGGGCCTCGAAGGACACAAATTCATTTTGAGGCTGAGGTGAAGAAGTAACTAGAGAAGATGCTGGATGCTGATGTGATTAAACAGACGCACAGCCCACATGATTTTTCAGTTGTTTTGGTGAAGACTAATGAGAAGCAGCGTTGCTCTGGATTTTTAAAAACTGAATAAAATCTAGGTTAATCTCTTCGTTCCGGTGCTATCGGTCGCAGCGATTTTCAATTGATTGGGGCAATCGGGGACATTCACGGTTGTGGCACTAGAATTTGGATATTGGAAACTAGCAACCAAAAAGAAGACAGGAAAATGTGTTTATGGTCATTAAGAAACAACATCAGTGCAAAAAGAGGCCTTTTTGGATGCTCAGGAGCCCCGTTCACTTTCCTAAGTGTAATGTCTACTGGGTGGCTTAAAGAGTGCGTCAGTATAAAAAGATGGTATAGTGGTGTATAACCAATCAGAGGCGGAGCATAGCGGTTATTCCGAACCAGTCTTGGGACGGATTCAGCAGTGTGAACTCCGCGTTAATAGGCCAAAATCCCGGATTGGAAAGACTACTTTGTCAGTACTAGGTCATAAAGTGGGGCAAGTTGGACTGAGTCTACTTTCAGAAGAAAACATCCACGACGCAAATTAGTCTAGCCTCAATCTCAGAACGTACACTTCGGGCGTTCTTGAACCGTGCAGATTATTAGAGAAAGTTTATCAAGGAACGCAACGATTTAGTCTCACGATTGTACAAGCTGCTGATACAGGATAATAAATTCACTGGGATTACAGAAACGCAACGGCGTTTTTCTCGTACTAAGCAAGAAATTGGAAAACTGAAGCTGACGATGAACTTTTCCATCGCATGGGTGTTATTGACGGTGGGCACTGATGTTAGCGACGTCCGAGTCGGATCAGTTTTCAAACGAAGACACGGGATGATTGCGTACGCAAGCAGATTTTTGACACCGGTAGAACGCAGAAGGTATGACAACTGTCTGGGTGCTCGACAAATGGCGGCCAGAACTCCCAGCTAAGCGATTTCACGTCGAAACAGACCACAGGCTACTGGAATGGATTAAGTCCGCCATAGACTCCAAGGAGAAAGCCGGCACAATGGACGTTGTGCCTTCAGGAATATTAATTCACGGTTAACCACTGAATACTGTATGTGGTAGCACGAAGAAATGTAAATCTGCACAACTTCATTACAATGTTATAAAAAATGTCGGCACTCCGTGATAATCGAATAGTTGGAAAAGTTATTCTGCAGCATATTAGAATATCTGACTTATAGCTTCACTGGTCTCACAACTGCAAGCTATCATAGTTAACGTGCAATCGTTCTCTGAATCGAATGCGGCTGAAATGTAAATCCAATAACGTTTTGTACTGTTGTACAGATTTAACCTCCACGAATTATTCTGGCAGACTGTTCCAAAAGTTTACTACTGTCCGTTCGAAGCACAGGGGGTAGGGTACTCGTTTTATATCCCGCACCACAAGCTTGCACCGGTGTCTACGTTTTGTCGCATGGCGTTCGCAAATGAAGCAGCGGCTTCAACATGGAGAAGTCACCGAGAGGTAATATACGATAGGTCATGATGAGCTCGACTCGTATCCGACGATAGGATAAGGTGTAGAGTCCTAGTTTCTCGCATCGGTCTTCGTACGATAATTCCCGTAAACCAAGAATGAGCATGGTAGCGACGTGTTGGACCTGTTCGATCTTCTGTGCCTAGTCACGGGTGATTTGCAATAGGCAGGTGAACCCTGCACCTGTATTGGTCCAGTGATGGAAGAGAAGAGGCGAGTGGCGACCTCTTCAGATCAAGTACAGAAGCTGCGTTTGATGGCCCAGAGCATACGCAGCCCGTTACGATATAGTCTGTTCGTGTTGTCAACAGAGTTCAAAACACAATACGAGAGCACACCTAGGTCCTTCACAAAAGATGTAGGATGCAGCGGTTGACCGTCAATGGGGTAAATTAGGCCATCACCACCATTCCCCAGACTCAGAAATACCGACTTGGAGGGGTTGACCGGGAGGCGGACTTCCGCAGACCACAGGGAGAGGCGGTTGAGGCCGTGCTGAAGTAGGCTGCAGTCGTCTGGGGGGCGAATTTCTATCCAAGTCTTTAGGTCGTTTGCAACCAGGGCACACAGCGACCGAAGAAGCTGAGGTAGATCGCTGATGTGGATTAGGAACAGAGTAGACCCCAGCACCGTGCCTTTGGATACTCCATTAGTAGAGGGATACCAGTATGTTAGATGACCGTCGACCTGTGCCTTCCACTTCCGCCCAACAAGAAAGTCCTAGATCCACTGGTGCAGTGAAGCACAAACACCGCACCTTCTCAGGTTGTTGAGACGGACCTCATGGTTTATCTTGTCGAACGCTTTATTGAAATCGATGTAAATTACGTCGACAGACTTCTCCTGATTTACTACCTGCAACCCTTCATGCATCGTCACCAGCAGGTTAGTAATGCAAGAACGGCCAGGTACAAAACCGTGCTGCTCGGGCGTCATTGGACCTTTTAAATAGAGCAGCTGTAGTAGACCCTACTACTTGGCCAAAATAGGTATCAGACCAATCGGCCTGTCGGTTGTCCACTTTCTGGGGTCACCATCTTTCGGAACCGGCTTAAGCACTGCGCATTTACATTCGCTTGGCAATGAACCTTTGGATAGTGACCTGTTGAGCAAGTCAGTTACAGCCGGTGAGATGATGGCCGATAGGGATTTGAGAACCAGTGGGTGGAGTCCGTCAGGGCCAGCAGGTTTGGCGCCGTCAAGGTTGGTGAGTAGTTGATGCGCATCTTCTGTCGAGTTCCGTAAGCGCGGTACACTTCGAACTCGATACCGACACCTGGTCATTCGTAAATGCGGAAGCGAAGTGCCTCGCCAAGGCGGACGCACGCTCAGAGCTAGAGGTTAGCGGCTGTCCGTCCGAGCCCTCTAGCACCAGCAGATAACCTGCTGGATTGATGCGCCGCTTCACGTAAGCAAATATTCTTTTCGGTGCTGTCTTTGCGGCGGTTGCGAGCCGCTGTTTGAAATGCTGGCCGTTGCTTGTTTTTGCACCATTGCAAATATTTCACTGTCTCTTATACGCCACGTTAGTGTTGGAAGAGCTGGAGAGGAGGAAGTTGTTCCAAAATTTGCGCCGCCGCCGAGCCACTTTACCGTACTCCTTGTCGAACCAATGCTGTTTGACTGATCAACTTTCCGACACATCAATCGTACAAACTGAGGACATCGTAATGGCAGCCGTTCGCTAAGCACAGTCCAACAGTCTTCCGCAGATGCAGTTTGCGGTAGAGACCAAACTACTTGGCTAGCGCCTTGACTCAGACCATCAAAGTTACTTATCCAGTAGTTGTAAGCTGGCTCCAGCGGACGGGAATGCGGTAAAGATAGATTAATACTGGTAATGAGCACTGAGTGATCGCTTGCTGCTATGAGCTCTTGGATCTGAACGTCATACACATGTTGTCCATAGCTTGTTAACACCAAGTCCAGGTACGATGGAGTTGAGCGCGGCGGTATTCGAGTCGGCTGGTATATGTGTTGCGCTACTCCAGTTTCAAGTAATAAGTCCATGAACTTTGTTTCGACCTCACAAACTTCAACTTCACGCCAGCGTAGGTGGGGACAAGTAAAGTCACCCGTGAGTAGAAAATGGGGAGGACTCATGTGGCTTCGGAGATGCGACAGCCAATCCAAACAACTGTCGTGGGGACTGGGATAAAATGCACCCACTAGCAGCTCACCGCGTCTGATGTGGATAGAGCACCGCAGCTGCTCACACAGACCATTATCACTTCTGTAAACACTGACAACTCTCCCACCCAGGGGGGACCGGATGTAGAGCAAGACGCCACCGGAGCCAGTCGACAGTCTATCGCAGCAGAAACATGGGAAGCCAGTGAGTTCGAGTTCCTGGGCTATCACCTCAGAATTCAACCACGTCTCTGCGAGTCCTAGTATCTCTAGCAGCTCAGATGCAACGAAACGACAGACTTAATCGCGCCTGTTCATAAGACCACAAATGTTGGTAAATGTTACACGCAGGCCGTAGCAAGAACCACCGGGCATGCTTGAAGTGTGAGCAACCTGTTTATCTTGATTTGGGAAATGTTGGAAACGACCCACAAATTTACGATACGGATATTCTTTTTCCCATCACCATTGAGCCTCTTCAGTTCAAGCATGGCAGACTTGAGTCGTCCTTGATCCACGGAAATAAGCCTGGACGAACATGGAGCCTTAGACCTTTCAACATATTTAATGGGGACGAGATAAATCTCGGACTGATTTCGTCCACAAAAGTGATTCTCATTGGCCGACTTTGCTAATTATCTGTCTTTCTAAGACGAGTAATTTGCTTCACTTTCAGCCCGTCCTCCCCCATATCGAGGAGTCTTTCAATTAAACTATGTAAAAGCTCGACATCATGATCGTATCGTATCCAGGGAGTTGGATCAATGGACTCAGGCGCCTGAAATATCACGAGATTAAAACGCCTCTGGTCAGCCAAAGTTGAACTGGCAGTAAGAGATTTTTCTCGCGCTTCACGTGGTCTGGCCTGCCTTTACTTTGCAGCGACTGAACGCTTTCATTTCCTGCCTTTTCTTTCATTGTACTTTCTGGGTGCCTTCAGTACACAATCCTTCCCACACTGGGACAGCTATGTTTGTAGAATGCAACACAGATGAAATATTCGTTCCTGCTGTTGAAGATCTGCTGGTAACTGGGGGACTTCTTGCCACTGAATTCGCAAGGGACTAGCAGGAATGCCTATCTGAAACCCAGGGGCGCTTCGGACTAGCCTGTTGGGCCAAACACACGGATCTGCTCTCAACGGAATGATTCACCATACAAGGCGATCTGTGATTTTGCTCTACCTTCTCCGGCTGTATCTCGTTTCGGCAATTCTTGCACAAAATTTGGACGAAATCATGTTGGATTTCACGATAACGCAGGAAATGCTCAATCGATAGTCCAATGCATGAAATATGGAATTTAAAATGATACATAACACATGTAAGTGCATTGCTTGACTTTCGACAACTTTGGAGCAGGAACCACAAGGTGAATGTGTCCGCATTACGAAAATTCGAAACCAAGATGGCGGCCAATTGTAGAGCACAAGCGAAAGTACGATCGCCGAAGTTAAACAAAGATAACACAAGTATGTATGGTTGAAAAATCTAGAATCATAAAAGAAACTGAATGCTATTGTAAATTCCACGAACTAATTCCAATGTACGGAGGAATCTAATAAGAACAAATCTTGTTAGCACCGCCAGGAAAAATCAACCGGAGGTCGCTAACCGATGAGGATTCCTGTAACGCATGAGGAGAAAAGATGTTCTACTGAGCGTGGGTTTCGGTATCAATGGTAAAATATTGGAGCAAGATCTGGGACAGTTGGAGGCTGAACAACGTAGCGACAATCACTTGAGCAGTGATCACCGTAAGAATAACCTGTCAAACAGCCCTAAGCATGAGCCAACACAAACAGGTCGGACCGTTTGCGAGAAATTTGGAGAAACTAAAAGTAACTGATGGGGAATGCTGATGTAGATGCCAATCGAAGCAATACTTCTGGGTCCGCGATCCCGACGGACCTTAGGCGAAATTGGTGCCTCCTAGTCAGGGAATGGCACACACCGGTCTCGATAGGACCCGAGATTTTCTGAGAGGATGCGCATACTGGCGGGGCATGAAGGACGTCCAAACACACGTGATTTCATGCAAGCAATGTTAGCCCTTGAAAATTGATAGTCCATTAGACAAAGAACCAGGGCAGTATATTCCGGTATCTGAAATCCGTGAGCTATAGTAGATCGATATGATCGGAGTGTTCCCATTCATCAATGGGGTAAGTAATACACACTGTTGATGGCCGAGCATTTCATGCGATGGATAGAAGCCACGGAAATCTCGGATCAATAGACGAGCATCATAACCCATGTCGTCATGAAAATGTGATGACGCTGCTTTGCACAATAAACAATTCCCTCTGCACCTTGGGTTCTTGCCCTTTGTCAATGAACACCCACATCACGTTAACGCCCTCTTCAACGATAGACGCAATATCATATTAACGTCAACCCCGACAAATATGAACTTGGCTAATTCACCATCGAGTTCCTTGGCAAGGAAATAGGCCCTGAAGTACTGTCCTGCTCCTTCAAAGTTTCGATGGTTCTGTGGCTTGTTCAACTATCGTTGACGCTTTATTCCCAGCTGTGCAAGTATCATGCAATCAGTGATCGACTTGCTACTTAACAAACTGCACGCTCTCCAGACGATGCTCAAGTGGCTTTTGAGCAACGCAAAGAAGCAGTCTCCAATATATCGTTCCTCGCCTACCCAGATCTAACTGCACCACGCTCTCTGACGATTGATGAGTCAGAAACAGATGTCTGTGTTGTTCTCCAACAGCTTGCCGACCAGTGATGGATACCACTTGGTTTTTCTTCGATACTTTTGCAACCTGCCGAACTGCGCTACAGCACTTGTAGTAGGGAAATACGATCTGCCCCGGTATCAAGTATTTTTGCCATTATCACGAGGGTCGACATTTTACGGTCTTCATTGATCACAAGCCACTGAGCAACGCAATCAAGGGTAAAACGGACATACATTATCGGAGATAAAATAGACACTTGGACTATATGTATTAGTTCACGACAAAAGTACGGCATGTCTAAGGTATTCTTAATCCCGTCGGTTTTCTCCTTCACGAATCCGCTGGATCAGCTTAGCTCATGGAACCAAGATTGATTCAGCCACCATAGCTGCGACCGAACAAGTTGCTCGCCAGATATAAATAACCCGACGCAACACCACGTAGAAACTGCGCAGTTCCTCTCACTTCGCCTGAGGAGGCTTTTCTTTGGGACATCTCACAAACATTTCCCTGCCCCTAGTTCTTTTAGTAATGCGCCGACTAGTTTTCAATGCCTCACGCAATCTGTCTTATCCCGGCATAAATGCTTCCAAGTTCGCAACTAAACGAAATGCAATGTCCGTAATTGGGCTCGCGCATCCTTAGTATCTGCGCGCCAGTGTACAGACACACCTTTCCTGCTTCTGACACTCATTTTGAGCACCTTCATGTTGACCTAATCGGACCAATGCCACCATGCAAACGCTGGGTGCACCTCTTCATTTGTATCGACAGATTTGCATCTTGATCAGAAGCGGTTAGGATAAGCGACTATTCATCGGAGACAGTTGCATGTGCCTTATTAGAATGCTGGGTAGCTCAATTTGGTCGCCACGCCGCAGTCATTAACAGATGGGTGTCCCACTGTTATTTTTTCTTCTTGCCTTCCGTATTGCGGCACAATAGCTGAGGTGTCTTCCACCTCCAGCTAACGTGCATAATAAGCATGGTGATGGTGAGGGTCCCACTTCGACGTTCTTCAGCAAACTGACTAACAAATTTGGTTGCCAGCAAAATCGAACCACTGCTTACAACGCTGCAACCAACGGGATGGCAACTCGAAGCCGCAATTTGCACCAAATCTATCAAGGTCACTGTCAAGTGGACACAAAGCCGAAGCTCCGACAATTTGTACAATTTGTACGTTAACTACGTGCAATCTTAATAGACATTGGATTATCAAATAGCACACAATTCCTTCTTGTGTGCTCTTTCCTTCACAGGAAAAAAATGGAAAGATATCTAGCAGTTTTTGTGAAAACTGTACAAATCTTTTTCAATCATCTTGTGGTCCGACTTGTAGCGTGGTTTTCCCTACGCATTTCATCACACATCGGCCAAGTTCCACTCATCCGACACGAAATCATCAGCTCTATCTAGTGGATCGCCAAGGATAGGAATTATTCCATCGCCTTATCACCTAAATCGTCTTACGGTTTTTGGAGATTTCTCAGCTAGATGTCCGCATCGCCTGACCAGTTTTACCGGTTGACGGCCATCGATCTACTCTGCAGTCTTCTCAACCGCGCCCTGTCGCCAACAGCGCTCCGGCCATTAGACAGGACCAAAATTCACACCGGCAGTCACTTGAGAGTCGGCGTTTGGACGGGAGTGTGAACTGAAACCAGCGTGCGTCCGTTTCAAGTCCGGGCAGATTGGTTTTATCGCGTTCTCTCTCACTCCACAGGACAGTGTGTGACCAAGAAACGAAGTGTTCGCATCCACCCGTCTCACTAGGCTGTGCAACCGGCCAGTCAAAAAAGCACGCAACATCAACTAGTCTTCTGTGTAAAATAGCAACCCTATGCCAAGTAGCAGAAAGCAATTAGGTGCGAATTCAAAGGGGCACCAATCGAAGGATAAATGTGGGTCTGCTGAACCGATTAGTCAATTCGGTTTACCTTGCACACACTGTTTCAGATGGTACCAACCAAAATGTGCAAAGCTTTCCCAACAACACATGAGGGATGGAAGCAACTCCCAAGACGATCTCTGATTTTCCACTGCGTGTTCGACCATACCACTAATCAAATGCATACTTCTAGTCCAAAAGTGCGAGCGGTTAACAGACGAAGTTGAACAACGAACGAACACTAAGATTATATCAATGGAAGCGAGTATGCACCAGAACAACATAGTGGCTTCAAAGAGAAGCATTTGTGCAAAAGTTGCTTTGCTCGAAGCACGATTGACATGGTCCCCTTTGCTGTTATCTTCTTCAAGTTTGGAAGAACGCCAGGCGAAAACAGACTGTAGCTCTGATGGACAAGCGGTACTCAGGAAGCCGCAAATCAGGCACCACTTGAAACGCGTGATCAATCAAATTCAGCCGGTCTTGACAACCTGTACTATTAACAAGGATGGGACATCCGAAAATGAATCTACTGCATCTGAAACCCAAAGGTCTCTGGTCGAGTTCAAACCCTCCGAGACTGCAGTCACCTATGCAGAGATGGCTGTAAAAGTCCCTCGGGGTGCCACATTTAGTGTCTCCTCTGTTGCAAACACCGCTAAGGCCAAGAGAGTGACAAACAGTGGACCATCATTACTTGGCGTAAAGCCAAGCCCAACGATCACCCGAACATGCGGTGAGACACAAATGGCTCCAATAATAACTCCCTGACTGTCGTGTGCACTAATATCCCCGAATCTACCGCGATCGCATTACGGCGTAAGTTGTCTGACGACCAAGATCAGTGGAACTCAAGGTGCATTTTAATGCACGTAACAGCCAAACCCACAGACCTAGTGAGAGTTACTCGGCACCCGAACTCTACACACTATGGCAAACCCAGAATTAGTAGGGTAACACAGGGATCGGGCATTTATGAAGAAAAGGTTTCACTCTCTGCAAGTGTGCTACAATACGGCTTGTAAGGTACCCATCTATTCTGAGGTCCCATGGAGCACGCGACAATCGAAAGGAAACATCACAGATGGACATACCAAGCTAAATTATCTAGGTATCCGTTATTTATGGCGTGATATAACTTGCTTCCCACGATAGTCATGAGGCCGGTAGTCACGATTTGTAACAGTGGCGGTTCATTCGTGAAACATATTCCTTGGACAACGTTGTGGCGTAATCGCTCAAAAGGCTATCTATCTCAATAAATTATAGAGGAAGCGCATCAAACACACTATAACTGGTTCAGTCAGAGCAGACAGCAGAGGAAGTGTCAGAACGTTGGCAGAGATTTATTAAAAGCCTTCCTTCTGAACTTCGGTTAAAAGCTGCTGAAGCCTTATGAAGATTAGACATGAACCTACATGAAAAAGCAATCCCATCAACGATTAGGCATGAGCATCACTTTACCGCTCGGTCACGCGATTATGCAGTATCTCCGGACGAGAAAGGGGACGTAACTTGCCCAAATCAATCTCTGAACGACGTGTCGTCATCATTCCATTAATAGAACGTAAAACCTTACCTTGGTCGTCATTCTACCAAACTTGCATCTTTTGGCTACCTGTGGGCTCCTAGAGACCGAGAAACTATCCCGCCTTTATATAAATGCTCAAGGCCATTTCACTAAGCTGGCCGAACTGAAGGATCGTCAAATTTCGAAGCTATGCAAAATTATCGGTGTCACGGAGAAATGGTTGCACAGTGGAATGACAGACGCTGAAGTCTCGCTGCTGGGCATGTCACTCATACAAAACGACAGGCCCATGAAAGGAGGGCGTAATTATATTGCCGAAGCGACCTACAGTGCGAGGCCATCGAGGATTTCGACTTACAGTTCGCCGATTCTCTTTGGTGTCGTCTACAATGACATGGTAGAGACACCCGCCTTATAGCTTTGGTATAGCGCCACCAAACTCTGCAGAGGAAATGGACTGCCGCCTTGCGACAGTTTTAAGATGCAGTCTAAAGCGAAAGCACACTCACATCCTTATCATGCGTGATTTTAATGTGCGCTATTTATTAACGCCTGCTACAATCGGAGAGCCATTCAAAGCAGGTCTGGAAGAGCTCATAACCAGTGTTCCATATTACAATCACGTCATTACACCCACTCGTTTCAGAACAGGTAATAGGCCTTCTTTACTGGATCTTCACCAACGAGGGACATATGATTGATGTACTGATCACAGAATGCCCTTATGGTCGCAGCGATCATGCACTCATCAGTTTCGACTTCACCTGCTATGCGCAATATCGCAACCAGAACCCTGCGTTGGTGCGCACCATTACGAGCTACGACTGCTTAGCCCAGCTCGTCATTGCCGCCACCTGGTGGTTTCTCGCTGAAGGCCATCCGGAAGTCGCTTTAGCTAAATTCGTCAGCAAATTCAATCAACTGGTTACGGATACCTCAGAGACAAGGGTTTTCAATGGGCCGAAAAGCGTTTCTTTCGTGAGGAGCAGAAGTAGAAAATGGATGACTATACGCAACGCATCCTGGCGAGAGTACATATCATCACCTGCGCCAAATAATTGGGATAACTACGTAGCCCATCGTAACCACTGCACTCAACCGCTCAGAGATGACAAGGCCGCATATCAGCAGAATATGGCGAAAACATTCAGCGCCAAACACAAACTGCTGTACAAGTATGCCAATAGACGTCGTAAGATAAGGCAGGGAATTCCACCTCTCCGGACGACTGATGGTCCAACTAGAACAGCCATAGAAGCAACAAACGCGTTGCGGACGCAATATGCTCCCACATTCCCGAGGGTGTTACCATCAGGTCATCTTTCAACTTTTGTTTTCACGCCTCCAGGACTCACCCACATCTCTTTGACTGCCGAATCTGTATTGCAGAAGCTAACTTCTCTACGCAAAAACAGCTCCCCGGGAGTCGACACCATTCGCCCAGAAGCACTTTGATCAACAGCATGACAAGTGGCAAGACCTTTGGCACAGTTCTTTCAGCGCTGCTTAGACCATAACCAAATTCCTGCGATGTGGAAACTTGGAATAATTACTCCGACTGACAAAGGCGGAAGCAGTACTGAGAACTCAAACTACCGCCCAGTGTCCCTATTTCCTGTAATATCAAAGGTTATTAAATCAATTGTTCCCGATGCGTTGGCGTGTTATCTAGAAAATTGAAATATTATTGCTCCCGAGCAACGTGGCTTTCGTCGACAGCGATCATGCACGACGAAGTCATTAATCGCTCGTAGTAGTTGAACCGAGTCAGCTGACGCTGGAGAGACCCTTGATGTGATCTACTCGGATTTGTCGAAGACGTTCGGTCTTTGAAATCATCAGACTTTCCTTGCCAATCTCCAATATTTCGGGATCGGTGATTCTCTCTTGAGCTGGATAACCAACTTTCTCCTGCAACGACAATTAATGGTAAGAGTCCGGAGTTCCCTATCTGAACCCATACCAGTCGAGTCTAGTGTGCCCCAGGGTTCAGTGCTAGGTCCACGGTTGTTCGTGGTATTCAGCAATGACCTTGCAGAGAAAATCGTCTCACATTTACTACTGTTGTCTGACGATATCAAGATATTGCCCCGGATTCAGACGGATGCCGTTCAGAATTTGTTTCATGTGACCTAGATACGTTACATGATTGGTCAACCCGAAATCTGTTACAGTTCAAAGTGAACAAATGCAAGGTACTTTCCATACGACACCAGAGTACCTATCCCTAAAAGCTAGGAAAGCAAGTACTGCAGCGATAATCCGTCGAACCCGACCTTGGAATGTCTGTTTAGGATAACTTAGGTTGTTACAAGCAATCCGTAAAGTCCTCGAAAACTGGTAAGCAGCACGTCGGCTTGCTACTACGGGCGTCCGGACAACTAGGCACCACTATTCCTAGACAAATACTGAATGCGTATGTTCGTCCCCATGTCGAATACACAATCCAAGCCAGACAGACATGGATCAAGCACGACCTTACTGCACTGGACCAACCGCAATGTCGGGCTTCTAATTATGTCATTGGAATGCGCCACATCTCATACGAGCAGGGGCTGAAACGTTTAGGAGTATTCAGCAGGCGGTATATAAGACTACGAGGCGACCTGATTATGGTGTATTTGATTTTACACAATCCAAATCATGCGTGCCACTCTTTACTGCAACTCAGCAATAACAAACCTTAGACGCCACTCCTTGAGATTAGTAGAACAGTACAGCCGCCTGGCGTATCGCAGAAACATTTTTATTTTCGTGTGTCAAACATGGAATGCTCTCTCCGAACCTGTTGTTTAGGCACTTAGGCTAGCCATATTTAAAAGTAGGTTGGATGACGCACTCCGCTACTTACATTTGGTTACTTGACGCTACTCTCCATCCTACGTCACGGAAATGGATTTACCTTTTTT
Organism: Dicrocoelium dendriticum; assembly: GCA_944474145.2. Taxonomy (NCBI): domain Eukaryota; kingdom Metazoa; phylum Platyhelminthes; class Trematoda; order Plagiorchiida; family Dicrocoeliidae; genus Dicrocoelium; species Dicrocoelium dendriticum. The sequence continues at coordinate 26,946,630 of OX104066.1, read as the reverse complement.
GGCTATTGAAGATATGGAAACGCTCGGGGCGCAGGGCCATTGAATCAAAAACGATAAGTCCATTATTTTAACAGTAAAACTACTAACTGCTTTTTTCATTACCATTTTTCGCTAGCCCAGCAGACCACCCAACGGAGCTTGTAAACCAATGCTTCGTAACCCGCATAAAATCATTGTTTATTGAAACACTTCTGTTAGCTCTCTTAGGCACAAGGAATGCTACTAAAACGGACTTGCATGTCACTCATTCTTTAGCAGCATTTGGCGGCATATAGCGCTTAACTGATGAAATTGTCGCACCAAAAGCTCCAGTAGCTCTCCACTATGGCGATTACGCATCACGTGTTTCTCACCACATACGACAGCTTTAACCTGTATGGTCTAGAGCACAGAGCTTGTGTATCAACGTAGGAGAACTTCTTGCCGCTTGCACACATGTGTTCATCCATACTGACAGGGTGCGTCGGCCACTGCTATCTTCCTATTCTAGCCCGTACCGTATCGTATGCAAAACCAACTAAACATGTATCATTGACCCCAATGTTAAATTGAGACGATCAATAGCAATCGACTCAAGTCGGCATTCCTGTGTGACATTGACTCTCCGATGCAACAAATACTTTCTTAGCCAGCGCCATTAGGATGAGCTCAACAACGTCAGACCCGTAACGCTGCTCCAGCGTAACCTAAAGATACAATCGATTTCACCCCAACTCGATCCATTATCAACCGACATGGAAGTCACTCTGCGAAAGTTCCTGAGGCTTCGTTAGTATGCATTTCGCTTTCCATGTCCAGTTACTATGCTCCCACCAGTATACAAACCCGAAAACTGGCATGCTTACATAAATGAGTGAAACCACTGTGTCAAAATAGCCCGCAAAGATAAATTGAAACACCAAGAGTTGGCGGAGAAATTCCGCTGCAGTCCTAAGCAACTTTACAGGCACGTTGATAAACTTCGCAAAGTACAGCATGGCATTCCTCCTCTAAACACTGTATGTGGGCAAGCGCTAACGACCCAAGAAGCAGCTAATGCACGTAGACATCAGTTCGCTTGTATTTTCCAGAATGCATTGCCCATTCAAATCATTCTCACACACAGCACATCACTGTCAAGACGTAGCGATATTTCTTTCACAATCGCGGATGTGTTAAAACGACTGATATCCCTACGCGAGTACAGTCCACCTGGTCTGGATAGCAGACGCCCCAAGTCACTGATGGTGGTTGCCACGAGCTTCGCTGAACAATTTTTTCAGCGCCCCCTCGAGGAGATGCAGGTTCCAACAATATGGAAGAGTGGAATAGTCATCCCCATTTACAAGGGGGGCAATCGTGCAACGCCCGCCAACTACCACCCAAATACTCTCCTTCCTTGCTATGGTCATAGAATCTATCGATGCAGATACACTCAGGGGATATATGGAAAGGTGCCGTATCATCGTGCAAGAGCAGCATGGATTTCGCAAAAACTACTTGTGTACCACAAATCTTTTGTTGGCCTGTGCTAGCTGGACGCAATCCGTGGATGCTCGAGAAGCAGTTGACGCCACTTACCTTAATTTCTCGAAGGTATTTGATCACCTTGATCACCGGATTCTTCTTCACAAGCTTCGGAGCTAAGAGGTCGGTAACTCTACCCTGGGATGGATTCATTCAGTCCCACTACAACGACGCTTGAACGTGCGGGATCGTAGAACCCTATCCAACTGGATAGAGGTTCATTGTAGCGTCCATCAAGGCTCGATGGTTATTCCTCGTGTTCATACACGACGTTGCGAAGTTTTGACGTCAAACTTTTTACTCTTTGAGGACGACCTCAAGATTTAGAGGGCAGTCAAGCTAGCAGAGGACCAAATAGCAATTCAGGGTGATCTCGATAGAGCTTACGAATATTCGACCCAGAACATGCTTAAATTTAACTGTCAAATGCAAACTAATGAGCACAAGCTACCAGGGCACCTACTAATATCGACTGGGAGAACATGTTCTGCAGTGCGCTTCTCATGAAAGTGATCGTGGGGTGCTTGTGCAGGACGACCTCGGATGCTCAAAGCAGGCTATGATAGTAAAAATGCTAGCCAATACTTGGGCGTACTGCAGAGGACATTTGGCCGGTTGATCACACCTTATTTTCGCCAATGCACAACACTTGCGTGCGATCACAGTTTGAATATGTTATTCAGGTGTGGTACCTTACTGCTATTGAGAAGCCACAATGGAGGACGATAAAATATGTCAAGGGATTGCTCCAACTCCTTTACCGGTTGAGACTGAAGACTCTAGGAGTTTTAGTGGACAATATCGTCTTCTGCGAGGTGATCTCATATTTGTTATCAGATCCTCAAGGTCTGTAACCACTCATGCCGACCCTTTTTGAAACTGAGCCACAATACTTCCCTGAGAGACCATCATTTGAAGTTGGCGATGCAGTATAGCGCGTTGGAATGCCTCCGGAACTATTACTCATTTCGTGTATCCTAGCCGTGGAATTTACTTCCGCATTTGGTCATAACTGCTCTAACGCTGTCCGAATCCAAAACTCAACGTGAAAGTGTATTACACCACCTGCGTTACATGATTTAACCCAAGTTACTGGGACGTACGACGACGTAACCAAACAATGTGTACAATGCGGCAAGTTCGCTGCTACGTGTTATCTCATTTTGATACACCAATTTTGATCCTACAGTTTATCTACGGAAAACTGTCAAGCGTTTGCTTTTATATCCGCGATAAGTTCATTGTTCCATTGTTTCTCGAAATCTACAAATTATAAAGATTTCGAGACTACAAAAAATCCCTTCGAAGATCCAGAAATAAATTCGCATGGTTTTCTCATTACGCCTTGTTGTGTTTAACCGTGTATTTACGTCGTCCCTTTTCATTTGGCTTTACCTGTACATGTCGTTGGTTGGTTGCAAGTTTTCGTTGGGTCCCGCATCTTAAAGCACAGTGAACTGTGCGCTCAGCCAAGTACGCAAGCCTTCATGAACCACCCCCACACAAACACTACCCGTTTCGACACCATGAGGTGGGCGCTAGAATCCGTTCGCATTAGTGGTCCCCCAGCAGCTGCATGGGGTATAGTTCACACTACTACAAGACCCATTGGGTCAATGTGGCTATCAGATCCCGCGGAAGGCTGGCTGGTGACGGAGAGTCCTTACGTAGATCGAGGGACTACTTACAGAGTACACTTTCGTAGTAGTATTGCCTGACTTAAGTGTAAATTTCCAACTAAAATGACTGTTTCATTGCACACTTATGTGATCGGTATTGAACTGTTTGCTGAGTGAGATGGTTTGAAACGAGCATCCGCTTTGTTTGGCGTCTCGGCTGCTCTGTACCGTGTGACCGCTTCGTGTGTTAGATATTTTCGTTCTCATAGCTAGCAATCCCATCAGCGCAGTTTTCATAAGTAGGACAAAAGGAAATCAATAATCATAAAACACAAAAGCTACATGCATTTCACCTGTCTTTTGGAACCGAAAACTCGACTTTAGCTAAACCCCGCTTACGAACATGGCTCTTAATTCACCGATATTAGGTGAAGTCACCCCTTTATCTTCTGAAGTTGCATTCTTACAATGTTGATTTTGTGATATTCTATGGTACACTGAGATACTAATATCTTCGGCTCAACAGCTAGTGTAGCGTCAATGGCTGTCTATCATACACTATTCGACGACTCCCTCTCTCAGTTTCCCTTATTCGAATAAGAGGTCTTGCGTAGTACTACTATTCTCGATCTATCAGGGTAGTCATAGGCTAGGTAACCTTCTCAGGTTCTCCATTTTACGTCACAGGGGCACTATCGAACCCAAATTATGTTAGGCTTGTGATTCTATGAAGTGGGAGATTTTGACCTGATTGAAGCACCCAAGAAGTATGCGACTCAGTTACTAAACGGCTTTCGTTTAATCGATAAGAGCTTATTCGACTTGGGCTGATTATGACACGTGGCAGTGAAAGCCGCAAGGAAGCGGTCTCGCCGATGCCGCCTTATCTTTGCACGATAGCCAGCTGTTTGTGACGGTATGTTGTGTACACAAAGTGTAGGCATCTTGACCCAGAATGTTTGCTTAGGGCATTAAGGTTTTCAGGTAAGTCCCCCTTCTCTCCCTCTTCTTATTCTTTATTTCATAGGTCCTCATGGTTGTATGGCAGCGACGCATCACTTCAAATGGCTGAGGTACTGCTGTTGATGATATAGACTTATTGGTTGAGATGAAAACTCCTCGGCTAGTCTAAGAGCTCATCTTTCTGAAACGCTGGCAGCAGCACCCACTTGAAATAACCCAAGCTGTTAACAACTCTGCCAAGGTCGGTTCCCCCACTTTGGCCGCATAACTGGCCGATGAGAGCATGGATCATCGTACTAAGCAAGCAGATTGTGTAACGGCACCCGCCACACATACGTCGAATAGCCCAAAGGTGTCTAAGCAACCAACTACTTCGTGTAGGCCTCATGACTCTACCTCAGAGCATTTTGAGCTTCCATGGTAGTTAATGGACGGGCAGGATTAAGCAGCCCTCTCGACCCCATCCAGCACTCCATAACCCATCGGTAATAAAGAGCAAATCGGCCACGTTTAGCAGTCCCCCATGCAACAAACAATCCTAGTATTACTGCCATTTTGGCCCTTGAAGTTGGAATAAGCCATTTTTTCAAACAGCTCCTGGTTATCTCCACTTCAGACGGTTCCAGAAAAATCTGGAAATGCCCCATCTCACGCATTCAGGACCTCTTGCATGCGCTTCGGATTGTGCAACGTTGCACAGACCTCTCAACACTCCATCTACGACATCACTCGTGGGCTAGACTTTGTTTACCCTTACCTCGATGACGTTCTCGTGGTCAGTACATTCGAAGAAGAGCACGTGACTCATTCTCAATCACTCACAGAGCGATTGGCGCACGGGGTCAATGTTCACCCGAGCAGGAAGTTGAGCTTAGTGGCTACACTTGCCTCTGCTGTGATAGGCTATCGAATGACCATGGTGGCGTCTGGCTATACATCCAGTCTTCTGTGTTACGCTCGTGAGCGCCCACCGAAGCGAAGATGGCCTATGTGAGCAGTTGTGGTGCTCCATCCACAGGCGCGGTGAGCTGTAAGGGGGTGCATTTTATCACAGCCTCTGAGCCGTTGTTTAGGTTGCCTGCCGAGTCTCCGGGACCACATGGGTCATCATGATTTTCTATTCATAAGCGATTTCACTTGTCCCCGATTAGGCTGACCTGATCTTGAACTTATCACCGGTTACTGTGAGGATGAAACAAATTTCGCTGATATGGTACTTGAAACTGGGGCAGCAAAACACGTTTGCCAACTGATGCGCACAAGAGCGCGCTTAACCCCATCGTGCTTAAACTTGATGAAAGCCAGCTGTGAACAACATATGGATGACATTCGGATCCTAGAGCCTCTGGCAGCAAGCCAACACTCAGTACTTATTGCTAACATGGAGGTACAGCTGCAGTAATCTAACGCACTGCAACCAGATTACAACTAATGGAAGACGGGTTTTGACGGTCTGACTCGAGGTGCGAGCCAAGTGAATTGGTTTCTACGGCAATCTGCATCTGCTGAAGCTTGCTGATCAGTTATAAAAAAGGATTAAACTCATTAACCAATTTGTGCCTCTCAAGTGTCGGAGTCGGACTGGTCAAACCACATTGAGTTGGAAAGGAATATGGTAAGCTGGCTCAATAGCGGCGAAGGCTGCGGGACAAATTCCTTGCCTCTAGCTCGGTCGACAACTATGAGGTGTAGGAAGAGCAGCGAAATATGTGCAAGATTGTGAAAACGAGCAAGTGAAAGCATTTCTAAGAGCAGCTTGCAACCGCAAAAATCCCGTCCCGAAGGAAATCTTCGCGTACTTGAGGCCGACAGGTAACCTACAAGTGATAGAAAACGCAAACGGACAGCCCATAACCTCCAGTACTGAGCATCCGTACACCTTGGCGGCGCACTTTGCTTCTGTGTTTGTAAATGACAAAATGTCTGTACCGAGTTCTGCGTGCCCAAACTTATCGAACTCAAGAGTCTGGAGTGCGATGTAGAGGTGCGTCAACCACTCGTCAAACTTGACAGCACAAAGCCAGATGAGCCAGACGAGCTCCATGCTCTGATTCTCACGTCCTCAGACGCCATCATCTCGCCTGCTGCAACTGACCCATTCAACAGATCTATGTCCGGAGGTTAATTGCTGACCAACTGAAAATACTCGGTGGCAAGGCGGATTCCGGAAGGCTGTGACCCCAGCAAAGTAGACAACTACGAGCCAATTTGTTTGACACGAAGTGTGACCAGGGTTGCAGAAGAGAGTGTGAAGAAGCGTTTGCTACAGCTATTCCGGTCAAAAGATCTCCTGACGTCCGCGAAGCACGGCTTCATACCAGGTCGTTCATGCATCACCAACCAGCTCTTGACAAGGCATGAATGGGGAAGTCCATCGACGTGATCTACATCGATTTCGGCAAAGCTCTCGACAAGATGAACTATGAGGTCCTGCTCCTCAAGTTGAGAGTGTGCGGCGTTAATGGATCTCTGCACCAGTTGATCCAGGACATTCTCGCTAGACAAAAGTGGAGGGTACAAGTCGATAGCCAACTGACCGCCTGATATCCATCGGCCAGTGGCGTAAGACAAGGCACTGTGCTAAGGCCTACATTTAGATCAACAATCTACCTCAGCCTCTTCAGTCATCATGTGTTGTTTGCAGACGACCTAAAGATGTAGACAGTGATAAGCACATCCGACGACTGCGGCTTACCACAACAAGACCTAAACCGCCTTTCCATGTGGTCTGCAGAAGTCCACCTCCCGGTCAACCCATCCAAGTCCGTATTCATGAGCCTGGGGGAGTGCGGTGATGGTCGAACCTACACTGTCGATGGTCAAGTGCTACATTCCACACCTTCCGTGAAGGACCTATGAGTAGTCACATTGCAATCTGAAGTCCGTTAACAACACGAATAGGCTACATCGTAACGAAATGCGCATGCTCTGGGTGTTCAAACGCAGTTTCTGCATATGGTCTAGCCTCTTCTCCTCCATCATCAGACCAACGTTAGAGTAAAGCTCGCTCGCCTATTGCCCGACCACTGACGGCGAGGCCGGGAGATAGAGTCGGCTCAACACGTCGCTACCATAATTCAGTGTTCCGCATAAGTTCGAATCAAAAGCAGAATTCCTAAGCAAGCTGATCTCGTCGTCTGGTATCGAGGTATGATCCAGGCTATAAAAGGCGTCCTAGATACGAGTTCCCTCAAGCATCTCTGTAGATTCTGTGATCTAGTCAACTAATATCGACGCTTCATCTCACGCAGTGCTAAGATCATAGTCGCTAACTGGACTTCTTAAAGCAGACGATGGTAAATTCGTTTTCCCCGATACAGTACACGAATTCCAGCGAGATGAATTATGCTTTCTCCAACAGAGCTCTTCTCGCTCACTCCGAGCCGTATACCCACAGTATCTCGAACACTGACGCTTTAGCTGTAGCGATGGGAGCTGCGGTCCAATAACATGCTCGTATGTGGTGGAAACCTAGCAGTTTCTTCACCCAATACCTGCAAGCATCAGAATCCCGCTACAGCACGTTTGGTATAGAACTGCTTGCCATCTATATGTCAATTCCGACACACATTAGAAGGCCGTGCTCCCACGGTCTACAGTGACCAAAAAAACTCCTCGCCTTCAATTCATCTTCTGAAAAATATCCAATACGGGAAAGCAGACATCTGGGTTTAGACACCAAGTTCATTGCGGACATACGTCATGTCTCAGATGTCGCTGGCGCTCTCCTCTGTCGCGTCAAACTAAAGTTTCACTCCTTGCCTATTACCAACTTTGCCACCAATCTCAGAATGAAGACCTTCAACGCACCGTGCAGCTCACCCCACTACATGTGTAACCTATTCTACTTAAAACCACGGTTAGAACTATTCCTTGTGACACTACCACAGGTTGTCCTAGACCTCTCTGTTTTTCAGCTGTATAGCTTTCTACATCCATCACTCACTGTTTCATCCTCGCATTCGTGCATCTTTGGTACTGGTCACTGAGGGTTTCGTTTGGCAAAGCGCAAAATAGATATGCGTAACTGGGCTGGCACTTGCCTCCACTGCCAGCGGTTCAAGGCACATTGACACACCCGCCGTTCTCTAAGCTCAATTTCTACACCAGATTCTCGGTTCTCACATGTACACTTAGACCTGGTTGCACCCTTGCCTACATTTCGCGGGTTTGCATACATACTGACATGTGTCGACCGCTTCACTAAATGGCTAGGAGCCATTAGTATACAAGACTTCACCGTCGAAACCATTACCCGTGCTTCTTGAACCGCTGGGTGTACACTACGGATGCCCGTCCACCATCACAACCGACAGTGGAATATCTTTCGAATCTTCTCAAGTAGATAGGTTTTGCAACTTACTAGGCTGTCACCGTATTCGTATGACGGTATACCACCTTACAGTCAGTCAATGGCCTAATCGAATGCCTTCATAACAGATTAACCTATATCTGTACTATTTCTGACTCTGACTCGAGCGAAAACACAGCTTACACTTCTACATATTCGCAGTGGCATCAAAGCTAGCTTGTGGTGTGCACCAGCAAGGCTGGTCTACGGCACAACACTTGAGCTGTCAAGAGAGTTCATTACAATCCAGTGCCATCGTTTATGCTCAACTCCAGCATCCGATTCGCCAAATCCCACTTTGAGAGTAGAACAGAGATATGCAGATGAAGTTTGCTTACAATCTCGTCTTCGTTTGTTCAGACAGTCCGTCTTCCTCTTCAGCCTCCGCACATCACCCCCTTTGGAGTTCTCCAAATAACCTTACCTTAGACAAGGACTGTCACCGGACTACGGTGTCCAACAACCATTTCGAAATTGCCTACTTCGAAGGCCCACCTCCAGCCTCACCTGGTGCAACCGCACATGTACATCCCCTGAAGCAACATCTGCATCAGTCACCTCAGATTAACCTGTAGCCCTTTACGTTCAGACTATACAACCTAAACCTCGGGCAACTCACCGACGCGGTAGAGGCTAAACTTCTGGTTCGTTCATCAGAATTTGCGAACGTCTGCTATCTGCCTTAACAAATGTTCCTCATGGTTACGTGTTTAACGCACAAATATCTTGCAAAACGACAAAAGCCGGAAAAGTTCGATAACTCAAAAAATATGCTCCTCCTTGCTTCGGATAGTTCTCCCGTTTTCCATACGGCATAACACCACCTGTCCCAACCCTTCCCGAATTTTACATTCCAGAACCCCAATCACTTGAAAAACTGCGGCAACTTCTGGCCCACTTGTCACCAGCCTCAAGTCACATCATCTTGGCTTCAAGCGAAAGACATTCCCTTTAAGACAGATAATGACAAAAGTGAGCACCTGGAATTCTGCCGGCCCGTGGCCGATAGGATCACAAGACTGTCTTGTAATCCAGAGGTCGCGTGTTCGAGCCTGCGGTGGAGACCGAGAGGCCCTCGCAGTAAATTTATCCCACGCACGACTGGTGGTGGTTGCGCGGCAGTGACGTGACGGTACTGCTCTAACATACACACTTAGCAGAGATTGACAGCGTTTCCTAGATGGTGATATCACTCTCATAAACGCTATGCAGCAAACTCTGGCTATCGTCTAAACATTGTGTGCTGTTCATAATGCATGTGGGAAACGAACATCGCATTCATGAAAATTGCCGGCAGATTACTTCACATGATTTTGCATGCACAGCTCATCAAATAGAAGGTTACGCAATTCATCAGTGATTTTATTGCCTACGTACACGAGCATACATGTGATGCAGAGATTGGGCTGAATTTATCATCATCATTTTATAAACCAGCGAAATATTTAGTTTCGTATTTAATTAAAACGACCTTAAGTAACCGACCGAAGTTTGACAGTTTTCATGACCAAAGCTGTTATTTCTATGTCACTGCAAGCAAGAATATACAATTACTTAGACGGTGACAGAGCAGATTTGCATAACTATAGTTAGGCACGTAACAAGTGTTTTTCGTTCCTCCGTTGCGTTATTCGCATTTACATTGTTATTTCTGTTTGCGCTCCAAGCATTGTTCTCGTCCTTGTAATTTGTTATATCTACATGGCGTAGCTAAAATATATCGTTGAACGGAAAGAAGCAAACTGACCACTTGCATGACAGCCACCTAATATAGATGCATAATTAGTATGCGTGGTCAATATTACGTAGAGCCGGTAGTAGTGACAGCAATACATTTGATCCAGTCGCAAAGAAAAGGAACGGCTAGAATCATAGTTGGAAATAAATAACGATGAAATGCAGCTTCCCAAAACCCAAATAAGTACCCTAGTCGCTTTGAACGATGCAACACACAGCATAAACACGAGTCGTATGAATATCTTTATCGTCAAATGATGACGAGAATGCACGAGGACCAAAGATAAGGCCAAACAGCTGTGGAAAAAACCTGAATGATGAAGAAACGAATAGAGAGTGAAAACGGCAATCGTAATTACAAAATGATGAATAGAAAGCTAATCTCGCAAGTCAATCTGAGACAGAATAGCGCAATCACGGATAGATGCGAGAGATAAATTTGGTATAAAAAAGCCGTGTCACAATGAAAGTGAATAATCAACCTTTATGTACAAGGTAGGCAGGTTTACAGAGCAAAAGGAGAAGAATCATAGAAACGTTATCGTTCTGAGCACATATATTACAAAATCTAGACGAATGCGGTTACGTAGGCATCATAGGGTGTGTGAGAACCGACTGTGGGATCGTCTGTCCTGAAAGCAGATCACTATGAGGCCAGCTGAATGTGCTCGGAGCTGCCAAGGGATATGCTGCCATGGGTGAAGGCCCAGCTGGATAACCGCTTTCATTCGCCGGCGTAAAGGAGGAATGTGGACTTGTTGGTAAAGGGAGGAACTCACCCAAGCTTGTGCCCTCCGGGGGATAAATGAACAAGGGTGGACAAATAACGAATTGTTGTGACGCCGAATTCGTAATCTGGCTGTACATAGAAGTGGGACAAGTAAAGGCAGAAAATGGAAGAGCAGTACCCGATCGAGTATCCGCGGTGGGGAATGTGTTGCACAGGGCGCCGATACCAATAGAACGTGGCGAAACGACCACAGGGTTCAACTGGCTTGGCTCAACTCTTGGAACGACTTGTGACGTGGGAGAAATGTCAAATACAGTCTTGTCAGATGGATCAGTCGTCTCCTGGTTCTGCCCGGGCGCCTGCATAAATCTTATCACCTCGGAAGCTCTGGGAGGGCAAAGGAGCGGGTTGGTATGAGCTACAGATAAGTCTGAAGATTGGAATGATGGACTGAAACAAAGCGCATTCGACTGGCCTTTTTTCTCCACAAACAAACCATTATTCCCGTACGCAGGACTCATCGACATAATCGGAGGAAACGAGTCGAGCCCACATGAGTGGTGTTGTGAGGGGATAACATCGAAGAGTGGTTCAGTACTAGAAAAATTCTGTGATGGTGCAGGACAAGGGTAAGTAGCGACAGGCAATGATGCACAAAAAGGACCTGGGTCGACAAATGAAGTCAAACACGGGTTGTTCATATCTGACACGGATGCAAGTGAAAGGGTCGTCGGTGTAGATAGATTACAAGAGACCATGTAAGCTTGTGAAACGTCTGGGCTCATGAAAGTAGGAGGGAAGAAGGCGCTCGGAGCAGTGTGCTGTGCCGAATCCGATGTAGTTGTTGCAGCTGACACGTGTGTGGGCAAGTATCCAGACTGTGGTTCGCTCAGAAGAGTAGGTGGAGGAAAGGTGATCGGTTGAGACGATTGCAATACAGCGCTGGAGGAGTCGAGAGTGACGTTGCTTTGGAAAAATGGAGCGTAAGTAAATCGCGGAGGAGGACTATACGCATTAGAGGAGAGGGTTTGGTCTGATTGTCTGGAAGTTCTTCCATTACGCTGGGTAGGATACGGACGTTTCTTTGAGTTTCGAAATGAACACCGTGGCTGTGCTACAGAAGGTGATTGAAACAGGATTGTTGATGGTCTTGAAGTAAAGGTGAGATATGGATTCGCTGTTCGATCTAATGTGGAATAAGAGGAGGAAACATACGGTTGCGTTATGATTTCCGAAGACAATGACGATGGAAAAGTGAACATTTCAGTCACATTCGGTTGTGAAGTGAACTTCAACCGCATTCTACAGTCTGCATCGGAATTGTGACAGATGCTTCGGTCAGTCGAAGATGGAGTGTTAGAGGTGAAATAAGGAGTGTTGGACGGAGCTCGAAGGTGCTCGGAAGAGAAAGGGTTAGGTGAATCCAACGGAAGTTCATTGGCACAGATATTTGGATTAAAGGATAAGGCAGATAACGGTCGTGATTGGACTGACTTCCGGACCTGGGTAGATGATCGCGCAACGCTAGGAGGACAGACGAAGTTTACAGGATTGGGAGGCGGGTGATGAGTTGATAAACGCTGGACGGAAGCATGACTTCCATCGGAATTTGAGAACAAGTGACAACAAGCAGAAACTTGTGAAAGGTGAAGGCTCTCTGAGGTTGCAGGCTGCAAACACGTTGATAATGTTTGCTGAGTGAAAAGAGAGGGGCCACAGTGAGCAAGTCCGCTGAAGGAACTCTCAGAACGACGACGTCTTGTGCGCCCAACACATGAGTTATAGGGCGTAGACGGTAATGCGACTGGATCGGAGGATATCTGCCTACCGAAAGTAGTCATACTAGTGGTGATTTCAAGGGGACAAAACACTTGCTGTAGAACGCTGGGGCGACTGGGGATCGAATCATCACATGTTGCTGGACGCATCCTCAGCTGAACGGCGCAAGCCACATGAGCAGTTAGTACGGAGAGTTGTTGTATGGTAAAGTCAGGGGTGAGGGAACAGTGGGCATTACATAACGAGAGCGGAGTATAGGAAGTAAAAACATCCCAGCCAAACACTTCCTCCCACACGGCGGCGCACAGAGGTAAAGTGGTGACACTGGATTGTGAAGCAACGATGGTGATAACATCATCTGACAGCGGTGTGAAAAAATCCGGAGTTAAAACCGGAAGCTGCTGTTCTGATGCTGAATGAAACTTTACCAACGGCTGAACCTCCGTCGATGGGGCGTCCGTGAAAGACCCTGGAGTTGGGCCGACTGTTGACTGAGGCTGAAGATCTGGAAAGAGGAAAGTATCGTTCGGCTGGCTATAATCGAAAACAATGGGTGGATGTCTATCGAAAGGGGATATTTGAGGTTCCAACAACTGACATTGGCTGTTGTCCTCAGCTGGTAAGTAGAACGGAGAGGACACTAAAGGCGGACAGCTTCTGCTGCTTCGACATGCAGATGAATCGATGGGAGAAATGGGTGAAAACGACAGATCCGGTGCGGAGGAACTTCTGGACAGCGGGTGTCCGGCTGCTTCGGTCACATTATCAAAAGACATGTGATTTAGGTTGTGTATGGCATCATCATCCGATAGCTGTAGATCTGGCGAAGGAAGATTCATGGCGACTGTTTCCTCACTGCTGTGATATGAAACTGGGGATGTTGGAAATGATGAGATGGGAAACAATGACGCGCTAGACAACTTGAGGGTGGTAACAGATTGAGTGTCCCCGTGACTGGGTTCATCCAGACACATTGGTAATGTATCTGAAGAGGAATCGCTGTCGTTAGCATCAGACGCAGGATCAAATTGCGACGAATATTGAGGATAAAAGCCTGTCGGAACGCTCACGAAGGAAGTCCGCGGTAAGGAATCTAAAGCTAAGGAGGAAGAGGACGGAAGGGTGGGTGAAATATGTAGTTAGACCGAAGATGAATAACATGAAACAAAAAAGCCGAAATACAGAATTGAGTTGTTGGCTTAAATTACGACAGAAAGGAATAGAGTTGTGTCGCAGTACGAGGCATAGCGAATTCGTCAGTTATTAGTCTGCATATCTACTCATCAATCTATTCGAAATATATTTACTTATGCATGTTACTCATACTAAAGCGAGTATGCGAAAGGCCAAAGGATCAATCAGTTGTAGATGGCGTCGCCAGGTTCACCTATGTTGAACGATAATAACAGTGAGAAATAGCTTCAAAATAAATGTAAAGGAATGCTTGAAATAATGTAACTTACAGGGTCGAGTAGGGTTTGATGGAAACAACAAGGGTGCTGTAGCGCGAACCGTAAACACGTCTCCACTGGTTTCCTCATCAGTTAAATTGGCAGAGCGCACGTTCGTGAGTAGTGGAGGTGAGGGGGATCTTGCAGCCCATCTGTTGGAACAGCTACTCACACCCACAGCATCTGACAATGAAGGAATCAACACAGGGATTTGGTTCGTCAAAGCGTCAAGTGTCGGTGGAGGTAGCAAAGGTGGTGAGTGAGAGGGGGAATGTCGAGTGACTGATGGCAGCTCAGCATCGTTCAACCCTTTATGAAGCAACGACATCGAAACACTGCGGCGAAGACATTGGTAAAGGATCAGGTCACTAGACGCGGAACGGATTTCAAGTGGTGAAGACGGACACGATTTGACGCCGTTGACTATTCGAGACTCACCATAAATACACATCGGGCTACTGGAAGGAAGATGCACTGGAGATGGGGAGAGGGAACGCGGCTGCGGAGAAGTAGGAATCGCGACGAACAAAGGTGAGGCGCCCGGGCGAGTGTATGCTACATCCAAGTTTTTGAAAGTGGCTGACGAGTTCTGAGAAGTGCCTACAGTAAGACAGTGGTGACGCTGAAGACCCGACGTAGAATCCAGGGAGTCACCGTGACGTTGTCGAACCTTAGGAGTATTTCTTCCCGGAGATCCCGAAGAGCATTTGAGCAGATAGAGCTCAGAATGACTGGGAGGGGGACTCGCATCCGCTTGCCTATGCTCATCAGAAGACGGTAAATGGCAAATGGAATCATAAAACGATAGACAAGGAGGTGCGGTAGGAGCGACAGGGTCCTTTGGTGAAACTACAGTGCGTGATAACGGAACAACACATTCCGCCAACACACTGTCGGTTCCTTCTAAGAGGGAAAGTGTGGGAGGTGGTGGCGTCAGCGACGGCGGTAAGCCCGGTGATTCGGCAGGGGAACAAACATCAGTGCAGAGTCTTTGATCCAACAACTGTAAAAAAACACGGTAAACAAAATGCGATCAGATGCAAATAAATATAGATTTCGTATGGAAGAAAGCGATGAAAGAACAGTTTAAGGGTTATAGTTATTTAGCGATCGGCGCAGGAACCAGGAAAGGACAATGTCCGAAGCGGTTAGTAGGAAAAATCAGCTACTGATCTGAGCGTCGAAGTGCGGTGGACCTATTTGGGATGATTCGGATAGGTATAATGGATAACAATCGGTAAAGTGGGAAGATAGGCAGAAAAAAGTCGATAGAAGGCGAAGTAACACAATAAACGACCACAGAGTGAAAAGAACCTCGGTGATTTCGAGACGGAGAAGCATCATAAACATTCCACTGGTCGAGCAGCCATCATCGAGGAGAGCGGATGAACCAGTCTAGCTAAGCTATTAGAGAAATCCCTTGATGCCTTCAAAGGAAGTCATCAACTTAACCTCCAGATGATTCATGAAACGAGATACAGAAACTATTATAGACGCCTGCCAAAGTGACTCGTCAGCAGCGAAGCGAAGAATGCGATGTAACAAAGACAGAAAGCCAAAGTGCAAAAAACAAGCAAGTGCGGTAAAAAGTGGTATACAACTGTATACTAGCTACGGGTTCTCAGTTCATATGGCCGGTCCATCTAAAGCACAAGTGATTCAAACGATCAGTACGTTCGTACCACCAATGTCTCCACCCAGGCACCCGGATTGGGTAGGAAGCAGGGTTTCAAAACCTACCCTTGACCAATTACTTGGGCTCAGCTGATAATCTAATTTATGCACTAAGCCGTGGTGGCACCAGTAACAATGATACGCAGAACTCAAAGAAAAATAGCAATAATAATAATAATAACATCTGAAGACGAATGGATTTAATTCGTCTGAAACTACTGATTCCGTAACTCAACCACACTCAATGACGCATCCAGACATTTATCTGGTCGGTCCCGATGACCCAATTAGGGAAGATGACAAGAAATAATCCGAATCAACACTTCGGTGTAACCACTCACGCGCTTCTGCAATGTCACTGACAGACCATTCAACTAGGCACAGTACTGGTAAAAACACGACAACGTAACGAATTAAATGTATACGGAGCATACGATGGGGTCACCGAAAGAAAATTCCAAGGTTTTCTGCCGAAAACAACATGAGGAAATTTCGTATCACGTTTCGTTTGCCCAACAAACACGAGTAACGCTTCGCAAACAACGGTATTCAAGCACAAGTAGGTTCCTACCGAACCCAACGCACAGTGACCAAGATTCTAAACCATGCGGCAACATCGTTTCAAACCCTTCCCGTAATAAATCTGTCCACATTTCGCCGTCTCAGCACGTGACCGATGTTTATCAATGCGAGGTAACCTACTTAGTGATAAGTCCTCCAAAGGTGATAGGGCTCCTCAGAGAAGTAAACACATAGACAACTTAGACCAGATGTTTGGCGATAAGGAGAAATTGTAGTGAGCCTGTTCCGTGTCGTAACAGTATCTTTCAGTCGGAAGGTGCGAAGCTAATCTGCATACTCTATGTTTGACAACTGGTCATTCAATGGAACATCAAACTTAGGAGTAGTTATTCCATCGAAAGTGGTGGATGAATGGAGAGATTGGGTAGACCTGATACACTGTAATTGTCGCTGCGAACTCAGAGTAGTTTTTCGTAGATCCTTATAAGACAATGGAAAGGATAGATATTCTAATAAAGAAGAGAATCTCACAGATACGATCTTCAAACATAGACACCACTGATCAACAGAAGCAAACATAGTGTACAATTAAACAAGATAATTATGATAACCTGTTTGTAACAATGGTGACGTTCAGGCACCTAGCGAAGGGTACACTTGTAGTCACTGAGCCTTCTGCATGGGCAAAAGCCAGCCTGACTTTCACTGATTCATTACTCATGAGAACCAGTTACCGCATCAGTAGTTTGTAGGCAATTGAGATCAGACTGGTGCCATGGTGGCTTTCGCAGGACATTCTTTGACTCTCTTAAGGAAGAGAATGATGGTTCACGGCAGTGAACGTAATTGCTGTCTGTGCTAAATACTGTCGAACAGAGAAGTCAATGTACTCGCTGGCGAGTCACCACCGTCCTTCAAGTAACGTTGGTGGGAAGTCGCCTGAGAAAGGAGTTTTGTCCCGCTTAAAAAGAGTATAAGCAATACTCAAGTGCGCCGCATTAATGCTTTGCTGCAAGACGGTCACCACTAGTCGCGTGTTGCTGGGGCCACCTCGAAGACGCCAGCACTCACGCAGGTGACTTTTTGGCTACAACCCAGATGCATCAGCTCTTCATGTCAAGTTCCGTCGATGGATGGACCGACTAAATTGTGCTTTGAAGTGCTCGGTCAAACGCTCAAGCCAACGTGGCTAAGAGTGGATAAGTTGTTTTCCCATATAATGTCTCACTCATGGAAACGTTTCTTGCACCTGTGCGTCGGATGTTCTGGAACAACACTTGCGTATACCCAGTGCCGTTGACTCTTCGTCCCACGGGCCAACGCAATCGAACGACTATCAGACAACTGGCCAGGCAACGTTCAGGGTGTTACGCATTTCTGTCGCACTGGCATTCTCATGGGATTAGCTGCCTGTCCCCAATTAATCCAATCGAAGTTTCAGACATCCATTCGCTATCCAGACTCATGGAGCTGAAAAGGCAAGCAGCTCTGACTGCTCCCTGGGTTATGCACTGAAGGTAATTCCAGTTCACAGTCGGATTGTCAAAATCATCCGTCAGTGGCAGCTAAAACTGTAGTCCGGACTGATAGTTTTGCATGGACTGTGATTACAAATGGTCGATAAGCACTCTGGAAGTTGAGTGTTTCGCCAAGGCTGGAAGATAAAGTGCTGGACTGGCACGTGCGATAGTACGATCACAATCA
This sequence comes from Dicrocoelium dendriticum, assembly GCA_944474145.2. Lineage (NCBI taxonomy): Eukaryota > Metazoa > Platyhelminthes > Trematoda > Plagiorchiida > Dicrocoeliidae > Dicrocoelium > Dicrocoelium dendriticum. The sequence goes on along the minus strand of OX104066.1, from coordinate 26,928,594 downwards.
AAACAAATGCTCCAGACCCAACGACAACAGTGCACTGATGTGGTGAAGTGGACAATTTGAGTCAAGAACAGTCTGCCATCTGAGTTACTGTGAGTGGGGACAGAAACCGAGAAGAAAAAGCACCTCATCTTCAGACGATGCTAACTCGTTCCTATGGAGATACGAAGTCGTACCGCACAAATGCGGCTGTCCATTGGTGCTAGTGGAGTAAACTGCCATAAGCATGTTCGCTGGGAGCAATAGGGACACAAAAAACACAGATTGTGCAGGTACGACCGGTACTGCTGACTGACAAGCCTAATCACCAAACGTACGCACGTCTGGGCGGTAAAGTACGAGGGCGGTGGGCGAAATATGTTGCACTGAATAAAGTGTGGTTTTACAAGCATGCAAATCAAAGATACAGAGGTGAATAACGAATAGGTGAATAGATTCGCAAACGGATGTAAAACAAATCCAGTCAAGTTCGAACAGCGGCAGTAATGGAGACTCAGTAAACGCAGCGCAGTAAAACAAAGGACTGGATACTTAGGCTCAGGTTATGGTTAAAGGGCGGAAAGGTTATATAAACAAAATATAAACATATAAATGAACGCGAATGTCAGTTAGTTCGTTCGGATAATTATCGTTACAATCCAACGCCTGTCAATGTGCAAATTATCGTAAGATGATGCGTGGCATGGTGAGATGTTAAAGAAACGTGAACTACTCATAAATAGTCAGTAATGTCAGTCAGATTCGTGAATTGTAATTCACAGTATGTGATTCAGTATCGCCAGAGAATCGAACGGTGCAGTCACTGTCCATTGATTCGGAACCAGAAACGCAGCACACATCATCGTACGTGGTGAAGTGTGTTAGCGCTACCTCTTGGCTGAACTGACCCCAGAGGGTAGACGTTGAACGAACCGATATGACACGAGGCTCATAGTTTGAACGCGTTACGTATATCGAAATCAGATGTGAAGTAAGCGGCAATCCCTTGCTCAATAGATGAGGAAGAAGAGTTACAGGACGAGAGAAAGTTAGGGAGTAGTAGCAGCATTAGTGCCAGGGTAGACAGGGCATATGATGCCCATCGACTGACCAGTCGGAGAGGGGGCTTTGTTCGAGGTAGGCTGCTTTTAGCCTCTGACACAACAGTTTGACCCACAATGCAGTGAGATAAACGGAGGTTTACTTGAGACCCCACCCGGAGCTTTGGGCTCAACCATCTGACCCGCAAGGCAGATGGAAGGGTGATCGAAGGGCCTCATTGGGACTTATCTGAGACATACACACACAGCCTTTGAAGATTTAAGACAGCTCACATGTGCTTTATGATCGTGATACGTTACGAGGCTGCGACCACAGCCAACTGCAGGTGGGATTTGCTGAGTTTGTACCCACTTGGTCAGAGGTTGTCCGGCTTGATACGGAAAAATGCGTGGCACACACGCTCTAGAGCTAAGCAAACAGTGAGCTTTGAACCCGTAAACCTGCAAGCTCCTATGGCTAGGATCTAAGGGAAGAGGACAATCGACCTCTCCCCAACCGAAGAGGACTGTGAGACAAGTAGTCTGATCACAAGCAATTGACCTGCGCCATCCACCGTTACGGTGGTACACAAACCACGCTAAATCACAGCCTTGACGCGATGGTGTTCGAAAAGGTCAATATCATGCGTCCCTAAGAGCGGATGAAACCTCAGACCTGAGACTTTCCGATACGCAAAGCTATTTACTCCATGATTGATTTAAATGTCTCATTTGGAGCGATTGTCCAGATGATGGAAACAATCAATCGCATGGATAGTTTGCTTAATAACGGAGATGACTACTGTATCGCACAAATTCACGATCCAGCCACGCTGATATAGCACTGTGAAAGAAAGGCTGACTAAACGAATGCATCACCCTATCAAACCATGTGGAATATTAACCAAACTGAATCAGTTGGTGTAGTGAACTAGTTTGAAAAGCCCACCACTTACCTGATCCAGTAATGCCCGCGGTGAGCTAGAATGCGCCGGTCTGAGGGGTGATAAATTGTCTGAGCCGGGTAGACTCGAATTTACTCGAAAGGCAGGAGATGGATCAGCATCCGAACAGCTTTGACGGTTCACTGTGATGGATTCGTTTGGTGCCATTGTTCCGTCATTGCACTGGTTCTCGGCGTGAGAAGACCTGACTGAGTTCTGACGATCACTAGTGGGCATATGTGTGTGCACGGAGGAGCACGCACCATAACTAGCAGTACGTGAAGTACATCTACCACCTGTAAGAAAGAGAAAAGCGGATGATTGCAACTAGACCAACGTGGCAAAGGTATCGATATGCGTATTTGACCCGCAATGAGAAACGTTAAGTCTGTAGTGCTCAGGTTATAGGATCCTTTGATCGGTTTACGAGGAGTGGTTGTTTGAACGTATTATAACCAGTCAGAGAGATGCAGACATTTAATAGTGAATGACTGCCATCAAAGCGATCATCGGTGGTGAGTGCGTATTAGGTCACTGTAACCAATGACAGGCGTCCAGACCTCTTCCGGATGAAAGGCACAACAGCACGCCGGTACGCAGTACCGACGCTTCGCTGCCGCGCAACCACCATCAGTCGCACGTGAGCTAAAAATAATGCGAGGGTCGTCTCGCAGATTCGATCCCGCGAACTGGAATTATAAGGCGGGTTGTGATTCTTAAGGCCACGGGGCGGATAAAGCAGATTAATATTCCGGCGGAAGGTGGAAATGAGGTTCTGTGGCGCAACCCAGTGCTCTATAGCACTGAATCTAGTGATAATCTTAGCGGGAAACCACAAGGGCGATAATCCATCCAAACAGTAGATGTGGTATCGTAGTAGGAAGCAGGATCACAAATAAAGGAATCAGAACAGTAAACGGAATCCAAATACTAGAGGTAGTTCGCGCATCAGTTAGGAGTTTCCCTCCTGGGGTCCAAGTCAAATTGTGGTCCACAGAACTGAAGCTCATAACTCGTGGTTTAAGAGGAAACCATATGAAAATGTAGGTACGAATGACAATGCACATGTAATAGAAAGGAGTGACCGATCACTTCCTAAAACTCGAGACAACTCGATATCATCCACTACCTTCAGTAGCAAAACAGCATTGTACTACTAAATCCCAGCATAAATAATAATGCATGCTGTTGAAAGCACTGAAGAAAGTAAACCGTTATCCACCACTGTGTCCAATTTATGCAATCGTCTCAACCTCGCAGAGCGCAGAATTACGGAAGATTCGTTTCAGGCCGCTTGAGCCGCGGCTCTGACCTCAGTGTTCAGAGAATGATCGCAGATATCAGCAACGTGAGTTAAACCTGAAATTCACGTCACTAACCTCGTGCTACAAAGTGGAAAGAAGATACAGCCCTGTTGTCGCGAGAACTAATGAATTCATAGTGCGTACAGTATAGGCCAGTGGTCCTCAACCTAGGGGTAATTATCCCCTAAAGGATAAAGTGAAATTTTACGAGGATTGGGTCATCAAACTGTTGCTAAACAAAATTAAATACCAAATCACACGCAACTAACTACCTGGTCACTATTGAGTAGCCATCATTGACTAATAATAAGCGAGTAGTTAGTGAATTAGACAATTCTTGGTATAAATTTTATCACCTAAAATACGAACACATGCCTGTAAAGCAGCGTAGTTAAATGGCGCCTCTATGGGTGTGCACGTGATCGTTGTTCCTTTGATTCTGACAGTCGTCCGCCGGGTTAAAACACCGAGTTGAGAGAACACTAAGATAAGAGCATATGTCGGCCGACCAGGTAGAAGAACGAGCGAATGTTCACAAAGTAGAAGGGACAAAACAGGCGATTAGTGTTCAGAATGCATCGATACAGAGTGACGGTGGGAAGCTGTCCTCCAGGACGGACTTGGAAGGATGGTTGAAACAAATGAGAAGCCACTGACAGCTGCTCATGTTTGGTCAAGGATCGCAGACTAAAGCAAGGAACCGAATGAACTTGGAGCACGATTTATGATGTGCATTAGCCGAAAGTACACCAATATACCAGCAACCGTATCAGTAACGTATACCACTTCGTGATTACTTAAAAATTTCTCAAACGTTGACGTTTTCTTCTTCTGAAAATAACTAAGAACAGTATTCATTTTCCGCAATCTAAAGCGAAAAATGCAACAGTTAACAGATAATCAGCATTTTAAACTGATTTTTGAGGTGTATTTGCTTATAGTGAACCCGATTTGTGAAAAACAGCCTCAAAATGCTTGAGAACCACTGGTATAGGCGAAAAAACGGGTTACAAACGCCAGGATGTAGCCAAAGTTAAATGATAGGCAGATTTTCAATCAAGATAATAGACAGCGAGAAACGATGGTCCGTTAAAGTGAATGGCTCACAGCCCCTAAGTATCACTGACAAAGGAATAGGTACCATGAGTAAAGAAATGAAGTCATTAGCACGGGAGATAAAGATATAGCCCATACCGTTGGGTGGAGGGGGATCAGGTGGTTCACTGTCATCGAGAAAAAAAGGATTCTGGCGACAGGATGTCGGATTAGGTTTCTTCGAAAGTCTGCGATTCCTGCGCTGTGGAGTCCCGCTGTGATTCGGTTGTGGTAAGGTGGTCGGAGGTGGGGTCAAGCGGGTGCAACGAATGGTCCGTGGCTCCCCTTTCTCTTGTGATCCCGAGAGATGAGCTAGTGCATACAAATCCGACGCCGTGGGAGTGGAAGTTGTGTAAGCCGGTAGGGCCGTAGGGGTTTGGAGTACTTGCGATCCCTTGCGAGGTGAACCGGATACATATGACCGGAGGGAACACCGTCGAGGTTGAGTCAATAATGAATCCATGGTCGAGTCAGTTTTGGCGGTTTCATGTTTGCAAGTCGATACACCACGTAAACTACGTCTATTTACAGTGTTTGATGTGGAGTTGGTGAGACATGGCTCGCCATTAACACCGCTTGGCATAGATGGAAATACACGTCCCCTAGGAGCGGTCGTGTGATTAGAGGCATCATGAGAGCCGGAGTCACCATTGTCATCAAGTGACATGATTTCGGAGCTAGTGCGGCAGGTCTCAACGGAAGCGTCCACCTCCTAAAGATGAAGGTGGGAAAAATGGGCTTATTATTCAGTTGAAGGGAAAGTTGAAGGTGTTAGCAGTTGCAGGCGAAATATCCTCAATATATATGAAAAATGTTAGACAAAAAAGAGGGGAATGCAGGGCTTGCAAACGGTGAAAATAGCATTGAGCAACGCGTGAGTGACTGGAGGAGTAATATAAAACGACAACAGGATAGTGAGAACAAGTTCGTAAGAAGCCAGTACCTGATGTTGCAAAATGACGAAAATGATGCGGTCGAAATACATCCCCTTGGTAAGCAAGAACCAAGTCGAACAGTGGACACAGGAAATTGACGGGATCACGTCGAGCCGATCAGCGGAAGGTGGCCGAACCTAAACATTCCGAGATTGAAGATGAATATTGTGTTACCCAGCCGAAAGCAATGCACTCCATGACCGGTTGCGGACTTAACTAATTTTATCAGGTAAATAGCAGACCTCGAGCCCAGAACCATTGAAGTGTTAGTTGGGACCACTACCTCGTTAGACGCCAGTCCAGACCTAATTTCCATTTACTACATTAATTCTAGTGACCTAGTGATCGGAAAAACTTAGATTCGCTTCAGTGCGAATTACGGTCCACATTGTGATTGTGCGTCGCAATCCGATCACACAACAAGTACTTCAAATGACCCTCCAATCAGTTATTAAGCGCTTTGCCAAATTTTGCCCGTCGTGACCCGATAGCCAAAGGGGTAGAGGTTTCGGCTACTATCCCAATGGTCGTGCGTTCGAGGCCTGCTACCTCCACCCGATGAGATCAAATAAGGTCGAAACGCACCGTAGTGTGCGGTGTTTTCGAGCGGGTAACACCTAAGTTTCATCTGCTTTAGCTACGGTCCCAGCGATCGCATTGACCAAGGTTCATTTCAATGTGAGTCGTAATCTACAATCTATTCACACAACGAGTATTTCCAATTGACCCTCCAATCAATGAGGTTGCATTTCACATGCTGCTTTTGCGCACGTAGTGGTCAGACTAGCAAGTAATGAGAAACCTGGAAATCGCAGTACACTTGTGCCGAACGGAATCAAGAAGTTTTGCTCCATGCAACAGTGTGACAAAAGCCATTAAATAGGGAAAATCAATCAAGCAATGAGCTGAACTGAGTTGCGATATTAGACGACAGTAGGATGCGAACAGACGACTAACGAAAGTTAGACAATATATGAAGACAGAAGGGTTGTTCCGAGAATGTCTAGCCGATGGCGATTCTACAAACTGAGCTTCTATGTCACTCCGTTAAGCGAGGCATTTTCCAAAACCAACCAGACCCACAGCAGCATTTCCACTAGGCCTGAACTCAGGTGATTTCCACTAAAATTGGCATCAATGATCTACCTTCAAGTCAGATCAGGATCCTCAAACAACAGGCTGCAGAGGTGCCGATGGACGTCATACACACATGCACATTGGGAAGTCTTTCTTGACGATTCGAAAGCACTAGTGCACAGCGACTGATATCGAAATATCCTACAAATCCACTGGTGTCCAGTGCTCCATTAACCTAGATAAAACAAAGGTATTTGGTGGCGTGGTCATCCGACCATCCATTTTGGGCAGCGCGATTGTGCGCGAGGATTTGTTGAACTAATACCAGATTGATACAACAAGAATGAAGAGGTACTGGGAGGAAGCATGTGAAAACTAAGGGTGCAATAATCGAATGGTCACAGTGAGCGGACACCGGTGAGCACGGATGCAAACGAGTCGGAACAAAATTGCAGCCTTGCAAAACCCAGAAAGGGAACAAACAGCTGCTGTGTACTAGAAGACCAAATCCATCAAAGTCGGTAAGACGATTCTCTTTGCTTGGAAAATAAATCGTAAAAGGCGAAGTGAAATGTAAATGGCGGTGCACTGAGCTTTATCCTCTGCTGTTACAACGGAACTAAGGGAGTCAATGCCTCATAAGAGGAGGTACTTAGGTGATGACAGAAGAAAAAACGAGATATTGTGCGTCAACCAATGGTCGTTCACCGCGCGACACTAATAGATGACGATAGAGAACAGTGATTCAGGTTACCGACTCGGTGGCCAATATGAGATCATAGAAAACAAATAAAGTTTTCGATTCAGGCGAACATAAATAGAGACATCCTGTTTCAGCGATGCCCCAAGCAAAGTGACCCACACACATCAAGGTACTGGTATAATACTCTCGGTCAGTGAAACTATGAACGCAAGGAGTAGCGAGAACGGAAGGGCACTAACGCTTGAGCATACTAGGGTTATCTAACAGAAGACCAAGCGCATTCGGCAAACAGTGGCTCCGGAAAGCAGACGGCATAGTGCGAACAAGTTCACCTGAACCCTGAGGACCACCGAGTTTGTGTGTTCTCATGGATGATAAAAAGGCTATAACTTCTGAACGTTGGAAAAATTGGGCGAGGGATGTACTTCAGAGATCCGGAACAAATGCGCTATAGCTGTGCCGACACAATTAAGCACTCAGGTCATTAGGCAGAGTCCATACAAGAGAGGAGAATACGCGCGTACCGACAACAGCGGCTTTAATTTTGTAGTGGATTCCTTTTTCCGGATCAAAATAGTGATAGGGAAAGAGGAGCTAAACGAGTGACTGGAACTAGGACCGCCAGAGAGTGGACCAAATATGACATGACAATATGAGTGCTGATTTGACAGGGCTATTCGTAATCGAATGAGGCTGAATACCACGGAATCGTAGGCACAAGCGGCTGTTGTTGACGGGAAACGATACGGTAATTACGAAGTGATCTGCTGTATCGAAGAGTGACAATAATCAATAGGATGACGCCAATCTGAGAAATCACCAAAGAACGTTAACATCAATTGTGATCACTGAGGGATGGTGTGCAACGAAAATGAAGAAAACAACCGTAGGCAAGTGCTGACTCATTCTGGCTCAGTATTTGTTGTGCTCACGGAGAGTTACATGGTAATAGCGATGAGCTAGGAAAATAAATGGTATACCGAGTTTACCAGAGTGCCATTGCATGGACACTTTCCACTAGTTAAAAGGCCACCCTACTGATAGAGGATCAACGATCATTAGCATTCACCATAACATTCGCGCTGCATTGGTCGGGCATCAACTATTCCTTCGATGAATCACCTCTAAAAAGGTTGCAAAGGAATCAAGCAAGCGCTGCAATCTGAATCACTAGTATGCCGATCAAACAGAATAGCTGGTTGAGTAAAAAAACGCGCCGTAAGAGCGATTTGTCAAACAAGTGAGACAGAGTTGAGTGCAAGAAACAGCGTAAAAGGTGTTGGTTCAGTGTATCCTGGTGCGGTCCGGTTAAAGGAAAGCTCAAGCAACACCTATTCCCACCTCTACAGGTGGGAATAGCTCACCTGTGGTTGTATCAGAGGAGACCATCGAAGACACTCTTCGTCCACCGGGATCCAAGCACGCTTGCGAGCATCAAACTTCTCCTTGAGCTGGAGTAACTTAGTCTTGTCGAAATATATGAGGGGTCTTTAGAGGAAGCACAGAACAAAGAAAGGATAGAGAGTGGTGAGAAATAAGGGATCTGGCCGAAAACGCAACAAATTGATAGCATCAAAGGGGATGGTATGTGAATCACTCTGCCTGGAGAGGAATTTAGCCAGCAGTTGCATTCACACAAGAGTGTGAGTGACTGATCACTCCAAGTTATATAAATGGTCGAATCTGATCAAGAAACGTGGTCAGTAAGATAAAACACAGCGATCAACTTGGAAGTGTGATGATTCAAATAAGAATAAAGTAGTCTGGTACGGAATTAAAAGCGTATGTCCTCAAATAACGACAGAGGATTAGGTAAACGGAAAGGAACGGGATCTTAGGTTATAACTGAGCACAAACCTGATGCAGAAATCAAACATAAAACTGGATGAATTAGTAAAGCCTTTGTCAAATCAAAAGTGATATCAAATATAGGGATCCCATGCCGACAAAATAGTGGGAATTACCGGAAAACCTCAGGGTCAAGGTGCCTACACCTAGTGAACAACATGCCACCACAAGCAGCTGGCTATCGTGTAAAGGTAAACCGACATCACCGAGACAGCTTCCGTGCGGTTTCACTGCTTCGCGTCATAAGCAGCCGTTACCTCGAGGATAATTCAGCACCAAACACACGTTAAACAGGCAGTTCGATCAGAAGACGCAAAAGACGCGCCACTGGTGCCGACTGCGAGCCATGTCCTGTAAAGTCTCGATACAAGCGCACGGTGAGTCACGTGAACTCCAGCCCGGAAGGCGAGGAGGACCGGCGGCACCCAGTTTGATCGTAAGTGACCACATTTTTCGCTGTCAGGGCAACTTTCGTTCACTTCGAGCCCTGCGCCACCCAACATCTGGCAGACTAAACAAGGCCCCCCTGGGTAAACAGTGACCAGGTATACGCAGTACGTGCCCAAGCCAATAAAACTTATCCAGTGCTACCTGTTGTTCGAAGGAAATAACCGGTTTATCAATGCCTAGTACACGAGTACGCACATCATCGTTGCGAACAGGCTGGTGCCACTTGACATCAGCAATGTGCCGCAGACAACGATGATCAAAGACCTGAAGGCGCCTCAGATCATCAGACCGAAGGGCCCAAGTCTTACTCCCATACAGCAGGACGGCCTTCACTGCGGCCTTTTTCCATTTGCGGTACCAATGGTCAGACACTGCCTGCCAAGGTCCCGCAGAGCAGGGCGCGGTCACTAACCTCAAAAAGGTAAGGCAAGACTAGCCACGAACTCGGTCTGTTCATACCAAGTGTGTTAAAGTCGCCGAATCACTGAAACCTCCACAAACTACACTTGGCTAGCAGTACTCTGTCTGTTGGGTATAAGGAATGGGGCTTTGGCACGTAGATCAGTCGAGTATGTGCCAAGCGATCGAACTAGGATATTTCCGTGAGCGAACTTTTCCGTGTGCAAACTTCGCTATGCGCAATTTCCCAGCCGCGCATTTTCCGTGTGACTTTTTACTGTACGCAGTTTCGTGTGCGCTTTCATCATGGAACCCTTGGCATGATCAGATGAGGAATATCATATTCAGTATTCGTTGTTTTTTTATTTGGGCACAATTAACACAAAACTTGCATCACATCGCGTTGAATGGCACGAAAGAGATGGTGTCTAGTAGGTAATATTGTTGAAGTAAGTTGCACATCTGAAAGTGTTTGCCTGATGTACGACAACACCGGAGTAAATATCGCAGGGTAATCGCTCAGATATCTCAAATAAGCTGAGGTGGAAATTGCGACCAAAAAAGGGAAGAATGATAGTCAGATTTCTATAGCCGGAGTATTTATGGTTAGAAGCAAAAAAACTACTCATAGAATAATTAAAGAAGCGAGAGATCTAAGCGACAGCCTGGGAGATTGATACGTCTGATACAACTGATGATGAAAAGGTAATTCCGATAACAGGGCCCCTCTGAGATAATCTGATAACCAACTGCAACTGGTTTTTCGTGATTACTCTCTCCATGGAATAAGGTCAAACCTGCGATAATCGAGTGTTAATCGATGTACTCAAGACAGATCTTTGGGTAAACTGGTTCTGAATCCAATGAGAGAAGGAAATCAAAAGTTCAAGTCCATATTTAACAGTGCGGACTAAGCCGACGGAGGGCTGACAGCGAGCGTTCAACGAACTTGAGAATGTGGTCATCAATAGAACAAATGGATGCACTTAACACGAAACGATAGCACGGGGCGGAATGTCATCGGATTATAGTAAAGCGAAAGTTAAACGCAGGACATCGTGGAAGACAATGGACTTGCCTTCCGTCTGGTCCCAGTTGAATTGAAGTAGCCAGCTGTTCGATGGTACTAGCTACATCATGCGGATCGATGCCCGTACAGGCGGTAATTTGATGAATGGTGAAAACGCACTGGTGAAAGTTGAGAGACTCTGTGTCGGAAGGCACTGACTGTGTTCCATCACAGTCTGTATCGCTCTTAAAAGAATTCAAGATGAACGGCAAAACTTTGGAACGCCAATAGGACTCATACGATAGACGACCCAATTCGGATAATGGTTTCTCTGGTGAACCGGGTTGTCTTTCGATACGGGAGAGCAAGAAACCTTGGGAAAGAAGAGAAAAGCGCAGATTGCATCGCATACTGATGTTAGTAAATGTAACAGGCATTGGAGCATGAACCCGATTCGTCAGTCAGTGGGAGCATCGGGAAAAATATGAGTGAAATGAAGGCCGATTTCTCACCTACATAAATGATACAGACCACACCTATTGTGAAAACCTGTCCATTGTTACTTGGGCAAAGATAAATCAAGACAAAAAATAAAAAATAAGAGAATCGAATCACGACTTGTATTGTAGGGCATGGAGCAGTGACCAGATCTCGAGCAGAGACGTGGGGCCAAAGACGCCCTCTGCTTTCAAAGGTGAGTGACTTTAATAGAGTGTGGTAACCAATAAGTGGATGTACTGCGCCAAGTTGGACGGGACCCGGCCACCCCGATTCCGTCTCAAGGTGGAGGGTTGCGCCCAGAAAAGTGTAGATGGAGTTCCGAACCCTGAACAGGAACGAGGAGAGCGCGACTGGTCCATGAAAATCATCAGATTTAGAATGAACAAGTTACACACTGAATCATAGGAAACATCGACTTCAATCCAAAAATTAGAGCTTAATGGATCGGGTGGAAGTAAGATTTACGATTATATCCTGAATGAATGCTTCCTTGTTGGGTAATCGTCCCAACGTGAACCGGTTGTGTCAATGATGCATCCGGCAAGCCCCGAGATTGCTACACTTCTCCTAACTCGCAATGCCGCCACGGACAACCCCATTGGCATGGGACCATGAAGAACAACGGTTGCCACATAAATGCTGTGGTCAAGTGGGCTCAAAACACTGCCATGAGCCTGAACAACCCGATAACATGATGCCGAGCAACGGTAGGAAACCGCCACAAAAGGCTTTGTAATTAATCAACGCCGGAAATAACGATCACGCAGACTTAGGACTAATAATCAACTCCTATACATAAGCCCCATACATCCCACCGCCTTATACTCATCAAACTAAACTCACCTACCAATCCGTTTTCCATGGCAAAGACCGTGAAAGCGATTGATATACTGGTGCCAAAGAGGTAAACGAGAAAACGCAACAGATCTCAGATTACTAATGAGTAGGAAGATTTTAATCGTAATTTTAATGTTATAGTCTCAGCTGCTCACAATCTACATAGCACTGCCTATGTCCAGAAAGGCACTAGTGGTGCGTATTCCCTCGGCCACCTACTGAGGATCAAACCTATGAATGCTAGAGGCAGATACCAAATAGTCAGCAGTTTAAGCCACTGAACCATGGAGGACGACGGTTGGGCTACACAATTTGCAAGCTAACTGGGATATAGCACGACCTATCTTCCACTGCCACGCAGGTTGCTACCTTAGCAGATGACAGTGGCTAGCCTCCGAAGGTCATGACTTCCTCTCACTAGATGCTACGTCCATAGCATTTGAAACTAGGAGGCTACATCTTATATTACAAATAAGTAGGAGGATTTTAATTGTAATTTTAATGTGTTCGCCCCAGCAGCTCACAAGCTACATAGAAAGGAACGGCTCACTAGGCGGACCGGAAAAGAAGAAAACGTTTCATAAACTTTATCGTGATTGTTCCTTAAAAATTACACAGAAGTTACATTGCAAAACGACCAAATGTTGTACAGATACGATGCAAATGAAGTGTAAATAAGTATGTTCATCCTCAAAGCGAGAAAATATCAGGGGTCAACGAAAACAAGACTGACAAAGCAAGACTCACTGAAATCGATCAGAAAGCGCCCATATGCTAGCTTCTGATACGGAGGTAGGACCATTAGACAACTGAGATTGAACTTTTGCGCCGAACGCTTCTCCTTTGAGAAATATCCAACCAAATGGAAACAGTTGTCTTCCCGAAGAGCCACCACGTAAAATAGGAAAGGCTCCACATCATAGTATAATGTTTTATGGTCCAAAAACAACTTAGCCAGCAGACACAGCTGCTGACAATATAGCCGAGAGGTGTATCCGTCTACTTCAAACACGGATACGTTTCCACAACGATAAATTTCATTCCCAGGGGGAAAACTAAAGGGGCACGTTTCCTGCATAGAAAAAGGGAGTAAGGAGGGGAAAATAAAGCGAAATGTACGTACTCAGACATGGGCAAAAGGCCAATTCAACGGTCTCAATCACCAAGTTGGTAATTACGGCCACATGCTCAGGTGAAGTTCGAGATCGGGAAGGTGGTTGCGTGTGCTCTAAGTAATACTCTGGTTAGGTTTCGGCACGTTAGCAACACGAACCGATTTTCGTTTCGCAGACTAAACAAGTTGCTATCTATTTGAACAGCCACACTACCATTTGTAGAGAACGCAGTGGGTATCTCGGTAAAGCAGTCACTAAAAATCAGGAGATAACAAACTGAGTAGACTGATCGGCCGCTTTCAGTGTTTCTTCGTGGGCGGTGAGAACTGGTGCTTCGCCGAATAAATGCTTTACATTTCAAAGGTGCAAAGCGCGCGCTAAAGCGAGCAGTGTTATGCGTCAGCCCCGGATGCAGCGCTTACATGACAATCGGACCCGCGTGCGATGTTTGTCAGTCGTTCAAGATAGAGAACCTCAGGAGAAATAAACGAACGTGGAACATAGACATGAAAAATTCCACCACCAAACTAACAAGGAAATAGATAATAAGATAGCTTTGACATGCGCACTCTAATTACCGCGGTGCGTTCAGAGGAAGCTGCTCAGATGTTCAAATGGAGCTGTGAGTCGCCATGCAAAAATTTCCGCGGGTACAGGAATCAAAGATGTGCAGCGTCTCAAACGAAAATAATCAGCTAAATAATGGGCAATCATCAAATCAAGGACAATCGGGATAGATTGTTGCTGTGAGGCCGATCAAGCCCTGGCCCGGAGAAAAAAGGTGATGAATGCGCTGATACTCAGTGGTTCTACCGCTCGTTGTAGAAGCATGAGATCAGGAAACAAGTTAGAGGGTACGAAAGAAGATATCTGCATTTAGCCCGGGGCCAATGGATTCAGCAAGGAGGTGGAAGTCTGTCACCGTGTTCAAAAGTCTATTGAGCTGAGGAAGTACTATGTAGGTGATTTGGGAGATAAAATTAATGGCAACCGCTAGTAAAAGACCACATGGTCTATGGGATAAATAATTTTGAACAGAGGAGAAAGACCGATCACCAACGACTCATTACCGTCGTTGAGCAAAGTAAGGGAGGGACGTCAGAGCAGAGACCAGCAAATGTTACGGTGCCTTGATTGTGCGCGAAGTATCAAGAGTAAACCGGAACCTAGTATCACATGACCACCAGAGGTTACGTATGGGCTAGGATTGATGAGAGGCAGCCCGCACTCACGCAAGTGGCACTTAAAAGAATTGGCCCCCAGGTTCAGGTGATCCAACTAGTAATTTTGACGCAGCTGATCGACCGCACTGATCTTAAAGCTCAGTACAACCTTCAAGCTGAAATGAAAAATTGCATTGGGCGTTCATCCGCCACAGTCATTTCTCAGCCAAGAGAACTTATTTCGGGCACATGAGAATAATGAGTTGGAACAGCTTCTTGGTTTTTCAACGGCTTAGACAGTTCCCAATCCACGGTACCTCACCATCCACACTGTTATCGGGCGATTATGAGATCAACAATAAAAGAGAAAGTTACTTATTCGTCCCAGCTACGCACAAGCCAGATAGTGTAATCCCCAATTCGGAAAAGCACCAGATGATTACCGGCTGGGGACCGAGGGAATGCGCACCACCGACGAGCCTCAACAAGACGAAGTCTTCGCCTCGTTCTTTTCCGGTTTAAGACTAGCTGGCATATGAGCTGTTGGAACGAATCAGTAAAATTCCAAAATCGTTCAGCAGACACTCTCAGTGTTGAGCGAAAGTCGAACCTAACTTCCCAATTGAACCAGCACTGTGATTCAAACAGATCTGCTGGAGTTCAAGAAACCCCACAACAATTACCAGGCGTCAAAGTTGAAAAGCAAATGCCCGGGAACGCGTTTTACCTAACATGCGAGACTCGACCCCAATCGATGTCCGGTACAATCGCCATGTTTATCGGTGACAGCTGACGCGGCGAATCAAACTGATGGCGCGGACTCATGGACTGCGAAAGCCAGTAGCGAGAGCATACTCTCCAAGCTGCATACTTAACCAAGGCGGGATGAGTGAAATTTTACCAGGATATAATGATGTCATGACCAGACCAGAGGAAAATGCTCCAGAACGACTGTTAATCTTACACCGGCATGCATAATCCCAAGTTGAAGGTGGTTGAGTTCACGAGTATTTGCTGCTCAGTCGACGACATGTGCCTCGACGTAAATGATTGTGTTGGAAAGCTGTGTTTTTGATACAGGAGTTGATTTAGGAGCGCAGACAAAAAAAGAGCTTTGATACTGTAACGTTCCCAGAGTTGGTGTTCTGTCACCCACAGGCAATTTAAATGAGGCAACCTGACAGTCAGAACGTCATGTGCAGTGATACTTTACTAGAGTTAGGTGTAACAACTGGAGAAATACGCCAGTGGTTGGCAGTGTCCCGAAGGTGGACTAAAAATGGTTTTGATAAAACCAATCCGGAAAAGGATAATGCAGCTAGTCCAGTGAAGAGCAGTGAAAGTACATTACAACGCTGAAATCGGGTTTATTCCACAAGCGGAATTCTGGTCTCGGAAAAGAATTGAGTAATCAAATGCGCCGCTTTGCGGGATACCCTGCCTAGCCACAATCAGGTTCAATGTCCGTGCGAGAGCATTCCACATTAGACTTGGCCGTCTTCTCAACCTGAATTAGGACCATGTTCACAACAAAAAACCACCCAACGAATTGCTCCAGGATTGACCGCAAAATTCCTAGCCAAGGAGAACATGGATGAGTAAACAAAGAAAATTACACAATGCCAAGAGAAACTTTGAGTCCTGTAAAATGTGAGGAACACAAACGTGATCGAATCCGCATCTTACCCACGCAACAGCATATTCATAACTGTGTATAATGAGTTGTGCGTATTATACATCCACAACTTATGGCGCACACTATCGTTACTAGTGCATAACCGTTATTAGCATCGCCATTTACGTAGAGTCATGCCCTTCGAATCACAACAGCAGAGTAAACTAATTGATAGCGACTGAGCCACATGACGCCTTCTCTGGTCATGCGCATGGAAACCGATAATCGAGTGAAGGAGCCCAGCCAAGAAAGTACCGCATGCAGGGTAGCGTACGTGGACAGTGAACGCAATCGATGGAACAGACTGGCTGGATGTCAAACGCACCTGTCTATCACACAACGCGCATGTTCTCGTTGCTATTGACCGATGATGCCCACTCGCCGACCGATGTAGGGGACACGAGATTACCGCACGCAAGCATGCACAGACACACTATCCGGAACCCATGACGAGACAAGGCCTTGTGAGTGCAAATATTGTGAGGACGTATTCAGTTTAATACAACCTATTCACCAAAATAGTGCGGTTCATCCTAGTGGCTGGTATCTGTGTTAGGACGAGGAAAAATAAATCACAGAATCGTAGATTTCTCATGAAGATCAGGAATACTGTGGTAAGCTGCAAGTAGCAGTTTGTGATGGATTCACGCACAAAATATTGTTTTTCTGGTAAAACGAAGCCTAGCTAAAAGACTGGTAAATGTAGAAAAAACAAATGAATAAATAAAGTTTTTATACTCGAGAAGGCGAGGCACGCCTTTACAAGCATAATCATGTTAACATAACAATGAGTGATCAAGAATGTACAAAAATCCGATATGTTTACCATAACAGTGCATGTTTGTATTCATGACGCTTCTTCACGGCAGTTCGGTTAAACCAACTCACCCTTAAACTAGGTCTTTTTAATGTGGATAAAATTCATTCCACTTTATTTGGTCAGTTCTGCGTAACTGATAATCTTCCACTAACTTGCACACATCGCTTATGCTAATTGTGGCAAAGTTGTGTAACTTTATCACGTGGCATTTTTAAATAACTTCCATACACGTTGTACAAATCGCGGATTCGTTGACAACTAAGTTACTCCAAATGCTCATTTAGCCAGTATATTTATTTGATATCGTCATTTCGAGTGATTAACGTTTGTTTGATATCCCCGGTGTGGCTGCGCTTGATGTGCAAGTTGACAAAGTGCCTACCTGTCTACTATCCACCACTTCGTCTATACTGGCTCCAGGAGACAGTTGGTCGTTGCTGGAGGGGACGGGGTGCACGGTCCTTGTGACCGTGTTAGACTCAAATAATGGTTCTATGCACATGGTTTGTGTGCGGAGCAGGCTACGGTTTAACCACCGTCATGTGAGCGGTTGATTCCCCAAATGCAGCATGATTGTGTTTGCCTGCGAATGAGTGTGGGCCGGCTCCGTTGGTGAAACGTGGCTTCCATCCACATGCCTCCCGGTCTTATTTCTTCGGGTTTACACTAAATATGGGGTGTGTGGGTGGAACTGTGGGTGGTGCAGCGCAAGCCATCCATGGTCTATCTGTAGGCGCAGAAGTCCTGTGGCTATCCTGTGGAGACCACAGTGACAGGCAAATCCGGAGCCGGATGCCACCAACCATGTATATACGAATGTAATTGTGTGTGTAGCTGTGTAGTTTGTGCTTGTAGTGTTGTTGCTCCATTCTAGTATGTTTGATATCGTCGGCAATGTGCGAATAGAAGATTGAAGTTCGCAGGTTGGAAAGGATTATCCAGATATCCACGGAGCAGTGGCTTTATTTTGTGGCGAGTCACGACCGTCACGTCACAAGATTGTTAAGCAAACATTTGTGGCTATTATAGGGAAAACGGTTGCCAGTCGGAAACCCACTACGTCCTGGAACATTGCCGCCGAACTACCTTCTGAAACGGGTTATAACCGAACTACCCAGCTGGCACCACGAGGAGATTGTTCGATTAGCCAGCGAAGGACGGAGACGATTCACTTGTTAAAACGAACGAGGAAAGTGGTAGCTAAGGACGTCTGAAGAGCGCTTTCGTGCAGTACAGAATGATGGGTCGAAGTGATTTTTTACTAGACGAGATCCGCAATAAGGAACTTGCTACCGTGCCAGGGTGTTGTCATGGATAGATCACAGAGATTTTTGTTGGACGGTAGGACGCCAGTCTGCACAGAATTCTAGTGTGAGCAATGGGTGTGTTCGACGCTGTGTTTATGACGCAGGAAAAAGAAGCGAACCACTCAGCATCGTTAGTTCACGCACCCGGCTCCGATGGTTGGGTAAGGCTTTGCGCATGCCAACCCACCGACTCCCGCGACGTGCGTTGTGTACGCGCTGGGCGTGCGGATGAAAGAAGAGGAGGGGTGACCAAGCGATAAGTTGGTCAAGAGGAACAAAAGCCCTTACTTCCAAGTTGGCCTCGGTTGGAGCCTCCCGGCTCCCTAGTTGGGGACCGAAGTTAGATGAACAGGTTTGGCTGGATACACTTTTGACATGGCTAGGAGCCAACTTCAACAGCGTTTGTGTGAGGAGTTTCTTTGTCTCTCCCCTCCAGCTTAGCCCCCCCCTCTCAAACCACGATCTCATTTCTTAGGCATAATATAACTCTTTTGCGGCACAATATCGGCTGTTGGCTCTCCGGAACGATGTCCATCCGTTACCGGTGAGTTAGCCGGCGTGCCTCACATTTTCCTTTTCTTTTGTATTGCGGCACAATAGCTGAGGCGTTTTCCACCCGCAGCTAACGTGATGTGGACTAGGGTAATACGCTGAGAAAAGCAATCAAGGAAGCCACATCGAATCGCTTAATCCGGTTACTCGAACATAACAAGGTGCAATGATTGCAGATGTATGACGGATAGCGGAAAGAATTAGTCAACACTAGAACTTATCCATAAAAGAGACGTGATAGAAAAACGTATTAAGCAAATGGGTGCGCCAACGAAAACGCGAGTACCGTAAAGAACCGAACGTAAAACCGTCGCACTGGCAAAGACAATACTTTCAAGTGACCACTGGCTATCTGGTCCATCGTCGACGATGTAAACAAGTTCCGAGCACAGTAGGAATTATACATAAAAACTATTTCCAGTGACGGATGCAATGGCATATGGTCATCCGTTTCCTTCAAATGCAACCATACCATACCACCACATTGGACACCGGAGACCGCAGTGAGTTTGAGATCAAACATCCTCCTAAACAATAGCCAAATGAAAGGCGATGTGAGTGAGCCAGAAAAAAACTCGAGCACACCAAGACGCATCCGATTAAGCAAAGCGTGAATGGAGGGTTCGGACCAAATTGGTTTCTGGCAATGTCCGTTTCCTAAGTTACGCCACAACAGTAACACACACGATGTGTACGTCGCTTGCATCTGTATCCTCAGAATAAAACTGCTCAAAGTTTGCACACTGAAGTCATTGATACCAGTAAAAAAAATGGCTGTTCATTCATAAAAGTTGGTGCTCCATTAATAAACAGATATTCGAGTCCCAAAAATTGAAAATAATTATAGATACCAGAATGGACAGACCACACGCTAGCTGGCTGTAGCGATAACAGCTGACCTACAATTGACAACTTTCACCCACATACAAAGATTCAAGAACCTAAGAAGTCCAGAGTTTGAACCCAACTCCACGGGGTCAACATCCACAAAACAAAAACCAACAAGCAATGGAGTCACAGCGGTCACCACCTGGTAGCAGTCTTTCAGGCCACTGTGGTGGAAAAAAGTGGGAGACCTTAGATCCTACACGTTTGAGGTGGGTTGAAGGATGTGGCGGGACGGCATATAGCTACAGTCAGAGTGATCTATTTGTATTCGACCAGCCGAGGTAATCCTATGAATCACCCTACCCAAATGACACAATCAGAAAGCTGCCATAGAAAAGCGTGATGTAAGGTATTGGATAGGAAAGAAAAAACGAAATGACACAACAAACTTACAATGTGCCGCATATAGACTTTCCGTGTTTTTGAATACTTCAAGCAGAATTCACAGATATATAGAAGATTCAACCTGTTTGGGAACGAAGAGGGAAGAAGTGGGGGGGGGGGTAAAGAGAAAAATTTGGGTGCAAGCATACTGCGATAAAAACGAATGGCTACCATCTACAAATAGGTCAAGTAAAGTTGTTGAGAGTCACCACTATTCACCGAATAGTATAACAATGAAGCAGTGAGAAAAGCGAACAGCACGAGACGTCGTCAGGACATGTTTCGAAACAAGAGGAAGCGTACTATGGCCTTCGTCTGTACACGATGCGATCATACCCAGACAGGTCCGTATCTACAATGTGGACGCTGATGATGACAGCAAAACAAGGTGATCGTTACCATCGGTAAAGACTGTCCCGTCTTGGTATCAATCGAGTGGTCTGGGTGGGAAACAACTAGGCGCACATATTAGACGAAGCGGTACAAAAGTGGACTGTGATGTACCACGCCGCCAGTTGGGTTGGTGCGATTCTAGCCGTCATACCACATTAAGACTGGATAAGTAGATTTAAACAGTGATCCATGAGATCAGTCTAGCGGCCGACTGTACTATAGCACAGAAAATAACGGAACACATAATGGATAGGTAAAAAAGATTTTGTTTTTCAAAAAAAGAGGGAGGGCACGAAAATCAGAAGTCACGTGACGTTGTCTATCGTGTGTTCCCTAAAGCTGAGAAGCAAGGTGACACAACGGTAAGCAAGCTGACCCACCGATATTTTGGGCTGTGCTCGCTTACTTACGGTTAGCTGAAGTCTCGAATAGTAGGACGATTCTGGAAAAGATGATGATAACTGCCACCGACGGAGGCTACTGTGGTTCCAAAATGGTGTGTGACCAAATGAATCCAGAAAGTGGATGCGCATCACTACGCTTGATTCAACATAAGTGTCTGACGACTGCGATGGTGGCCACGGTGAAACAAATGTGCTCGAACTGATCAAAAAAGTTCATAAAAATCAAGGAACAATGGACAATTCTAATGCTATTTCCAAATGCGAACAATTCATATGGTATGAATAAGGCAGAACGATCAGCTGTCGTGCAATCGAGACCGAATTTGTGGCTGCATTACCCCAAAACAAAGACAACCTACGATGACGGTGATGGCGTTGGGTAACGGTTCACAAATAATGTTGGAGACTCCTGATGGTTGGGTGGGTTAATTGTATACAACAAAGTATTACGACCAACGGTGAACGAGGATCAAATGTTAGGTGAAAGGCATAAACGATCGAAAAAATACTGGTTATCAGGAAGGGAAGGAACTACGAGGTTTCCAGTCACAAGAAAAACGCAGGAGCGTGCTCACCTAGCGTATTCGGAAGGATACGGAGCGGAGTACCAGGTGGTGATGATATGACGGCCGAGCTGTATTCGTGGAGGATATCTTTGTTCGTCTTGTTTGTAAGCATCAATGGCACCGGTGAGGCAACCAGGTTGGCACTTCGGATCACCAGATTCTTTGGAAAGAAGTAACTTTGGGTTGTTTGCAGGTGGCAAAGACAAACTTGACTCCATGGGTTGTGGCAAGCACTAAATGTATAATGAAATCAGGGGATCATTGGAGGTGGACGAAAGTAAACCAGCAACCATGAATCGGTTAATGCTGATCTAAGCAAACACAAGCGCAGTAGGGAAAGTTACCGGTTATCGTCAACACGACAACCATAGGCTAGAAAACAATCTACTAGTTAGTGTTCAAGAAATCTAACAGTCGGCCTTCTGGAAACACATGCGCCGCCTCAGGTCAAGAAATCTGTATTTTAGTCACTCATATGGGAGATGCGGCAGGAACTCATTAAGGATGGTTCACACACTGCCGTTGGTTAAGAACGAGAGCGTGCAGATAGTAGAGAACAGTGTAGCACCAGTAGTTGTCTGATCACACTGCCTGACCATAGTGGCCGGATCGCATGTATGCCGTTATGTATAGAGGCCAAGAGGAGATTATTGTCAGCATTCATAGCGAATACAACACAAATACGACGATTTATCGACCAGACTAAGAGAAAGATGGGAACATTTTAATTATTGTAACTGAGAAGAGAGCCCAGTAACGGAAATGTGCTACGGCATCGTGCGTTTAAGAGAGTTGGTATGTCGATTTTGCAAGACGGGGTAATTTGCTTAACTTTTAACCCGTCCTCTCCCACATCGAGGAGTCTTTCAATTAGGCTCTGTAAAAGCTCGACGTCATGATCGTATCGTAGCTGGGGAATTGGATCACTGGACTCAAGCGCGTGGAAGATCACGAGATTAAAACGCCTCTGGTCGGCCAAAGTTGACCTTGCAGTACGAGGTTTTTCTCGCGCTTCACGTAGTCTGACCTGTCGCTGAATTGCAGCGGCTGAACGCTTTTCATTTTCTGCCTTTTCTTTCATTGTACTTTCCGGGTGCCTTCAGTACACAGGCCCTCACACACTGAGACAGCTTTGTTTGTAGAATACAAACAGGTGAAATAATCGTGTCACGTGTTGCTGGGCTGTTGATAACTACGGAACTTCCCACCGGTAAGTTGGCACGGGACTAACAGGAAAGCTTATCTGAAACCTGAAGGCGCTTCCGGCTAGCTAGTTGGGCCAAACACACGGAGCTGCTCTCAACGGAATGATTCACCCTACAAGGCGGTTTGCGATACTGCTCTACCTTCGGCTGTATCTCGTTTCAGCAATTATTACACAAAATTTGAAAGAAACCATGCTGGATTTCACGACAACGCAGGAAATGCTCAATCGACAGTCCAATGCATGAAATATGGAATTTAAGGAGACACAACACATATGAGTGCATTTGCTCGAGTTCCGACGACCTTGGAACATAAACGGCAAGTCGATTCTGTGGGCATTGTGTAAAATCCGGGACCAAGTTGGGGCCAGTTGTGGAGCACAAAGTATTAATAAGATCTCCGAAGCTAAACAGAGATAACATAAGTATGTAATGTCGAAAAAGCCAGGATCAGCAAAAAAACTGAATGCTATTGTAATTTCCGTAAAAGAATTCCAGTGTAAGGAGGGACCAAACAAGGAAAAAGCCTTGTTAGCACAGACAGGAAAAATAAAACGGTCGCTAAGCGCCAGCTCTGTTGTATCCCGTTCCGCCTTAAATTTCGCCATGGTTCTGATGTTACATTATTTGTAACCGGATGGTGAATATGGTTGGCGGCATCCAGTTTCGGATTTGCCTGTCACTGCGCCTACAGAGGGACCATGGGTGGCTTGAGCTGCACCACCCACAGCTCCAACCACACACCACATATCCAGTGTAAACCCGAAGGAATATGACCGCGAGGCAGGTGGATGGGAGCCACGTTTCATCAACGGAGCCGGCCCACACTCACCCACAGGCAAACACAAGCACGCTGTATGCGGGGATCAAACCCACACAATGCGGTGGCTGGACCGTAGTACGCTCCACAATGAGTGCATGGAACCACTCTTTGAGCCTAGCATGATCAAAAGTACCGTGCACCCCGTCCCCTGCAGCAACGACCAACTGTCTCCTGGAGCCAGTATGGACGAGGTAGTGGGTTATAAACAGGTAAGCACCTGGTTAACATGCAGATCAGGCGCAGCCACAGCTGGGATGTCTAACAAAAGCCAACCAATTGTAAGGGCAAGATGAATTCAAATGAAGCGGGTAAGGCACACAGATACCACGAGATAACTCTTCACTTAATGGGCGTATGAAATAAATCGGTTACGAACTAATCCGCGATAAGTTCAAGAGGTCAGAAAATATATATCAAGAAAATGAAACAAAAGCGAGAATGTTATCCAAGTGAGCAACAATTAGCTTCAGCGACGTGTGCAAGTTTACAGAAGAGTACAAGTAGATATTATTAGAAAGAAAATCATTAGGGGACTTGGCATACAAACACACGGTTAGTAAATCGAATGCAAGCTAACTACAAACACTGCGCCGTTTCTGTCTATGTTTTCTGCAGGACCCGTCGTCGCTTCGGTGGTGGTCCCGAGTGGCCTAGCTCACGGCTCACTAGGCCCTGCCTGACTCAGACATCCGCGACCGCATGTGTTACAGCAACATGCGCTCGATATCGATGGAGTACAATCCATCGGCGCTTGTCGCCTCTTCTTTGATTGTATGAGGTCTTTATCCCGCACTTCGGCAATCGCCTTCGTGATCAGACAGCGCCATGTACGCCGATCAACCGCCTTCGATTCCCATGATCTGCATTCAAGATGAGCACGTGGGAGGTTCACGTTGATCAGGTCCTGGTGACGTAAGTTTGGTTTCCCCTCATGCCGCTTTCCAATACTCAGTTGACCATATAATAGTTGTTTCGGTATCCACGTCGAATTCATACGCCACACATGACCGAGCCACCTCAGGTGTCTCAGAAAAAGTATGCAGCCCAGTACATACATTCCACATCGATGCAACACTTCCGTGTGCGCAACTCTATCGCACCAACCGATGCACAGAATCCGTCGCAAACACTGTTGATGGGACAGCTCGAGATATCGTACATCTCGCCGGTACATCGTCCACGTTTCACTGCCGTATAGAAGAACGGACAGCACCATGGATTTGTACACCATTTGCTTCGTGTCAACTGTAAGCTGATGGTTGTTCCACACTCGGTACTCTAGCTTCCCGAAAGCTGCCGATACCTTCGACACTCGAATACGCAGCTCACTGGGAAGCTGCTGGTCCGTCGACATCACACTACTAGGGTAGCAGAAGCGGGAGATGGTTTCCAATACGTCATCACCAATGCTGATTCGCGGCAATATTGTAGATTGCACCTCCGGTGAAGGCTGAAAGAGACACAGTTTTGCTTGTGTTGATAGTAAGCCGGAATTCGGCCGTTCTCCCATCCAGTGCACTAGTCATTTGCTGCAACTCATCCGCGCAGTGTGCAAACAACGCACAGTCGTCAGCAAACAGCCATATACTGATGTTTATCTCACAGACTACGGTTCTCGCACGGAAACGACGGATGTTCAACAACCCACCATCAATACGGTGCTCCACACGAACACCGTAAACACAAGCAGCATCAAAAGCACACGACATCATGCCATGAAGATATATATTTAACAGGGCAGGCGCTAAGACACAGCCTTGCTTCGCACCAGAGACAACTGCAAAGTCATCCAAGGTCTGTCCACACAGTTGTACCCTCGCTCGCATACACTGTGCAGACATTCAATTAAACTTACAAACTTACGCGGGCAATCAAATTTACCTAACACCAGCCATAATGCCTCTCGGTTCAACGTTTCAAATGCCTTGGTGAAATCAACAAAAAGCGAGTACAACGCTTGGTGTCGTTCTCTGCACCACTCCCGCAACTGACGAGCCGCAAACACCATAACTAGAGTGATACGACCCGAACGGAATCCACACTGCTCTTCCACCACCTTAGGTTCCGCAACCTGACTGACGAGGCGGTTGAACTGGACTCGGGTAATCACCTTGCCCACACAACTCAGCAAGTTGATGCCACGATCATTCATACAACATTGCTTGCTCGCTTCCATCGCATGGAGGCTGGAACTTACCGTGGTGCGATGGTTTGTGTGCCTCAGTGATCCATTGAGCTATACTGGGTGGTGCAATTTCGCACCTTCAGAGTCACTCATACCAGGTTGGTCAATGGTCACAGGCCAGACAAACTCAGCATCCAGGTCCTCCAGGTTGGGAGTTGGAATGAGAGTGGCTCCTTATTCCTTAAAACGGACTCCTTGTAGCCCAGTGCCAAACCAGCTGCCTTGCGGACAGGTTTTTGAAACAAAAATTTTGGTTGAGAACCCTAATCGTTCTCCTGTCTAGGCCTGGGCAACCTGACAGTATCCTGCCCACGCAATACAATGAATCTCACTTCAAACAAATTTCTGATGCTCTGGCCACCGCAGAGGATAATCAACGGTGCCCTATTTGCTGCATCGGGCAGGGTGGATAGGGGTTTCGATGCTAATGTTCAAGCCTTCCCGTCTTCTTATTCCCTCTCTTGCGCCTTTTCACTCTCATCGTCCCGTTCCAGGTTCACTTTTATCCCCCTGTTTTCAACTTCCACGATTCTTGACCCTAACCCAACATGCTTCAATAGTCGCTTGTCTTTTAGTTTCAACTCAATGTGAACGCAAAGTGTCATTCCTGCCCTGTCAACAGGCCCATGTCCAAGCAAGAGGCCCAGTCGAGTTCATCGGCTTCTATTTGGAGCCCTCGATCCTCCTTCAGATTGGCATGCCTTAATGTTCGCACAATGCTTCAGATCGGTCAACAGGCAGAACTTGCCCGAACATTAGAGATCCTCTTGATCGATATCTGCTGCTTATCGGAGACTCGCCTGCAAGACACGAGCTCTGTGTTCACTCTGCGATCCCCTTCAGGTGACACCAGCAGCACTTTTTCATTGCACCTATCCGGTGACGATGCAGCTTCGAGCACTAGCCAAGCCAGTGTTGGTACTGCGCTGAGTCCCCGGGCTGAAGCTACTCTGGTTGATTGGATTCCAATCAGTAGCCGGATGTGTGCGGTCCGATTGGTTGGATCGTTCAAAACTTCGAAGTCGCAAGGGACTAACAGGTGTCTGTTCGTTATCGCTGCCTATGCACCGACAAACTGTAGCGATGACTCGGTAAAATACGACTTCTATCGTCAACTGAACGAACTCCTTAGCCACAGAAGAAACTCGGACACTGTAGTGCTGGCCGGGGATCTGAACGCTCAAGTTGAAAAATTATCCACTGATGAACTGCATCTGGGCGGCCAACATGGTATAGGCTCCCTTAATGATAACGGTGAGCGGTTACCTCATTTGTGTGAGGATGCTCGCTTATTTCTTGCGAGCAAAAATTTCAGACACAGCACCCACCGGAGGGTGACTTGGCGCCCACCAGCCTCGAACCAGCTATGGACGTAAATCGATCACACTGCGATAAGTTACCGATGGAGAGGCTGCGTCCAGAACTGTCGCTCGATTTGGAGCACAGGTGTGGACACCCACCATGCACTTGTATGTGCTGACCTGCGGATGCGCTTTGGTGGACGCCCACAACGACGATGTGAGCGCATTGACACCAGCCAACTGGCGAGGCCAGCTGTTCTGAATGCCGATCAAAGTACGCTGTCATGCGAGTTGGATAAACGCTCACTGGACGCAACTGAATCTCACTGGTCTATTGTTCACCAGTCCTTACTAGCAGCAGGCAAATCCTCATGTGGTATGTCTAATCACCAACATGGACATTGTGTCTCTTCAAAGTCTCTAGAACTTATAGATGCTCGCCAGCATATTCCGGCTGGAAGCGAACACAATGAAACTCGCAAAGAGCTCCGAGTAAAACTCCGTGCTAGCCTGAAGAGAGATCGCGAATCCTGGTGGTCACATCTTGCATCAGAGATGGAAATGGCCGCTGTCCTTGGTAACCATCGTAAGTCATTCAGTCTGATACAGGAAACGGGCAACAGGAGACCTGGTGTTAGTGAAACTATACGTCACGGGAGTGGACAGCTTATCCACAACTTATCAAAACGCGTAGAGCGTTGGGCTGAGCAATTTAAAGGGTAATTTAATCGGTCGGAATGGTAAGATTTCTCGCCGGCCACTGATCGCCCCGCTCCCTGGACTGTCCCTTTGGATCCACCCTCTCGCTCAGAAGTCGAACGTGAGATCGGACTGTTGAAGTTAAATAAAGCTGCGGGACCTGATGATCTTCCTTCAGCCCTCTTCAAATTTGGGAGACCTGCTCTTGTGGATGATTTACACGAGTTAATAGTGAAGTTGTGGAGCAGGAAACTGTACCAACCGACTGGAGCCGCTCCGTCATAGTCCCAATTTTCAAGGGAGGCTCACGATCGGAATGCGGCAACCATAGAGGAATCAGTCTGATATCCATCGCCTCCAAATTGCTTGCCTCTGTCATCTTTCACAGACTGACTGGCACTCGTGAAAGCCAGATTCGTGAAGAGCAAGCTGGATTTCGTCGAGGTCGTGGCTGCATTGACCACATCTTCCCCTTGCGTCAGTTGTTGGAACACCGTCCCACATATATTGGCCGCCCACCGTTGTCGTGTTCCTCGATATCAAAGGTGCATTCGATTCGGTGGATAGACATGTACTTTGGGACTGTCTACTCAAGAAAGGTGTACCTGAGAAATATGTGAATATTATCCGAGCATTATATGCGCATAGCTCGGGCAGAGTGAGGGCTTACGGCAAGTTGTCGTCGCCCTTCCATATATCCAGCGGTGTGAGACAAGAATGCCCGCTGTCACCTTTCTTCTTCAACTACACTGTTGACGAAGTCATGGAAATCGCGTTCACAGGACACGATTTAGAAGGTGTGGATCTGCTCCCAGGAGAACGAATTCTTGACTTAGAGTATGCTGATGATATTGTCCTAATCTGTGACAGTTCACAAACGTGTCAAGCGGCACTGGACAGATTAGCACTAGCTGTCCGTCACTTCGGGCTTTGCTTCGCACCCTCGAAGTGCAAAGCGTTCCTCCTTCTTCGCTGACCCTTGTTGGGGACCGGCTAGAAGTCGTACAAAAATTCAAATATCTGGGAAGTTGTATCAGCGCCCGTGGGATTGAGGATGAGATCACGAACCATTTAGAAAAACTCGGGGTGCTTTTGCTAACCTTCGCCACTTATAGCGTCGGCGCGACATCGCTCTTGCCCTGAAGGGTAGAGGGTATAATGCAGCAGTAGGTTCGACGCTACTGTACGGTTGTGAAACCTGCCCGTTTAAAGCAGCGGACCTGAAGAGGCTAGTTACGTTCGACCACCGGTGCCTTCGTAATTTAGCTCACATCTGGTGGGAACACCGCGTGAGTAACGAGCGTGTTCGACGCCTTGTTTATGGCACAGGAAAAGGAAATGAACCGCTCAGCACCGTCGTTTCACGCACCAGGCTCCGATCGCTCGGCCACGTGTTACGCATGCCAGTCCACCGACTCCTGCGACGTGCGTTCTTTGCGTGCCAGAGCTACCTTCTTGAACCTGCGTCATCTTTGGCGACAGAAGGGAGTTTCCCTCCGTCTGAAAGGCCGTGTATACAAGGCCACAGTGAGGGCCGTTCTACTCTATGGGAGTGAGACTTGGCCCCTTCGGTCTGAAGATCTGAGGTGCCTTCAAGTCTTTGATCATCGTTGTTTGCGAAGCATTGCTGGTGTCGGATGGCACCAGCGTGTCCGCAACGATGATGTGCGTAGGCGAGTACTAGATGGTGATGATCATGCTAGCTCCCTAGAACAACAGATAGCACTGAACAAGTTGCGTTGGCTCGGGTACGTGCTACGCATGCCTGGTCACCGCTTACCCAAGAGGGCCTTGTTCAGTCTACCAGGTGTAGGATGGCGCAAGGCTCGAGGTGGACAGAAATTGACTTGGCAGCGGGAAATGAAGTCACTGACGACCAAACTGGGTGCCGTTGGTCCGTCTCGCCTTCCGGGTTGGAGTCCACGTGACTCACCTTGTGCTTGGCTCGAGACTTTACAGGACATGGCTCACAAACCGACACCAGTGGCGCGTCTGCTGCCGTCTCCTAATCGGATTGTCTGTTTAAAGTGTGTTTGGTGCTGAGTTATCTGTGGGGTAATGGCTGATTATGACGCGTGGCAGTGAAAGCCGCAAGGAAGCTGTCTCGCCGATGCCGCCTTATCTTTGCACGATAGCCAGCTGTTTGTGAAGGAATGTTGTCTACACAAGGTGTAGGCGCCTTGACCCTGAATGTTTGCTTAGGGCATTAAGGTTTTCAGGTAAGTCCCCCTTCTCTCCCTCTTCTTATTCTTTATTTCATAGGTCCTCATGGTTGTATGGCAGCGAAGCATCAGTTCAAATGGCTGATGTACTGCTGTTGATGATGATGATGATGATGATGATGATGGCCTGGTCACCGCTAAGTGCGGAGGGCCTTTATAAAGGGATTGCATACGATTTACCACCATGTGAGGTGGTGCATTCGATCCATTTTATTTGACATTTCATTCCATGTGATTGGCTGTGGCTACGCTTGATGTGCATGTTGACAAGGTGCTTACCTGTTTACTACCCACTACCTCGTCCATACAGGCTCTAAAAGACAGACGGTCGTTGCTGGAAGTGACGAAATGCACGGCTTCGTGGCCGTACTAAGCTCGAAAAGTGGTTCCATGCACTGAGTGTGGAACGAGTCAAGGTTCAGTCACCACCTTGTTTGCGCTTGATCCCCGCATACAGCCTGCTTGTGTTTGCCTGCGGGTGAGTGTGGGCCGGCTGCGTTGATGAAACGTGGCTCCCATCCACATGCCTCCCGGTCTTATTCCTTCGGGTTTACACTGGATATGGGGTGTGTGGTTGGAGCCGTGGGTGGTGCAGCGCAAGCCACCTATGGTCGCTCTGTATGTGCAGGCGTCCTCTGGAGGCCAAAGTGACAGGCAAATCCGGAACCGGATGCCGCCAACCATAGCAACGCAGAAGAAACAAAATTCCCGGTCCTTAGTAGATCTGACCAGAGAACAGAATTATTGTAGGCCTTGGAAACGTTGCAATATACAGCTGTCAAATGAATGGCTGACGAGACTTTGTAAAACCAGGTTTCAAGCAGGACCACAAATTGGAAGACGACTCCGTTCAACTGCTATTGTGGGCGACAAAGTCAAAAATAATATTTTGATAGCCGACGGCGATGATTAATTCCCGTAAGCGTGTGATCTCTATTGGTCACCCACTCCAAGGGCTCTTTTCACAAAAATCCTGACATAGAAAATGACGGAAACCTGCTCCACGCTGGCATTTAGAATGCAATATTGGTTAGACTGATATGTCTAAGTAAATAAGAACAACCCGCTTAGAGATTATTCGATCATAATGATGCAAACCGCTGTGCCAAATGGAGACGGTTCCATGGACCATTGAAATGTTAAGGAAATAAGTGTGGTGTGTAAGTTATCAAAGCCGCTCGATGGACAGTGAACCACTAGATGCACAACAACGTGGATGTTATTGACAAAGCCGCAAGTAACGCTGTCATTATAATACAGAGTAATGTAGGTCAAGAACTATTTTCTAATGACCGCGGGAGTCCTTTGGGTGATTTAGCCGCTCAAAAGTGAACGGTTTACTGAAAGCAGCATTATCTGCAACCGCTGAACTCACATTAGCACTGCCGATATTCTAGCTTTCCCAGATTCGAATTCCGTACTGGTTACGTCCAAAGGAGTTACTGTGCAGACCAATAGCTAGCCTGTGTTTCACCTCATGATTTTTGTCGCCATAACTAAAGACGGAGTTCTATTGCGCCGACACAGAACGAATAAAATGGTAACACATGTCCACAGGTTTTCCGATGAAGTAACTCTTTAATCACTAAGTGCGAAATATACCAAGAAGTAACAGCTATTGTAAAACGACTTTCCGAACTTTGTCCCCATAAATCGAACCATAAATGAACTAGAGGACAACTCAACTAATTCTTTTAAGAAACTTGAAACACTGAGTCCCCTTCAGTCACTTCATTAACGCAGTAAGAAAACATAGGTTGCGATATGTTAACATTTCGAATGCTCTCGTCAGTCGCTGCGCAACACAGGCAGAAAAACAAGTAACATATATGGTTCACACTTAGTAACATAGATAAGCAGATAAAATTGATGGGAATGACGTAATCAAGTTCAAGGCAATCCAATTGATTGCCTCAGTTGTCTCTGGGCACAGAGCACGGGACACTTCAAACTTTTCAGTAGCACCTCGCCAATTGCCAACAACCCGGGTTCCTGTTGCGCAACAACAGCTTGAATGAATTGATTGGGTTCACCTGGCGACGAGTCAGCATGAGGTGTTTGGTGATAGAGGAGGCAGGGTTCCGGTACATTCTTGGGTTCGCTTCGCCTTGGTTAAACAGCAACTGCCTTAGCCACAATGGAAAGTGTTCCGCCACCCTTTGAGCCAGCCGGCGACCAGTCTTGCCTATGTAAGTGTCACCGCAACTGCAAGTGAACTGGTAGATGGTGTTAGAGGCCGAACTGATTGGCGTGCTGCTCGGACGGCTGTGGAGAGGAATCCTTCGTGTAGTGTGAATAAGTCGCAGTTGGGCGGTAGAGTAGGTGCGCATTAGAGCGGACCTGAGTTTGTGACCAACTTCATTTGCCAAGTGATCCCCCTTGAAGGGTAAGAACAAATAAACATCTTCTCCGCAGTTTGTACGGGCAGCTTCTCCTTGGGGGATCTGCTATGGGTCTGAATGAATTTCTCCGGATACCTACTGGCTAGCGAAGTCCGGTATAAAAACTCTTCTTCAGCCATGAGCAATTCCGGACTGCAAATCCTCCTGGCCCTGTAGAAGAGAGTTTTTACAAGGCCGCGCTTGTATGCAACTGGGGCGAAGCTGGAAAAATGTAGGTATTGTCCACCCCAGGTCGCTTTTCTGTACACCGTGCGCTGCAATGTGTCATCGGTCCTTCTGTTGATGAGCACGTCAAGAAACGGCAGTCTGCCCTCTTGTTCCTTCTCCTGTGATACAGAAAGGTTCGGGTGAATTGAGTTCATGAGGGCAGAAAGACGATCAAAATGTTCACCATTAGTGAAGACGAGAATATCATCTACATAACGCTTGTAAAGCTTGGCTTCACCTATGGAGGCAGCAACTTTCCTTTCAATCATACCCAGGAAGATATCTGCCAGAACTGGTCCCAAAGGACTGCCCATAGCGACGCCGTC
Organism: Dicrocoelium dendriticum; assembly: GCA_944474145.2. NCBI lineage: Eukaryota > Metazoa > Platyhelminthes > Trematoda > Plagiorchiida > Dicrocoeliidae > Dicrocoelium > Dicrocoelium dendriticum. Next base: position 26,895,839 of record OX104066.1, on the reverse strand, counting down.
AATCTGTTTGTATGCCCTCCCTTTAAACTGGAATCGCACATTCGCAGTGCACATCAATATCAAGTCTCGCAGGAACTCCGGAGGAAGGCCCACAGAGAGGTTCCGACTCAAAAGAAATTGGCATAGGTCGTCGACCGTTTCACGTAGGGGCACACTGGTGAACAGCGATTCCACGTCTATGGTATACAAGAGCTCCGCGTTGAGTGTTGTTTGTTCCAGTATATTCACCAATTCAAAGAAGTCTTTCAAACAATGTGTGCTCAGGAGCTTACGCACAGGTTCTAAGAGCTTTGCCAACCACCGGGCTACTTTGTGGTAGAGTGACTTATTCATACACATTATTGGGCGTAGTAGAATTCCCGCCTGGTGCAGCTTCGGCGAACTCCTCATTCTTGGTGTTTCCGTCCCTGTCGGTTTTAGCTGCCGATACTGTGACTCGGAGATATAACCATGAAGCAAAATAATTTATAGATGTCTTGTAATTTGTTTCTCCACCAAGATATTGTTGTCCAGCGTCTTGTCAATACGAAACTTGCTTCCATCTCCGAGAATCGAGTCCATTTTTGCGGTGTAATCAGCTTTGTCCATTAGTACCACACCCGTGCCTTTATCCGGTTGCAGGAAAATTACGTCCTTCATTTTCTGCAGCTCCTTGATTGCAACATAGTGTTCCGACTTCAAGCAACACCTCTGACTAATAGGCGCATTCAGGAACTGGTGCGAGATTTCCACTAAGTTTGCCCGAAACCACCCTGCATCATCCGTTGATTTCGGCGATAGGTCGCTGAGTTGATTGTACAGATATTCGAAATTAATCTATGTGTGGAACCACTCCATCTTCTTTGGCGGTATTCGGTATTTCAATTCCAGCGAAAAAACTTCCAACTGTGCTCGCGTGAACCGGGCTGTTGACAGATTGTACACATGCTTCTGGCCATCGGTAGGGAAAGGAATGTTGGCTGATCTCACAAGAGTACCTTGAAGGCTGCGCAGTGTCTTGGTCCTAGTACGATGGAGGGTTTCAGTAGAAAATGCCTCAAATTGGAAACGGCAAACCAGTGACAAGCCATTCAAAACAACCGCGAATCGCTTTTGTATCTTCAGGAACTTACGTTCTCGTTCAATGCAAGCCTCGGTATGTGCGGACTTAATCCTGGCTAGATTCACACTGTTATCGGGCAGCTTATTTTTCGACAGTTTTAACAAATCGAGATGGAAATCGACCTGACTGGATACATTATTAATAAAATTTAACCCGTACGCGTTCCACCGTGATCTTGCAGCGCAACGACAACAATCGATCCAATGACCTCACAACGTCAGCGGGGAGATTTCTTTTAAGAAACTTGAAACACTGAGTCCCCTTCAGCCACTTCATTAACACAGTAAGAAGACATAGGTTGCGATATGCTAACATTTCGATTACTCTCATCAGTTGCTACGCAACACAGGCAGAAAAACACATAATATATAGGGTCCACACTTAGTAACATAGATAAGCAGATAAAATTGATGGGAATGACGTAACCAGGTCCAAGGCAATCTAAATGACTGCATCAGTTGTTACTAAGCATAGACCCTATATATTGCGTGTTTTTCTGCCTGTATTGCGTAGCGACTGACGAGAGCAATCGAAATGTTAACATATCGCAACCTATATCTTCTTACTGCGTCAACTAATATCCTCAATGCCCTAAAATCATGGCTTAGAAACTGCTGAGAACTATGGAGGCGGAAGCATTGAGGACCATAGCAGTACACGAGGATAAAGCATGCAAAGGTGCAAGAAAATTGAATACGAGAAAAAGCGGTGTGGACTCGCGACGACAATTGGATCTAGTAAGTTGCAACTACAAGATCGGTTCAGGTGACAGTGAAAACAACGATTATGTTATACGCATGCCAAAGATAGGGTAAATACAGGACCCGACAAAGGAACTGGACCAGGTGGATGGTTTGAAAACAGCGAAGAATAAAGGGATGGTTTCGGTAGTAAACACACGATAAGTGAGTGAGTGGATCGTTCACTTACAGCCTGGACATCGGCTTGAATTTCCGCGAACAAAGCCCGACTTTCATCTGTGATCACAGCGAATTCCGGGCATTCGTCGTTGTTTGGATCGAAGTGCTCCAACATGCCTTGGAACTTAGCGTCACCGACCACCTCTAACTCAGCGGCAGCCACCGTCACGCTAGAGTCATTGTCGTCGTCGTCCTCATCGCCTGCATCATCGCAATTTAAAGGAGCGTGTTTGAGGCTAGAAGAATTCAGCTTTGAGTATTTCGAAATTGAATTCATTTCACCGGCTCGGCTGTGGACTTTGGATAGAGAAGACAAGCGAACTCTACCGGTCTTTTGAAAAGCTTCTAGAGCTTGTTTAATGTTGACGCCGAGAGAAGACCAACGCTTTAATGTAGAGATTGATGGACGAAGTCGGTGGGAACGAGAAAGCTGCCATGCACGTTGCCATGGGCGTTGCAACGATCCACGATGTTTCGGCGTCATTGAACGGGAGTGCGCACGTATTATTCGGCGGCCACGTTTCAGGCCCGACAAACGACGTCCTGTGCGTGAAGTAAATTTTACATATAATCCTCATATCAGGTGATGAACATATAAATTGATGATGATAACGAATATGGGATAGAATGGTTAATCACATCTTTTGTCACAATGTATACGCGATGCATCCATTCCACACTGAGCGCAGCATTGAAAAAGAAAAAGTGTGGCAGCGCTGTTAAAAAGATTGATGGATGTAATCGTATGGCATCTCAGACCGATGGCTATTAGCATAGGGTGAAGAGCGGCTAACAAAGTTTTATGACGACTGAAAACATAAAATGAGATGTGCGATACATGAAATCCTAAAGATCAGTAGGTTCGCTCAAGAGAGTATGATCGAGCCGGTTTGGAATTAGTGTTGAAGTGGAATGAGGACGACTCCAATAGGTAATATCCGGTACGTCATGATGGGACCAACCCACACTCGACGACAAGAAAGGGTATGAAGTGTTAGTCATCTGCACCGGTTTTTGTGCGGCCCGACGCATAAAGTATGGATGAGCCTGGTGGCCACATGCTGTACTCGCTCGATGCACTGTACAAGATAGCTACAGTAGTGAGGGAACAGATTAGAAAAACTCATGTTCATAGGAGAAGAGGTCAGTCACATTTGGTTAATCAAATATAGTCTTAGAGCTTAATGGCATTTAAGCGTCGGTTAAGACTACGCTAACAGAAACCAACCGTTATATGTGCTGCGGTGAACTGAGAGACAGGGTAAAAAGGCATCTGCAGTACGTCGGTATGCATTACCGACGCTTCGCTACCGCGCAACTACCAACAGTCGCACGCGGGTCGTCCGGTCCCTACGCAGACTCGAATCCGTACACTCGGATTAGGAGGTAGGCTTGTGATCCTTAAGGCTACGGGTCGGCTGGTGTTGAGGGAGTTCGGATACGCAAGCAAATTTGTTCACTTAATAGGATGCGTTCACAATGGTATGGAAGCACAGTTGCAGCTGCGTGGACAAATCTCGGACGAGTCGGATATTGCACCTGGAGTAAAGCAAGGCTATCTCAGCCCCTATTATGTTCAGAATTTAATTAATCGCAATGCTGTAACGAGCACTCAGTAAGCACTATTAAAATATTCGTCCAGAACACCGCATCAATGGTTGGTTGCTTAAGATTCATCGCTTCGTCGTGTGTAGCCCAGTGTGTGAAAGAATTATTCAGATGTTGTTTGACAACGACCATGAGTTGTTTGCACAAAGCAAAAATGGGATGCAACGCGCGACAATTGCCCATACTTGGAACTCCACCAAGTTCGGACTCATCATTAACCCATCTGGGACTGCAAGTTTTTTTTAGCCGTCAGCTGCAGTGGAATTCATGTGCGGTGCATAAACTAAGGCTGCTGGTTTTGAAAAACCCACAAAAAATATGCTATCTCAAAAGCGCGATGTTCAAAGAACCTTAGATGACGCGCTAGCTGGACATCCACGTACCGAAGATGCGTGTGACTAACAGCAAGCTAGAATATCGGGTCCCGAAGAATCATCTACTAGCGGTTAGTATCAGTTTGACGATGTACGATTCAACGGTACTGTTAGTTCTCCTCTACGGCAGTGAAACGTGCACGATATAAATGAAAAACACACGATATCCGGAGAAATTCGTTAACAATGCATGTGCCGAATTCTGTGCATCAGTCAGTTACACAGAGTACCCGGTGCGGAGCGGCAAATGCTGAAAAGACTACATGATGCGATCAAAACGGCTAAACACTTGTTACATGGGTAAACAATTGCAGGTACACGAAAGGTAAGTAAAAGATAGACTATCACGCAATGATGAAGGTGATTTAACCGCTAGCTAGTGTTCACTCTAGGTGTTACAGGCATCAGTAGTACGCTGGTATGCAGTACCGACACTTGGCTACCACGCAACCACCACCAGTTGCAGGTTGGCCAAGCGTTGTCCGGTCCCTACGCAGGCCTGAAACAGTGCCCTCGGATTACAAGGTAGGCTTGTGATCCTTAAGGGTACTGGTCGGCCACACTGTGTTGGAAAAAATGACGGTGGATCACCGCTAATCACGTGACCACATCGAGGGTGCCGTTGACCAGGTAGATCAGAAAGGACTGCTAGATCAAGAAGGAAGACACCGGTTAAAGAAGCATGTGGCGATGGAACCCAACCTAGCGACGCCAAGCACGTGGTGCTGCAGCACGTGTGGTCGTGTGTGCTGCAACTAGGCCGGTCTGATAAACAATCAACGTGGTCATGTGGGGCCAATATTGAGGACGCGACGAGTAAGTTGAATGGGTAACCGTCAGCGCATGGGAATTACGCTGTTTCCGTTTCCATTTACTAACCCATATCACTAATGTCGTAGATGTAGCACGTGTGTTGCACCGCCACTGTAGTTGGTCTGTACATGAAATTGTTATCGCATGTTTAAAAGTGTTTGCCACTTTATATACTAGATCTAGCGGAGTACATCCGTAGCTGACACACCGTCACGTCAATGGATGCGTAAAATCCGACGAAAGCAATGCTAACAGAATCGCCATAGACATCCAATGTCCTTACAGTACAGTGTTCATGTTCTGCTCTTAAATAAAAACCAAGGGTACCAGTGGCTTGTGTGTCATCAGTTTGGTCCCAAAGTTGTGTTGATTCTTCTAGACTCATTGCTACAGGTACCAAAAATCCGCACACGTACTCACTGCTCATGTGCAATTCTGTTGGCAGCATGATCACGAAAATTTAGATGTACCCTCCAAAAGTTCAGCAGCAAATTTAACTTGAGGTTATTTCATGGACTCGAATCCAGGCGACGAGTAGAGAAAATATGCATGCATAAATGCGTTGATGATGAGTCCGAACTTGACCACCTTGTAAGCGAGAGCCGTGGCATACGTTGCAACTCATCCTGGTTGTGTGCACTCAACGCCGAGGATCCACCGAGTACTCTTACTGGGGGATTTCAATGCGCGCGTTGGATGTAATGCCGGTGAATTGACAAACCTAAACAGGCCGCACAAGATTGGCTAAGTAATAGGAACGGTGAATGCCTATTCTCACTAGGTGCCTATCATGGCCTTGCGATCACAAACACAAATTTCCCAATGGGCGCCAGTGGTAATGCTACATGAACGCATCAAAGAAGTGGACACGCACACCCCATCGACTGTCATCGTACGCCGGTATGACATGCATCACCATCATCATCAACAGCAGTACACCAGCCATTTGAACTGATGCTTCGCTGTCATACAATCATGATGACCTACGGAACAAAGAATAATAAGAGAGAAGAGGGACTTAAAGGAAAACCTTATTGCCCTAAAGAAACATCCAGGGTCAAAGCGCCTACACCTTATAGACAACATACCGTCACAAACAGCTGGTTATCGTGCAAAGGCGGCATCGGCGAGATAGCTTCCTTGCGGCTTTCACTGCCCCGCATCATAATCATCCACTACCCCGCAGATTATGACGTACCGGAAGCACGCATGACATGTGTAGTGGGTAAGGCAGAATATGCAACTGGTTACAAGTTGGTGCACTCCAATTAATAGGTATCGGAGTTGATGCAATGGCCATACAAGCACTGCTGAATAGAATGACGCGTAGCGCTGCGCACTTCGGTGGGCGCTTTGCACCGTCAAAGTGCGGAGTACTGGTGTAACATTGGAACAAAACGCCGCCGGTCATAGTTATTAGCGAACAGCCTGTAGAAGTGGTGAATCCCTTCACTTATCTTGGTAGCTGTGTTATGTCAGGTGATCATATCACTGAGGAAGTTACTTCGCATATCAGCAAAGTCCGTGTAGCTTCCCAGAGGTTCAGCCCTATATGATGGCGGGATATCAGATTGTCAATGAAAGGTAGGGTGCGATAAGACCAGTGTTACTGTATTGATCGGAGACACGGCGAGTTGGCAATGAAAACATTAAACGCGCGGCCATGTGTGACCACCGGTGCTTGCAAAGTATTGCTCACGTTTGGTGGGAACACCGGGTGAGCAATGCTGAGGTCCGCCAGTTGGTTTTTGTTAAGAAGCCATCAGGTGTTTGGTAAATCTTAGTCGGTTGCGCTGGCTAGGCCATGTCCTCTGTATGTCCGTTGATCGGCTTCATCGCCATGCATTATACGCCGTGGCTACACCAAGTTGGGCGAAACCCCGAGATGGCCAGTCCATGACATGGTATAGCTTGAGGAAATTGACTGAGAGGCTTGGCCAAGCTGGTGCGAGCCGTCTTCCTGAATGGGAGCATCGGGATGGTCCACACCAATCGCTGGAAAGCCTTTCACAAATGGCACAATCGCGCAGTCAGTGGCGTTCTTGCATTCAGATTTTTGCAATTAACGGTTTTCATTAGGCCGCTATTAGTTTAACCCACTTCTTCGTTGATTCTGTGTTCTTTTTATCCTGTTTGCGTTCAACCTCCTATTCTTGCCGTTGTTATCCTGGCGATGAGTCGTGACAACTGGATCCACCGTAATTCGATGCCCAGGTCAAAAACTTTTTTAACTGAACTGAACCGAAACGATGTAAATTTTGGTAAAATTGTTACTGTTCGTCTGCCGTGAACCGGCGGAGATTTAACGTTCGTACTCTATGTATTGATGAGAAGAGGAGCGAATAGTACAACGCAATGGTGACCTGCCTTGACGATATGGACTCCATGGATTTAGTCAGCGACGTACGGCACCTCCGCAAGGAACAGGTAACCTTTGCTGCTGAGACGATCGGGAACACATATTGTAGGCTGTTCGGTTTGGTTTGATAACAATAATGGGACCAGCAGCGCATTGGTTTCAGAAAATGCAACATTTGCTGCTCATGCAGAGGACCGCGGAAATGCGAAAAATGTACGCTTCGCAAGATGCGCGACAATCGACTCGAGTTGTTGCGCATTAAGAATGCATACTGCTTGGAGAAGGCAGGCAGAATGAAGGCTGTGCCGAACACCGCCAACCTAAGAAATTCTATAATACCTTAAAGGTGTATGGATCCACCTTACAGCCGATTAGGACGATGGCGGACGCTACCACGGGAGCTGTCCGCACAAAGTCTGCAAACTTTATGTAAATCTGACGTGGTCATTTCGACTGTCGCTTGAACAACCGTTCACAGATTGCCTGGGGTAGGTTGCACTGGTAGCGATAAAATGCTGACCCCACGACATGCCGTGAAACACAGAGAACACTTGCACAGCTGCGAAACGGTAAGTGTGCGGGTGCTAATGGAATACCACCGGAAGTACTGAAGAACGGCGAATCATCAGTACTACATGCTCTACATCATTTAAAGGAATAATGGCACTAGAAGTTTCTGCTGAACTGGGAGATGCCCTTGTGTTGCCATTGTACAAGGACAAGGGGAGTAAGCAACGGGCCAACAATTATCGTGGCTTCAACTTACGAAGTTGCCTTGGGAAGGTGATAGCATTGCCACTCAGGTGCATGGACCAAACGTGGCTGAAGTGCAGTGCGGATTCCGTTCGGGCCACAGGACGATCGACATGTTGTTCGCGGCTCATCAGCTGCAGCAAACGTCGTAAACGAAACCACCCACTGTACGTGATGTTGGTGGACTTAACCAAGGCAATGAACATAGTGATCTGTGAGTATTTTTGGCTGGATGTCCTAGTAAATATAACTGTCTAACTGTGTATCTCAAGTGGTATACGGGAGAGGGTGCAGCTGCGTGGGCAAACTTCCCGTGACTGATGCCATCTCTGGAGTGAAGCAAGGCTGTATCACAGCACATAACTTGTTTTTGGGTGCAATGATGTGTGCTTTCAATGACTGTGAACACGGTGTTCGTCTCGAGCACCGTAGTGACGGTGGGTTGCCGAACATCCATCGTCCCAGTGCGAAAAACCGAGTGCGTGAGACAATCATATGGATGCTGTCATTTGCCGACGACTGCGTAGTTTGTACACGGCTAAGATGATTTGAAGTAAATGACGACGGCTCTTGCTTAAAAGGTAGTCCAATTCGGACACATCATCAACACAAACTGTTTGTCTTTTTCAATAATCACCAGGAGTGAAATTCGCGTGCTGCCGACAAATCAACATCATTGGTGAATTGTTAGTGACCTCATGAAAATTTTGCTTCCGAGGGAGCGTACTGTCAACAGACTTGCAGATGACCAGCAAGCTGAGCACCCGCGTATCGCAGGCGAGTAATGCATTTGGTAAGCTGGAACATCCAGTCTGAAAAACTACTAGCTGACCGTTAGACCAAGCTGGTAGTCTACAAACCGATGGTGTTTTTGATTCGCCCAACGGCAGCAAAACATAGACACCACACAAGCAAGACATTCGCCATCAGGAACGATTCCATCAGCAATGCTTGCGTCAGATTCTGAGCATCCGTTGCTGTGACACAGCTGATTCACCGGAGCGGGATGCACGGAGTGGACTGTTTGTTGGTGGCTCGAACTTATCCGTAGTATGGATGAGGACAGGATACCGAGGCCATGCTGTACAGGTAGCTGCGAGCAGGGAGGAGACCGGAACTGAGCTACCAGGACATGATCAAAGCAAGTTTATCACGGTTTTAGGCCTTGGACAATAAAGGCAGCAGATTGCCACGAATGACGTGATAACATCAGAAACGCCCTTGCCCAAATACACCAGAAAGTACAGTTGTGTCGGGGAGAAAAGCACCGGTTACGCAAGCGATAGGCACCGACGTCATGCACGTGGCACTGTAGTACATGTAATCTAATAAGTCATCAACGTGGCCACGAGGCGGTAAAATCGAAGAGCCGAAGAGGAATTTGAACGGGTACATGTTACCGCATGGTAAGTATGCTGTCAATAAGGCGACAGATGTGGCAATGGTACTGCATCATCGCCAAAGTTGGGCTGCACACGTACGTGTGTGCGTTTATGCTGTCGAAAGCCAGACAGCCTTTTTCGGTTGATATCTCAGGTGAGAATATGTTGGATGCGAATTTTTACAGGGTGCCTACCTGCCGAAAACCACCACCTAGATTACTAGCCCCTGAAAACTGTTAATCGTTGTTGGAGAAGAGGGGTGCAGTTTTCGTGATAGTGCTAGGCTAAAAGTGATTCCATCCAGTGTGTTTCGTCCGATTTCTTATAAATGATGTGGATGTTGAAGGAGTGTGGGACGGCTCTGAATTCACATGATTCCCAGTTTTAGTCATTCTGATTTACACTGGATACGGGGATGTGGGTGGTGCAACGCAAGCCACCTACAATTTCGCTGTAGGTGCAGCGATCCTACGGCTGATCACAGTTACACTGGAAGCGAACCCGAAAACATATATCACCGTTTATAAATGTGGGAAAATCCGGCTTCAGAGTGTTAAAACAGCGGAATACAACAGACCTTAACGTTCACGAATTGTCCATTTATTCCAAAAACCAGTTGAGAGGAAGAGCTGTGTGAAAACTGGAACTCACTAGTACGATGCGAAGACAGTGTCACCGATCGCAAAGAAGACGAGCTAACATCATCCTTTAGAGTATAGAGCTTTGCATCTCTCACATGGAGGCGAAGAGGAGAGAACGAATGTGCGCGATTAAATCGCGACCGACGACGTCGACGGATTCGGGAGCGTGAGCGTTTGCTGAAGGGAGTAGGCATGCTGGAGGGACATGGAAGGGCGTTCTCCGTCTCATTCGTCAGGATGTCCGTTTTGTCGTCGTCCTCATCATCTCCCCTCTCCTCGAAGCCTGAGTTACCCTCACTCTTTAGGGATGCCTGAGATGATCGACGCCGAACCAAACTCTGCCAAGCGTGATTCGCCATCTCAGATGTTCTCCGACGGCGATGGGCTGAAGAAGGTGAGCAGAATAACTGAGAACACGAAGCGTCAACTCAATAGTTGATGAGTGAGGACAGACAGATGACACGTAGAGAAGTGGAATTACATTATGGGGGTGATCATTAGGCCGTGAACGAGGGCAGCACTAAAGCGATTAAGCAAGCAAATGGTACAAAGAGTACGAAAATAAAGCTCATGTGGGTAGGAAGAAACGAGAACCCTTCATAATCAAGACTAAAAATTACCAATAAGATTGAGTGGGACTTTATAGGCCTTGAATGCGGTGAGTGGTTTATGTAGGTGCTTAACATCATTCGCTCTATCGCAACAGCAAAGTTCATTACCTATTTTCTGCTGACGTCCATCCTGAGGACACTTTCTAAAATGTGATTTAAGGCATTGAACTATGATATTATTTACAAACTCCTTGGCTGCAATTTTAGATAATATGCTAAACCTGATTATTTTGAAAGCATTTCAGTCAGTCAAAGAGTATCTTTAGTTTAAAAAGATTTTCTCGTATGATCACAAATAGTTGGCTTGCTGAGCAACCTCCTCGTGGTGCCAGCTGGGTGGTGCGGGATTATCTCGTTCCCACCAATCATTCAGCAGCAATATTCCCGGACGTGGTGGTTTTCCGCTTGGAATGCGCTCTCCCCACATAAAACAATATATGTATGTTTAGCAACAGTACGACGTGGCGGATGTGACTCGCCATTAGATAAAGTCATTGCACTTTGCTTCACTCTGGTGGAGCATTGTATTCTAGCGACCCGATGCTGAAATTGTGGGGGGAATGGGGCCCCAGTTTGGCAAGGTGCATGAACTGAGTAGTCGGTCACCGGCTTTCAATGGGCACGATTCCCTGGATTCGCTCTGCTGCCTTGAGAGTAGGCTATTCGGCCAAAGGCTCGGGGGCTAATGGCCCCTAAGACAACTTCCTACCTCGACCTGGGTAACCGAGTAGTATCTCGCTAGCTGACAAAACCATGGGTCCTGTAACAATAACCACTATGTCGTTCGCTTGCGCTCCTATGCTTCTCACTGCTTAGGTACCTCCATCACATGTCAATCCTAGCTTTGTCAACTATTCCTTTAAATCCACTTCCAATGACAGTCTCGCTCATGTCCAAAGAATCTGACCAGTGGCCCTCCTTTGACATCGATCGTCATTTCGACTGGCAGCCTTTAACGCTAGAACCCTTATGCATGTCGGACAATACGCCGGCCTAGCACGCAAATTACAATCCTCGCTACTGAGGTCTGTTACTTGTCCGATACTCAATTACAGGACTAAGGCACCGTAACTAAGTTGATGTCCCCTGCTGACCTCGGAATCAAATATTTCCTGCATTTGTCTGGTGACATAGAAGCTGCTGCAGCGGGCTTGCCGGCGTTGGCATTGCATTGAGTGACAAAGCTGTGGCCTCGTTGCTTGATTAGTCCCGATTGACAGCCAATTGTGTGCGGTTCGGCTTCAACGCGTGTACAGGATCAATAGGCAGCGTACGGAGAGAGGCAATTTGCAAGTGGTTTCAAGCCTACGCTCCAACCGACTGCAGTTGTGCGTCGGGCAAGGATGACTTTTATCGCAGACCCTACCAGCCTTTGAGTAAAGGCGAAAAATCCGATGTCATCGTTCTTGCCCGAGAGAGGTCAATGCACAGGTCGGTCGCCTTCTGTCACCCGAACATCCTCTTGATAACCATCATACCTTTGATGAGAGTTGCTCTAATAACGGAGATACTTCTCACCTTATGTGAGGACAACTGGCTCTCTCTCCAACGCAAGCGTGCTCACAAACTGACCACATTGCAATCAGCTTCAGATGGAGGGACCGTGTACGAAATTGCAGACCGAGTTTGTCCACCTACCTTGATTAAGATCACTCTCTGGTCTGTGAGGAGTTCCTCGAAACCATAGCACCATACGCTGGATAACAACAGGCTAGCTAACTCCTCCATTTAACTGGCCTATCAATCCTCGTATCAGAGGCATTCGCTAGTGCTACACCTTCAGATGTCGAGCATTACTGGAGTTTCTTGAAACAGGCGTTGTTTTCTTTAAGTCAATCATTCTGTGGAATCACTGGGCGTCGTCTGAGAAGGTGGATCGCTGCTCGATCTCTAGAATTGCTTGGCCATCGACGAGCTATCCAAGCTGATTCAAGCAGCGTTCAAGTAGGCCACAACCTTCACCAACAACTCAAGCAGAGCTTGCATAACGATTGCGAAACTTGGTGGTCTCAATGCGCTTCAGAGATGGAGACAGCAGCTCACTCTGGAAATTTCCGCGAGCTTTTCCAGGCAATTAAAAGTACTGGTCACAGAAGACTTGGTATCAGTGAAGCTATTTGTGAGGTTGATGGATAAGCAATCCCTACACAGGGATGCCCTATGTCCTCGTTTCTCTTCAACTTTGCGATTAAGCGCTCTGGAAGGTCTCCAGGGTACTGGCGTAGAGCTTCTTCCAAGCACGATTGGTTTGGACTATGCTAATATTGCCTTGCTCGGTGACGACCTACAGATTATGCAGGTCATTCTAAACAGCTCGGTGATTAAAGCATCAAGTACGGCATGGTCTGCCCCATCGAAATGCAAAGTCCTACTTCAAGACTGGCATCCACCTACTCCAGTGCTGATTCATGAAGTCGGTCCTGTATGTCTTCCAGGCTGGGGTCAAATATGGAGAACACCACCGGTTGGAGACTCGTAAGGATATGGCACCGAATCGGGGACAACAGAAGATTTGGATGCAAGGCCTGAATCAATAACTTATATAAAAAACGCCGCGTGAAAAGCGCAAAATAAAAAATTTCTTCGTATATATATAATAGCAATTGACTAGACAATAGACAAAGCCAGAAAACAATGAAATGAATGTTCACAATAAGCACAAAGATCAAAAGAATGAAAATAGACAAAAATAGGTTACACCTTGCTTGTCCCTCCGGCCACTAGTGCATAACCACAGTGTCCGGAAGAAAGTAAGAATTGCTTAGGAAATCCACTATTTTAGCTATTAATCGATTATTAACGGTTATCGCATCGAGTTCGAACGTTCCGGAATGTTTTGGTTCCGCACGTGACTAAAAACCATCTGACACCTCGGCAAAAGATATGGGGAACCATTAACCTTGGTAGCTGACCTTCCAATTCTAGAAGTCGAAGGTCAGTAAGAGACTTATAAATACAGCCAAGGTCCGCAGTAGTTGTACAGTGTTTGTTGGCGGCGATTAATACGTTATTTTGTCAAGGTCTTTGGCGTTCTGTTTTTTCCTTCGCTTAGGCCAGAAGCTTTTTGGAGCAGTAAATTGTTATTTTTGGAATTGCGTCTAGTGAGAAGAGTATAATAAATGGCGACGGAGAAAATTGGAAATGTGATGAATTTTGCTGCTGAACAGTTTCAAAAGCTGCTTATAAAACAGCAAGCTCAAATGGAGGCACAAATGAAAATGATCGAAAATCTGACACAATGCCTGAGCTTGCAGACAACAGGAGCAGAGACGCGGGACATGCAGGGGGGTGCTGTTGATCTTCTTACGAATGCAATCACTGAATTCAAGTATGACGCGGATTCTGGATGCAGATTCGAAGCGTGGTTCAAGCGCTGGGAATACATGTTCCGGACGGGCTTCATTCGTCAGGACGACTCCTGGAAGGTGCGATTGCTACTCCGCAAGCTCGGAATAAATAAACATTCAAAGTTCATAGACCACATTCTGGCCAAACAGCCGAAGGATCTGACGTCTGACGAAGTAGTGTCGCAGCTGAAGGAAATTGTTGGTGTCGGTATCTTTGTTTAGTATTCGCTATCAATGACTGAAAATTGTCAAACAGGAATTGGACGACTTTGGGGTCCTAGAAGACATGATTAACCGTGAGTGTGGACGTTTCAAACTACGCTCTTTAACGGACGATCAGTTTAAGTGTCTCATTTTCGTCAGCGCTCTACAATCCCCCAGTGATCCGCACGCGGCTTTTAGTTAAGCTGGATCAGGATTCTGATCTGACACTGAAGGCCTTCGTAACCGAATGCAAACGGCTGCTCACTCTAAAACACGACACTGCCCTGGTCGAACGAAATGGTCTCGCACCACCAGATACCGTGCAACTGGTGAAAAAGGCCAAGACCGTCAACCGAAGCAAACCCTTCAAGGAATCTACGAACAATTCGCCCACAACATGCTGGTCATGCGGCGAATGGCATTTTGCGCGCTTCTGTCCCTTCAAACATCATATTTGTCAAACCTGCCATAAGTTTGGGCACAAAGAGGAATGCTGCAGTCAGGTCCGGTCGAAGAAAGTGAAGAAGTCTTATCGAAAGGGGAATTCTAGAAAGGATGGCGTAGAGTCTCTGTCCATAGTTGCCGCATTCCAAAGCGAGTGTAAACCGAGACGACGATTCATCAATGTGTTGATAAATGGGATCCCAACGAAACTGCAATTTGACACGGCCTCGGACATCACGATTATTTCCAGGAGCATATGGAATCACATAAAGAGGCTGAAGATGGTCGAGTCTCAGAAAGTTGCACATAATGCATCCGGCGGTGTGTTAAACTTAGTGGGCGAACTTACTTGCAAGATTGCTTTCCAAGGTGTGGAAAAGTCGGGAACATGCTACATTTCAGACCATCATCATCATCATTATACATGTCAGCTAGAGATGGTAAAGCAAATCCGCTATTGTACCGCAATACATAAAGGAAATACATACATACATACAATACATAAAGGAAAAATAAATACGACAGTTGAATGCCAGCTGAGCTACCAGCAACGGATACGCATCGTTCCGGTAAGCTACCAGCCAGCTACTAGGCAAAAAGAAAAATTTAATTACGTTTTACCCTACGAAATAAGATCGTAGATGGAGGGGGAGGCTAAAGGGATGGGGAGGGACAAAGGAACTCACAGCAGGAACGCCACTGAGGTCGGCTCCTTGCCATATCAGCAAGTGTATCCAGCCAAACGTGTTCACCGTCTTTTGGACCCCAACCAGGGAGCCGTGAAGCTCCAACTGAGGCCAGCTCCGAAGTGAGGGCCTTCATTCCTCTGGACCAAGTCATCGCTTGGCCACCTCTCCTCTTCTTCCACCCATATCCCCGGTGAGCAAACAACGCACGTCGAGGGAGTCGGTGGGCTGGCATGCGCAACACGTGGCCCAGCCATCGGAGCCTGGTGAGTGAAATGACGGTGCTGAGCGGTTCATTCCCTTTTCCTAGGCCGTAAACAAGGCGTCGAACACGCTCGTTACTCACGCGGTGTTCCCACCAGATGTGAGCCAAACTGCGAAGGCACCGATGGTCGAACGTAAGTAGCCTCTTCATGTCCGCCGATCTTAGGGGCCAGGTTTCGCAACCGTACAGTAAGGTCGAACGTACCGCTGCACTGTACACTCTACTCTTCAGGGCGAGAGTGAGGTGGCGCCGTCGCCATAGGTGGCGAAGGTTAGCAAAAGCACTTCGAGCTTTCGCTATGCGGTTCGTGATCTCGTCTTCGATCCCAAGGGCGCTGATACAACTTCCCAGGTAATTGAATTTCTGAACGACTTCTAGCTGATCCCCACCAAGGGTCAGCACACATTTCAGACCGGCTGAATTTGAATCTTCTTGGCCTCGACTGGATTGAAAAGTTGCAACTCCTCGATGTTCTTTTGAATCAGATCTGCAACCGAGTTCGAGCAAGTCCAGCCCATCATAAGTCCGTCGAAGACATGACATACCCTGAAGCGAAAATTTGCCTCTGACTTTCAAGATGGCTTGGGCCATTGTACGAAATTCAAGGGGACGCTGAACTTGCGATTAGGTGCTAAACCAGTGTTCAAGGCTAAAAGACCGGTACCATATGCAGCCATGTCAACCGTTGATCAAGAACTCGATCGACTGGAACGTGCCGGAGTCATCACAGCCGTCAACTACTCATCATGGGCCGCACCTATTGTCGCAGTGAGATGATAACACACAGTACGTCTGAAAATACAGAGGGCCCATGGGCGACTTGTGCCGCACCACCCAAAGCTCCATCCACACACCTCATATCCAGAGTACATCCGAGAGAGAGTCCGGGAGGCATGTGGACGGGAGCCCCGTTTCCTCAACGGAGCCTGCGCATACTGCTTTAGCGTGCACAGCATCAGCATTCCAGACTACCTAATTTGGGAAACATGCGTACCAGACATACACGGGACGCAGGATGGACCTAAGTTAGCTCCACACTGGATGGAACCAGTCCTTGAGAATAGCAAGGCCACGCTCGCAAGGCCGTGCATCCAGTTCCCCAGCAAAGTTTAACAGTCTCGTAGAGCCAGTATATATATATATATATATATATATATTCACAGTCTGTTAACAGACATTGTGCCATCAGAACCATGGCAGAAGAAAAAGGTGAAGAAGATGTGAACATGAACTGCGATTAAAAAATATGGGAAACGATTTTTTTGGTTTTACACACGCCATTTTGTATTTTTTGTCTTGTTTTGTGTTTTTGTGTGCATCAAAGGGATGGTAAAATGGCAGAACATTGACGCCACTGATGTCTGTTGCGGGCCATGACGTCTAATGTTTCCAACCACTGAGATTCAGCATCACGTGGTCCCCAACCTGGAAGACGGACTGGTCCGACTGCCGCCAAACTTGAGGTTGCCTTCTTCATGATCCTTCGCCACGTCATTGGCTGTCCACCGCGGCACTTTTTCCAATCGCTCCCTGGGAGTGCAAATAGCGCTCGACGTGGAAGGCGATGGGCTGGCATGCGCAAAACGTGCCCGAGCCAACGCATGCGATGTCGGAGAATAACATCCTGAAGACTGGCACTATTCGCCCCAAGCACGCGGTCCCGCACCTCTGCGTTGCTTACGTGGTGTTGCCACCACACCCGAGCAATCCTTCGTAGACAGCGATTGTCGAAGACTGACAGCCGCTTCATATCTTCCGAGCGAATAGGCCAAGTCTCACAGCCGTACAAGAGTACTGCACGGACGGAAGCATTGTACACCCTGCCTTTGAGCTTGAGACTGACATCACGACGACGCCATAGGTGTCGCAGCTTGATGAATGCAAGGCGGGCCTTTGCAATCCGTTGTGAGACTTCATCTCCAACACCGCAACCAGTCGAGATGTAACTTCGTAGATAAGTAAAACAAGTGACTTGTTCCAGAACATGTCCAGCAATGGTGAGCGCAGGTTCAGGCACTTGCCAGTCCTGGAGCAGCGTTTTACATTTTCTCGGAATGAAGCACAAGCCGTACTTAGACGCCTCCATCGCCAGGCGGTTCAAAGCGCTCTGGACGGATTGTAGGTCGTCCCCCAACAAGGCGATATCATCGCCGTAGTCCAAGTCCGTGACTCTGTCTCCAGGGATGAGCTCAACATTGCAGTCCTGGACACCTTCCAGTGCTCTTTGGAGAACATCTTCGATGGCGAAATTGAAGAGGAAAGGTGAAATAGGGCAACCTTGGGGAACACCGCTTGTCACAGCAAAAGAAGAAGAGTGCGTGCCGTAAGCCCTGACTTTGCCCGACGTGGGGTTGTAAAGTTCTTTCAGGAAGGTTACAAACTTGTCGGGCACACCTTTCTTCAGTAAACAGTTCCACAACGCAGATCTATCTACCGAATCAAATGCCGCTCGGATGTCCAAAAACACTACGATTGTTGGCCGCCGGTGGATGTGACGAAGTTTGAGAACTTGCCGAAGCGTGAAGATTTGGTCGATGCAGCCGTGGCCTTTACGAAATCCGGCTTGTTCTTCTCGGGAAATCTCCTCTCTAGTCGTTGAAAGGTTGTTAAGTAGGACCGACACGAAGATTTTGGATGCGACAGAGATTAACGAGATTCCACGGTAGTTGCAGCAATCGGCGCGGGAGCCCTTCTTGTGAATCGGAACAATGACAGATCCTCCCCATGCGTTCGGAACGTTCTCCTCAGTCCAAACTTTCGTGAACAGCGATAGGATTTCGCTGACAAGTACACTCCCGCCATCTTTGAATAGAGCCGGTGGTAGGTTATCGGGACCCGGTGCCTTGTGGCGTTTCAAAGATTGGATTGCATTTCGAATCTCTGCTTCATTTGGGGGGAGGGGGCTGTGGAGACAGGCCAAGCATCATAAATTGGGGCTAGAGATGTCACATGCGGCTGTGTTGGGTGGTTGAATTGAAGAGCGAAAAGCTCTGATCAGCAACACAATCACCTGTGAACGTTGGTGATCTTCGTGCCGTCTGATACGCAAATCGTCTGGCTGACAGACGTGAAAATTGCAACCAGTGGCCCTGATGATGTAAGATAGACGGCGGAAGTTGCCAGCCGATGCAGCGGCTTCCATCTCATCAGCTTGTTTTGACCATCAAGATTCACGATTAGAACGAAGGCTTGCTTTCAGCTGTTGCGTAATAGAACGGCGGTGTTCCTTGTACTCTGCACCAGCAGGCACCGCCCGTCGGCGATCCAGCAATTCCGAGGATCTTCGCGAGATCCAGCTTTTGGGAGTGGAGCGAGCGAGGTCACAGCTAGACAAACCGGCCGACAGCAAGGCTTGTTGCAGATTTGACCAGTGTTGATCAACATCCAGAGTGTGAGAGCCAGTAGAGCCAGTAATATAGGCGGAGAGTGCTAGACAGATAGGCACACTGTCAACACTCACATCAAGAGCAGCCGCAAAGAGAAAACAACGAACACAGAATTTGAAAGAAAATAAACACGCGAAATTGATATGGGACATGCTGCAAAACTACAGAACTGAGCAAATCATACAAAGTAAAATATTTTTCATTCAGTGTAAGTCCGTGTAGCCCAACTGCGACCAAGGAGCATGATGTGTTCAGCACCAACTACAGCAAGTGTGCTAGTGCCGACGGCATCCCGCCAGAAGTATAGAAACATGGCGGACCCGCGTTGGTGACTGTTATAATCTTCTCACTAGATGCAACTCCAAAAAAACAATTTACTGCTCCACAAAACTTCTAGCCCAACCGAAGGAAAAAAGCAAAACGCCAATGACCTTGACAAAATAACATATTAATCGCCGCCAACGAACACTGTACAACGACTGCGGACCTTGGTTGTATTTATAGGTCTCTACTGACCTTCGACTTCTAGAATTGGAAGGTCAGCTGCCAAGGTTAGTGGTTCCCCATATCTTTTGCCGAGGTGTCAGGTGGCTTTTAATCACGTGCAGAAGAAGAACATTCCGGAACGTTCGAAATCGATGCGATAATCGTTAATAATCGATTAATCGCTAAAATAGGGAATTTCCAAGGCAATTCTTACTTTCTCCCGGACACCTCCCCTCCTGAGATATGGTCCGAGGTATAAGACGAAAGCCTGGGATTAACTTGCAGTCTTCGGGACGGTGTTCTCTGCCTGTCGGTCCACCTCCTTGGCAGAAGCGCCCGAGAACTTTGTTCCGATGTTCTTGTTCTGGATTCGTTGCTCGACTTTGTGCAGTCGTCCACTGTTACCTTCGGCAGGTTGAAAGTTTCCACCAGTAAATCGAACGGGAGGTCAGTAGGCCTTTCTTGTTCTGGCTGGCACAATGTGGGCCGTAACTGGTTTGCATGCCGTGGCCAAAGCTGTGCGCCCACCATCACGTCATACATGACGTTTCCGCGCTTGCTTTTGACCGTTCCTGGCGTCCATTTCGCATGGCCTTCCCGGTAGTCACGTACTAGCACCTTCTGTCCAAGCGTGAAAGATCGCTTCTTGGCTCCATGCCGCCGGTTAAAATCCTGTTCCATTCTGCGGTTTCTTTCACAAACAGAGGACTCCGAGCCCGGTCGGATGGCGTCGAAAGGCATGCGGAGCTTCCGGTTCATCATGGCCTGTGCTGGAGAGACTTCGTCTGGCGCTTGTGGATTCGGTGTTGATCGGCAGAGGAAAAGGAACCGGTCAACCACCTCCTCTATACGTCCCTCCCCTTTTGATTTGTGGAGAGCTCGTTTGAATGTATCGACAAACCTTTCTGCTTGGCCATTCGACTGTGGGTGAAACAGCGGCGAGAGGACGTGCTGTACGGCGCATTGCTTGCAAAACTCCGTAAACGTTGCTGAAGTAAATTGTGAGCCATTGTCGGTGACAATTGTCTCAGGACAGCCGAATCTGCTAAAGGTTTGGCGCAGTTTCGATATGGTGGCATTGGTGGTGGTGTTCTCCATAAGAAATACTTCAGGCCACTTGCTGTATGAATCGACGATAATGAGAAAGCTTCTGCCGTTGATCGGTCACGCAAAGTCGACATGGATGCGGCACCATGGCTTAGTAACTATTGGCCATGAACAGAGTTCTGCTTTTTGTGGCGCTTTCAAGACACTGGCACACTTTTGACAGCGTTTAGCTATTTCTTCTAGCTGTTTGTCCATAAAAGGCCAATATACATAACTGTGGGCAAGCGCCTTCATCCGGTTGATTCCAGGATGCCCTGCGTGTAACTTCCGAATAAAGCGCTCCTGAAGTGCCTTGGAGATGACCACTCTTTCTGAAAACAGTATGCAGTCGTTTACAACACTTGGTGCACCACGTGGGGGTTGAGGAGAAGGTGCCTCTTGAGCTGAAGTACAAGGGCAAAGGGAGCAAGCAAGATTGTATGAATTATCGTGGCATCAACTTGCTGAGTTGTGTGGGCAAGGTGATTGCCCGAGTCCTGTTCAACCGCCTCGCCAGTCAGGTTGTGGAACCTAACGTGGCGGAAGAGCAGTGTGGAATCCGTTCGGGTCGCATCACTCTAGATATGGTGTTTGCGGCTCGTCAGTTGCAAGAGAAGTGCAGAGAACGACACCAGCAGTTGTACTCGCATTTTTTGATTTCACCAAGGCATTTGAAACGTTGAACCGAAAGGTAATGTGGCTGGTTTTGGGTAAATTTGATTGCCCGCGTAAGTTTGAAAGTTTAATTGAATGTCTGCACAGTGGTATGCGAGCGAGGGTACAGCTGAGTGGACAGACCTTGAATGACTTTGCAGTTGTCTCTGGTGCGAAGCAAGGCTGTGTCTTAGCTCCTGCCCTTTTTAATATATATCTTCATGCCATGATGCCTTGTGCTTTTGATGCTGCTTGTGCTTACGGTGTTCGTGTGGAGCACCGTATTGATGGTGGGTTGCTGAACATCCGTCGTTTCCGTGCGAGAACCGTAGTCTGTGAGATAAACATCAGTATATGGCTGTTCGCTGAAGACTGTGCGTTGTTTGCACACTGCGCGGATGAGTTGCGGCACATGACTAATGCTCTGATTTCGACAGCGGCAAAATTCCGGCTTACTATTAACACAGGCAAAACTGTCTCTCTTTCAGCCTTCACCGGAGGTGCAATCTACAATATTGTCGCGAATCAGCATTGGTGATGAACTATTGGAAACCATCTCCCGCTTCCGTTACGCTAGGAGTGTCATGTCGACGGACCAGCAGCTTCCCAGTGAGCTGCGTATTCGCATGTCGAAGGTACCGGCGGCTTTCGGGAAGCTAGAGTACCGAGTGTGGAACAACCATCAGCTTACAGTTGACACGAAGCGGATGGTGTAAAAACCCATGGTGCTGTCCGTTCTTCTATACGGCAGTGAAACGTGGGCGACGTACTGGTGGGATGTACGATATCTCGAGCTGTTCCATCAACAATCTTTGCGACGGATTCTGAGAATCGGTTGATGCGATAGAATTGCGGACACGGAATGGTTGCGCCGGTGGAATGTATGCAGTGGACAGCATACTTTTGCTGAGACACCTGAGGTGGCTCGGTCATGTGTGGCGTATGAATTCGACATGGATACCGAAACAGCTATTATATGGTCAGTTGAGTATTGTGAAGCGGCATTGTGTGTCCTGGATCCCAGACAAAAGAAGGATATATATATATATATATATATATATATATATATATATATATATATATACATTACGCCAATAACCGTGAATCGATGCTTCAACGGCCGTAGCGCAGTGGTGGTAGGAAGAGGGTCGCCTTGTCTGTTGCACACGGCAGAGTGAATAAGCGAAAACATGCTACTGCTGGCGACTCCCTATTTGCATCTTCACATGCACATACTCTCCCCGTCCCGTTCCACTTAACGCACTACTTCCTCTAATCCGGTTCGTCACCACCAATATGGTTGCTCAACAATGCAATCGTAAGCCTGCGCGCAAAGCACTCAACATCGAGTGCAGGAAAGCGCGCACACTACTAAACCGGAACTCGAGTAAGCGCCCCGAGCGTTGCGCTGCACTGGTCGCGATAGAACTGGTGCGCTGCAACATCGATATTGCGGCGCTCAACGAGACAGGCTTGCTGAGCAAGGTAAGTTGCATGAAGCTGGTGCCTGCTACACATTCTACCGGATGGGCAACGCCACCTCAGGCAGCGATGCATTCGAGAGGCTCGAGTAGTGAGTGTGGAACTACAACCAGCTTACCGTTGGCATAAAGCGGATGGTCTACAAGTCCATAGTGCTGTCCGTCCTTCCATACGCAGCGAAACATGGACGATGGACCGGCGAGAGGTGAGATATCTCGAGCAGCTTCACCAACCGTGTCTGCGAAGGATTCCGCGCATCGGTTGGCGCGACAGAGTTGCGGACACGGAGGTGCTGTGCTGAAGTGGAATGTAGGCAGTGGACTGCATACTGTTGCTGAGACAACTGAGGTGGCTCGGTCATGTGTGGTGTATGGATTCGACGCGGATACTGAAGCAGCTGTTATATGGACAACTGAGTGTGGGGAAGTGGCATGCGGGGAAACCGAAGCCTTGTTATCAGGACATGATTAAGGTGAGCATATCACGTTCTAATGTTGATTTCAGATGTTGGGAATCGGAGGTCGTTGATCGGGGTGCATGGCGCGAACTGATCAAGGGCAGTTGCATAGGTTCAGGAGAAAGCCCTTGTGCATGCGGAGAAGCGGCAGGTGTGAAAGCGACAGACACCGATGGAGTGTACACCATCGACGCCGAGCGCATGGTACTGTAGCACCTACGGTCGCGAGTGTCTGAGTTAGGCAGGTTTAGTGAGCCACGAGCAAAGCCACTCCAGCCCAGTATCAAAAGCACGACCGGTCCTACTGAAAATGTAAACAGAACCGGCGCGGTGTTGGTAGGTGCGCTGCATGCGTTCTTATTTGATTTACTAACTGCATGCTTAAGTGCTGAAATTCTTTATTTCAGGTGATAGGTTTGCTATATTGTCTTAATGCTTACTTTTTTACCACATTATAGTGGCTAACTGAATAATCGGTTGACTTGCATCTGTCGATTCAATGAAAGGTGTTAACTTAGTTAAATATCATCGCATTTTTTGCATAAGCTTTTCGATCTTCTTTCTGCCACCTTGAATGTATCGCGAATAAACAGAGTAGATCTTTACTTCATATGTTAACTCAGCAAAGTTAAGTAGAAGTATCCGCACGCTTTATTCGACTTATTTTATTTGATATCGTTGTTTCAAGTGATTGGCTTTTGCGTGACATCCCCGGTGTGGCTGAGCTTGATGTGCTTGTTGACAAGGTGCCTACCTGTCTACTACCCGCTATCTCATCTACGCTGGCTCTAGGAGACAGTGGTGTTAAGCTCAAAGAATGGTTCTGTGAATAAGGTTTGTGCGTGGAGCGGGCTACGGCCTAACCACCGTCTTGTGTGCGCTTGATTCCCCGAATACAACGTGCTTGTGTTTGCCTGTGAAAGGGTGTGGATGGGCTCCGCTGATGAAACTTGACTCCCATCTACATGCCTCCCGGTCTTATTCCTTGAGGGTTTACATCGGATATGTGGTGTGTGGATTGAACTGTGGGTGGTGCAGCGCAAACCACCCATGGACCCTCTGTAGATGCAGGCGTCCTGTGGCTGTCACTGTGGAGGCCGCAGTGACAGGCAAATCCGGATGCTGCGAACCATGTATATCATATAATGGAAAAAAGTTTCGCCTGTCTAAGTATGTTAGCCTGAATCAGCATTATTTGCCTGGACTAACGAATGATGGTAAGTCAACATTGATGAAGCATTTAATTTCATGTGAATGGTGGAATACTGCTGGAGGCGAGATTGTCCATGTTTCTCATAGTTCACATTTGGCTGGAGTTAGTTCTGGAGGATCTTACATCGTGTAAATCAACTGAACGCTTCGTTGATAACTCAGTTATTGAGACCACAATTATATATATATATATATATATATATATATATATATATATATATATATATATATATATATATATATATATATATGTACGGATCACAACTGGTTAAAAAAATGGAAAATCTATAAAGGTGAGTATACTTCAAGTATTTTTCATTTGTTTTTGTTATACTTGTACTAAGCTATATATCAAAAACAGACATAATCATTTAAAATGTGTGACAGTTTTTGCATAAATGAACTGCAATCATCTGTTCCTCTTTAAGGACGCCAGCAACAAATGATACCGTGACATGCAGTTTGGGGATAACCAAATTATTGGTAGGATGACTGAAAATATGCTCATATTTTATACATGCTTCTATACATTTATGGTATTGAAATGTGAAACATATTGTATTGTAGTATCAAGCATTTTCATTTTCGTCAGTTTCTTGGTAAAATGTGTGTAAACTATAATTCAGTTAACGTTCTTTCCTTCAACATGGATCGCAAAATGTATTCTGTAGATGTAATCGCCATGATAAAAGCTGACGGTGTTCTGAAAGCCAGAATTGACATTGCGCCTCCGGGTGATGACAAAACACGGATGAAGATGATATCTACGGTGATTCAGGATGTTCAATCTCTTGATCTGTCAGCGAGGCAATTACGCAGTGACGCTGAGACTAGATTAGCATTGCTTCATGGATTAGTAGTAGTCATGTGGAGGGCGAACCAGAAAGTATCAATAAAAGTTTACGAGAGGAAGGTGCTGCCCCTATGCCTGCTTCTCCAATAAACACTCAAAAAGATATCAAACCTAGACTATGGAGGAAAGAAGACTTCTGTCCATGACCACAGACACAGAGACAATGGTCCGAATATGCGCCTGACTTCCTAAAGGAGGATCTTACACCGTGTAAATCGACTGAAGAATTCTCTGATAACTCAGTTATTGAGCACACGAGTAGGCAGACAAATGAGTGCGCCCGTTCAAAAAGTGACCAATCATTCAGTATAATCACGGCTGAAACGTGTGCCATTCTGCTTATCTCTGACTATAGTCCATTACTATGAAGGCACATGTATTGGGATCCTGAACAACAAGTCCACAATGCAGCCATCAGTCAAACAATGAATTGGAACAGATTTGACATAACCATGAGCTGTCTTCATCTGTCATCTGTCAATTTCCAAGCAGATAATCTTCTCAAGGATTTATGAGATTCTTCCCCACGGAAGAAAATTTGAACGTACATGATACCATATTACAGCCACCATGGACTAAAACGGTGCATCAGAAATAAAGACAATTAAATGCAGGTAGAAACAGTGTCATTGCAACTC
Source organism: Dicrocoelium dendriticum (assembly GCA_944474145.2). Lineage (NCBI taxonomy): Eukaryota > Metazoa > Platyhelminthes > Trematoda > Plagiorchiida > Dicrocoeliidae > Dicrocoelium > Dicrocoelium dendriticum. The sequence goes on along the minus strand of OX104066.1, from coordinate 26,870,076 downwards.
CTTTAGGCTCTGTTGCCTATCTGGATCTCTACCAAGGAGCTCAGGCCAAATATGACAAGACATTGGATTTGGGATATGGCATTGTTAGGGGCCTAATGGGCAAGCTCCTGAAGGGGTGGTCCTATCACATTCTTCTTGTTACATACTAGCCGTTCATGAAAGCGCTAACCGACGACATAAGAGCAACGGGAACAGTTCGAGGGAATAAGACCGACAAGTGCCCCATCGACACGGAGACCCTGCGAAAAGTAATATAGTACTTAGGATTACAGGTTTGACAGGTGAGATGACGTGTTTGTTTTGTGCATGAATAATAACTCCGTTATGAATCTTGTCACTAACTCTGTTGGTGGACATCCTCTGACAAAAGAAAAGAGGTGGTCAGCGAAGGACAAAAAACATACTCATTGAACAATCTGACATTGTTAGCGAGTATGGCACTTCCATGGGACGAGTGGATCGACTGGACCAAAATGTCGGTCAATATAGAATCAGTTTTCGCAGCAAAAAGGGATGGTGGTCGCTATTCGCTTCTCTCCCTGACGCTGCAATGAACAATGCTTAGCATGTGTACAGAAAAGCACCTGCAACTGAGCAAGAGCAACATATCAGGCCTTCCTTCAAATAAGCTGTCGTCAAAGTTTACTTACAAGTGCATGTAGCGGATACAAATGTCGCACAAAATTTTATTGCACCCTGTAGCAAACGCTCAAAAGTTGAGGACTGAATCAGGAAATCTTACTCTGTACACCACTTCGAATCCACGCCAAAACAAAGAAGACGTCGTCCATGTGGAAATAAGGCTAATCTACTCTGTCCAGTAGGTGATGTGCCATTACACGCAGCCTGCTCTGGGGCATACCACACAGGAGCAATGGAACACATCTTATGTGCAAGTTTGGGCTGCATATATTTTTATGATAGGTAACTGTCTGTTATATTATATCATTGAAAGGAACATTAAACATCATCACTTCAAATCTACAAACAATTGTGTATTTGCTTCCAGAATGCAACTTGTTTCTTAAAAAAAGCATCATGTTTTCGAAAATAACACAAATTTTCAAAAGTACTATTTTCCATAACATGTAAAAAAGAATAAAATTTAAAATCTCAGCATTTGGAAGGAATCACTGAAAGAACTACTCACCAACAGGGGAGTTTTCAATCGCAGAAGTTGCGTCCGGTCGTCGGAATTTGCCAGGAGAGATGCGTGTCTTCGGAATCGTCCAAGAAGCCAGTGACTTCTGAACCAAACGCCTAGAAATTTTGAGTGTGCTCCCTCGGTCAAGGTTATTCGTGGAGGCGTTTGATACAATGGACGTTGGGGAGACAGGACAATGTACAGGGGAGGATATGGGCACTTTGTGCGAATCAACAGTGTTTACTCGGGTCGAATGTACAAGTTTAGGCGAGGGTGAGGACGAGTAGACCTGTCCATTGAGATTGAGAGTCCGATGCATCCAGTCGATTTCAGACTGACTGAGCTGATCGTTGAGGTGGATGGCTTCCAACCGAGGATCAACAAAAGCCGAGGGGTCTTCATTGTTCACGGGAGAACATATGGGACATATCCAATTTCCTGGAGAAAACAAAAAAAACAAAAATCCAAGGGGTTGCGTTCATTGAGCACTAGTGCAGATGATGTCGCCGTTACTTCTCAGCCTCCGTAACTGAGCAACCGACTCCACCGTTGAATTGATTCCCCTTCCTTTGGTGTGTAATTTGCATGTGTGGTATAACTCGTCACCCAAGTGCAGAAAGTAGTATGGTTGACAATATCAGTAGTCGCCAACTGCACACGGAATGAGAAAATCGCCTAACAAGAGCACATCGGTATAGTCGCTTTCGATCTTTCATTGGAGAGTATATAACTGTAAGTTTGTGTGCGAAGGAATATCGAGTATTCGTGATCAGATGTGGCGACTAATTGAGGGCGGGCAGAGTGTGATGTGCGGCCGCACCACTCGGCTGTGATAGCACAATCACGACACGCCGCAAGTAAATCATGAAAAAGTCGTGCCAACAGGGCCAATTCAAAGACAGCAAAAGGAAGCACACATGTAGCTCAAGACTGAAAATGTGAGTGGCATCTGAGAACACTTCATGTCACATTTCGACACGAATGACAGTCGCTGATTAACACGGTGTATGGAGACCTGCGGTTTCTTGCTAGCGACCTATGCTCCAGACTCAGCGACCCCGCTCCTGTATGAGTCAAGACGCCCTGGTTATGTAAGCCGGCGCGTGCCCGCTGGCAGAATTCAGTATTGATCACTTTATATAGTAGTGGGCACCTGTGATCAAGGATAACCAATCACTTAACGCATTCAGGGGGTGACAGGGAATTACAGATCATCAGCCAAAAGTCGATGCCCCATCTCTACGGAAGACAGAAAACTTAGGAAGGTCTAAAAAGGTCTCCTGACAATTGCACGAAATTCCCAGGTAATTGCGCTGCTAGATGCAATACAAGCATCTCAGTCTGTGAACTGAAGGATTGGGAGGGGGACATCTATTAGCTGGGTGCGGACATGTGTAAAAGAGCTGAGGTAAGAAAGTAAAACGACCAACTCAAGATCGGCCAACTTATGCGTAACCAAAAAATACTGGTGCTCTTGAGGAAATCTACGTTAACATAGAAACTGATATGCAAACAAACAGCCAAAGAATAGCGAGTAACAGTTGTTAGGAGGGCATCAGTAGTAAGGCACTATGGACAGCAATTGAGCAGCCAAACGACGTTGAGAAATGCCGGAAACACTGTTAAACAAAGGACTACACTGTTATGACAAGGACGAAGCACATAAATCACCTTCGGGCAAATGTGAGACAGGTGGATCTAGGCACGACATGTGGAAGCCACGGTCACAGGAATCACACAAGAGTAAATCGGACCCAGGTTCAACGTTTTCTCGAGTAGAGGCCTTGGATTTCGAGCGACATAGACAACAGCGCTTGCATTCCACGCAGCACCAGCGCAGAGAGCGTACGTGGGCAACCAACTCTGGGGGCATCTTCAAACATGTCGGATGACCTAAAACAACGGAAGAACATAAGAAGGAACAAAGAACAAAATAAGTTAAGACAAATGATGGTTAATATGAAACAGTGAGAATGAAAAATTTGGGACAAAAGTAGTCCTAGGTGTTAGATAAGCGAGTGTTCAGTTTTATCTTTGACATGCAATACTGCACTGGCCTAGGTCATAATGTATAGGATGGACATAAATCCCACACTTTCTATGGAAAATGATACGTGAGTGATTTAAGTGACGAATATATCCAAGGATGCTAACAGAGTTCGAAGTGGCTTTCGTTTGGATTTTACCAGTGACTAGATGTGCATATATATTCTAGAAAATCGCGCTGCTATCATAAGCGCTATGGTCTGTACAGAATATAATGAAGACGCTCGCCACCGGCGTCGGCCCCAAAACAGCCTCCGAAGCTGTGCTCTGGTCCAAGTACGCAGTGCCATCGATTATTAATGTCACCTGTAACGATCAAGATGTCCTTATTCCAAGTTATTAGAACAAACAGGACCGCCTGAGGTTAATCTCTGATGGCTTCCACATATGCAAAAATCTTATATCCGGTAGTGGCCCAATGACTCTGGCTGAGCTTTGAAACCGAACCGTACATCTGTGACAATTCATTTGGGTCCAAGCTAGAGGAAAAAGCATATTCTGATGAGCGACTACAATGATATAAACGACGCGAACCAAGGGTTCGGCATCTTTGATGACAGTGTGTAAGAACAGCTGCTGGAATCCGAGAATGGCAGTTTAAGATGCGTTACGGCACTAGTGGCTATTTGCGTTTTAGGGACTTGGCACACAACCACTTCGACAGCGTATGGAGTGTGCGTGGCGTGATGACGGTTGAGAGCAAAAATGCGAAGTGGCATCCTAAGTTGAAAATCGAATATCATCCATGTTAGCCAGAAGTGACACCACGGATGGTCTAAGAGGAAATTCGGAAGGAATGGAAAACAGAAGAAAAAGAAACACTGATAGCTGGATCATACATCCAAATGTTATACTCTGGATGCACAGTCTGAGATTGATCTGTAGTACCTTTTTGATAGGGACAAATTGAGTGTTAGGAAACAAGGAATATGTTTGGAACCGATGGCGAAGTCTCTGTGTCAAAAGGCGAAATTTTGTAAGCCCAAAAAATTCACTAACTGATCGTTCAGCCAACATTCGTAGACGCTAAAGCGAGTGGGTTTGGAAAGTACAGTCACTTTTGATTGTCGAACAACGTCGTGTTGCTAGCTGGGCGGTTCGGGCATTTCCTCTTCCGGCGGATGGTCAAGTGGCAATGTTCCCGGTGAATTTCCACTTGGCAAGCGTCCTCCCCAAAAGGAGCCACAAATGTCTGCTCAATAACACTGAAAGAGCATCTGATCCCGTGGCCTTGTTCAATTTCAGCAGTCTGATCTTACGTTCGACCTCTGAGCGAGAGAGCGGATCCAAGGGGGAAAGGCAGTCCAGGGAGCAGAGCGATCACTGGTCAGTGAGAAATCTGACAATTCCTTTCAAACTGCTCAGTCCAACGCTCCAAGTGTTTCGACAAGTGTGCATAGGCTGTTCACTCTAGTCACATATAGATTAACTAACATCAAGTCTCCTACTATCTTTTCCCATATCAGACAAAATAACTTGTGATGGTTACCAAGAGTAACGGTCACCTTCATCTCCGGCGCACGATAAGACCACTTGGATTCGCAGTCGCTCTTCAGGCTAGGACGGAGTTTCGCCCTGAGGTCTTTGCAAGTACCCTTGCGTACGCTTCCAGCCTGAAGGTGCCGGCGATCATTCAGACTGCGTAGAGGCGCAATGTCCAGCTTAGATCTAACACACGCGTATATGTTTGCTACTAGGAAGGTTTGGTGAACAAGAGGATCAGTGACATTCAACGGTATTCAGTGAGCGCTCAATCAATTCGAATGCCAGCGTACTGAGATACACATTCAGAACATTTGGATTCCCCAGTTGGTGGGTGTCTATGTGCTCACAGCGTCGTCACAGGCGTATGCCAAAACGCACCAGCAGATCAGCACATACAAGTGCGTGGTCAGTATTCACACACGTGTTCCAAATAGAGCGACAGTTTTGGACGAAGCATCTAAAGCGGTAACTGATCGCAAGGTGATCAATTTGCGACCATGGCTGGTGGGGTGCAGGTCAACCTCCAGCAGGTGATGTGCAGAAGTTTGCACACGTAAGAAATAAGCGAGCATTTTCACACAAATGAAGTAACCGCTCAAGGTTTTAATTACTACGGGAGTATATACCGTGTCGGATACCCAAACGAAGCTCAACGGTGGAGGACTTTTTAACTTGAGCGTTCAGAACCCCAAAAGACACTACAGCATCCGCGCATATACTGCGGCGAAGGAGCTGGTTGAGTTAATGATAGAAGTTGTCTTTCACCGAGTCAGCGCAACAGCATGTCCGCACGTATGTGGTCGCGACAGAAACCAACTAGCCCCGCGCGACTTCGAAGCATTGACCGAGCCAGCCAGTCGGACGACACATACCGCTATTAAATGGGACGTGATCGTATATATATATATATATATATATATATATATATATATATATATATATATATATATATATATATATATATATATATATATGGTAGACTGCATCCGGTTTCGGATTTTCCTGTCACTGTGGTCAGCCACAGAACGCCTGCGCCTACAGAGGGAGAATGGGTGGCTTGTTCTGTATCACTCACAGCTCCAACCACACACCCCATATCCAGTGTAAAACCGAAGGTATAAAACCGGGAGGCAGTGGATGGGAGCCAGGTTTCATCAACGGAGCCGGCCCACACTCCTTCATAGGCAAGCACAAACACGCCGTACTTGGGGATCCAGCGTGCACAAGGCGGTGGCTGGACCGTAGTCCGCTCCACACTCAGTGCATGGAACCGCTCTTTGACCCTAGCACGGCCACAAGGACCGTGCACCCCGTCCCCTCCAACAACGACCAATTGTCTCCTAGAGCCAGTATGAACGAGGTAGTGGGTACTAGACAGGTAGGCACCTTGTCAACATGCACATCAAGCGCAGCCACACCGGGGATATCAAGCAACAACCAATCACTCGAAATAACGTTATCATATAAAGTGTATCTGTTAAGGCAACGGCTATGAAGACATAACTCTTCGCTAAATTAGCAAATGAAGTAATTCGGTTAGTAAGGAATCCGCGATAAGTGCGAAATGTCCACAAATTACTTAAAAGATGCTACAAACGCAATAGTTATCGAAGATGAGCGCAGTTAGCGTAGGCAACGAGTGCAAGTTAACAGAAGATTATTCAGGTAGACAGAACAAACCAAATAAAGTGGAATGAAATTTATCCAGCTTAAAAAGACCTAATTTAAGTGTAAGTTGGCCTAGCCCAAACGTGGTGAAGAGGCATCATGATTGCAACACATATACATATATTCTTACTGGGTGATTCCAATGCGCGCGTTGGACGTGGTGCCCCGGAAGGGACAAACGCAATCGGGCCGAAGGCATTGGCGCAGCCATTGAGAACGGTGAGCCGTTGCTCTCACTGTGCACCACTTATGGCTTGACGATCACAAACAACTTTCTTACTGGATGTGCGTGAGGTTGCTACCTAGACGCATCCACGAGGTGGTCAGGCTCACCTACTCGATTACGTCATCGGACGACTGCGTGACATGCGTGCAAATGGCACGTGTACTAAGTAGAGCTGAGTGTGGTGCTGATCACAGGTTGATGCGGACCAAATGATACATATATTTTCATAAATCTATGTATTGCACTCCTGCTGAACCGGAAAAAACCTAACGTTATTTCCCTGGTTACTGTTGAGAAGAAGATGGAGCTGAAGGAAGCCATGGCTACTCGCCTTGGCGATGTCGACTGCATCGCATCAGTCGGCGGCCCGTGGTGCGACATCCGTGTACAAATGACAGCTGCGACCGAGGAAGCCATCGGGCACGCAAACATAAGACTGGTTTGATGACAACAGTACGACCATTGGCGCATTAGTGTCGGAATAGAATTCAGCATTCGATGTGGTGGACCCTTCCGACTCCGAGAAAGCAAGTCATTTTCACAAACTGCAACGGCAACTAACTCGACAGCTCCGTGGCATCAAGAATGCGTGGTTGACGGAGAAGGCGAACCAGATGGAATGTTACGCTGAACGCAGCCAACATAAGAAATTCTTTGATTCCCTGAAGGCGGTGTATGGATCCACCTTGCAGCCCATGAGCAGGCTGGTGGATGCCACTTTAGGTGCTACATGCAGACAGTGCACATACAGCGCCAACACCGACTGTCTCTTGAACAACCGTTCAGAGATTAACTGGGCAGCAAATAACAAGAGGCGAAAATGTGACTTGCCGACACACCGACAGTGCTTGAGGCGCAGAGAGCCTTGCTCCGCTGCAAAGTGGTAAGTGCGCCGGAGCCGATGGGATATCGCCAAAAGTGTTGAAACCCCGCGGACCAGTGTTGTTGCATACGCTGTACCACGATACAATGCGTGTGGTTTGAAGTAGTGCCGGTTGATCTAAAGCATGTCCTTGCGTTAACAAGGTACAAGGGCAAAATGAGCAAGCAATGTGCCACAAATGATCGTGGTAACAACTTGTTTAGTAGTGTCGGGAAAGCGATCGGACGAATCTTGCTCAACGGCATCATCACACTGGTCGTTAAACCGAACGTGACAGAAGAGTAATGCGGACTCCGTTCGGGACGCAGGCAAGGTATTAGCAGAACGCCGGTATCCAGTACCGATACCTTGCAGCCGCGCGACCACCGGTAGCATGTGGGCTAAGGATAAAGCGAGGGTCGTCCCGTTTCTAAGCAGGCTCGAACCCGCGCCCTCGGATAACAAGGCAGGCTTGTGATCCTTAAGGCTACAGTCGCAACACCGTACATGATGTACGCGGCCCGTCAACAGCAAAGGAAATGTCGAGGTAGACAACAGCCGTTGTACTCGCTGTTTGTTGACTTCACCAAGACGTTTGACACGGTGAACCGCAAGGCACTTTGGTTGGTGCTAGGTGAATTTGGTTGCCGAGTAATTGTGTAAGTTCAATTGAATGTCTGAACAGTGGTATGTGGGCGAACGTGCAGCTGCATACACAAACCACGGATAACTTTGGTGTTATCTGTGGTGCGAAGCAAGTCTGTGTCTAAGCCCCTATCCTATTTAACATTTAGCTAAATGCAAGGATGTCTTGTGATTTTAATGCCTGCGACTACGGTGTCCGTGTGCACCACCGCATTACTTGTCGGTTGCTGAAGATCCATCGTTTCGAGGCGACAACCCTAGTGTGTGAGACTGCGCGTTGTGTGCACACAACGAGAATGAGTTGCAGCGAATGACAACGGTTCCCGTTCAACAACGCAAAGTTCGGATTCACTATAAACACAAGCAAGAGTGCTTGTCTTTTCCAGCTTTCACCAAGAATGGAGTAAGTCGGCCTGCCCCAAATCCAGATTTCATATGATGTGTTGGAGACAGCATCGAAATTGTGCTACCTTGGGAGCGTAATATCAATCGATTTGCAGATTAAGAGCGAGATGCGCATCCGCGTGTTGAAGGTATCTGCTGCATTCGGCAAAATGGAATATCGTGTGTGGAGAAATCATCAGCTTACGTTTGGGACGAAGCGGAATGTATGCTGGTCGATGGCGCTGTCTTTCTTCTGTACGGCAGTGAAACGTGGACGCTGTATCGAAAGTAAGGCCACTGTCTGGAGCGCTTCCATTAACAGTGAATGCGTCGGATATTTAAGCATTGACTGAGGTGACCGGGTTGTAGACGTGGAATTCCTGCGCTGCAGTGGAATTCAGGCAATGGACTGCATAACTCTGCTGCGGCACCTGAGGTGGCTGGAGCATATCAGCCGCATGAAGTCGACGTGAATACCCAAGAAACTGCTGTATGGACAACTTAGTGCAAGCAAGCGGCAGGTTGGAAAACCGAAGTTATGTTACCAGGACACGATCAAGGTGAGGTTATCATGAACTGATGTTGATTTCAGATGTTGAGAAGTGATGACCGTTGATGGGTGCGAATAGCATGAGCTAACCAAGACAGTGGTTACTAAGATACAGGACAAAGCACTACTGCAAGCGCAAGAAAAACGTCGGGTACGGAGGTGACAGGCACCGGTGGAGTTTAACACACCAACGTCAAACGCATGGTGCTGTAGCACATGCGGTCGCCAGTGCTTAAGCCAAGCGGGCCTGGTAAGCCACCAGTGTGGCCACGCGGGGCAAACATCCAAGACAACAAGTCTGCTGATTAGCATCAACACAGCGCTTGTTAAGTACGCTGCGTCCACTTACATTCGATTTACTAACCCAGAACAATAAGGTAATTGATGTGGCACGTGTGCCACATCATCATTACAGCTGGTCTGTACGTGAGCATACGTGTTGAGGTTCTTGTATTCCAGGTGTCGGCTATTGCTTGATATTCCCGTTGTGGCTGCGTTTGAGGTGAATGTTGACAAGGTGTCTACCTGTCAAATATGCTGCACACCGATTACTGGTTCCACGAGACTGTGAAATGTTGCTGAGGGGAAGGGGTGCACGGTTCTCGTGGCCGTGGTAGATTCAAAAAGTGTTTCCATCCATCGGTCCTCTAGCGTCTCGAGCCAAGAACAAGGCGGATCACGTGGACTCAAGCGCGGAAAACGAAACGGACCAACAGTACCCAAGTTTGTAACCAGTGACTATACTTCTACGTTCTAAGTCGACATTTGTTCACCACGAGCCATGCGCTACCGTACACTTAGCAACCAGAACGAGGCTCTCCTCGATAAACAGTGGCCAGGCATGAGTAATACGTGCCCAGGTAAGTATTTGTCGCACTAGGAAACGAGCCTGATTAATAACACATAGCAATCTTTTACGCACATCATGTTTGCGGGCACGCTGCTGCTATCCGACACCAGCAAAGTTTCGCAGGCAAAAACGATCAAAAGCTGGAAATGGCCTCAGATCCCCAGACAGAAGAGGGCAAGTCGCGCTCCCACAGAGTGGGATGGCCCTGATTGTGACCTCACACAAGGTCGTATGGATTTAGAGAAGTCCCATTCTGTCGTCTGTCGGTTGGATTGCTTGTTTAAAATGTGTTTGATGCTGAATTAGATGCGGTAATGGCAGTGAAAGCCGCAAGAAGGCTGTCTCGCCGATGTCGCCTTCTCTAGCCACGACAGCCAGGTGTTTATGAGGGTATGTTTATGGCAAGGTGTCGATGCTCTAGCCCTGAATGTTTGATTAGGTCATAAATGTTTCACGCTAGGTTCCTCACTCTTTTATGCTTTATTCTTTAGGCCAATGTACTTGTACGGCGGCGAAGCACCAACTGCCGATGGCGATGATAATGCGCAAACTAGGATAAGCGGAAATATAAAGCAACGCTTGCTAAGATAGTTTACATGATCATGTGCATAATACGATAAAAGTTAAGGCTTAAAATTTGCGATGTAGTGATCTCTCTGAAATAGGGAAAGCCAGTTACCTGCTTGACCGCAGTTCCAGCAAGCAATTAAATTTTCCGGCAAATTGGTACTGAGGTTTTTGTCCGAGGAGCCGAAACACAAGCCGCAAATCGATATAATTTTCGATGGTCTTCGATGGCGCTGAAACAAGACCAAACGGAGTCAATTATCGAACTAAACAGATCTTTGATTAGACCTAATCCACCTGATTAATAGTATCGGTTGAGTGGAACTTCTTAAACGATAGTGAAATATATACGTATCTTGAAGAAACGCTAGGGATAAATAGCAATAATGCAGTGTGTCGACAACTCGCATGGAATTGCAGTAAAAAGATGGCGATAATAATTAAACAGAATCAGACAAGGATAAAACAGAAGAGACGAAGTGGGAAGTATGATTTGTGCATGATTAAGGATAGCAACAAATAGTGGGTCTAGGATTGGCAACCACCTGCTCACACCATAGTGTCAAATGTCATAATGACGGAAGTCATGGGTTTGAACTACCTCAAAGCCACTTGCGGCTTTCAAAACTTTACAAAATGACACTTACAAAAGATTACCAGAAAAGCTGTCAGATGAAGAACGCACATAGTACCTGCGATATTATTTTATGGAGCGGAGTTAAAATTGGCGCGCTGAAGACAAAATAATGCAACGTTTTGATCCCCAACGGCCCATGAGATATCGCCCTGGTGAGAGTGCATGTAGTTAATATAGATGTAGGCAGGTTAAAAAAATAGTAACTACCCAGAACCGCATCGGTTAGTCAATACAAATCGGTTGCACGGGAAGAACACAAGGGATGTTATTGCACACACTCTCTCGTCGAATGCAGCGTACCTACAAACGCTACGTCGGTTCTGCCTACGTTCTCTGCAGGACCCGTCGTCGTTTCGGTGTCAGCCCCGAGTGGCCTCGCTCATGGCTCACTAGGCCTGCCTGACTCAGGCACTCGCGACCGCATGTGCTGCAGTACCATGCGCTCGATGTCGATGGAGTACAATCCATCGGCGCCTGTCACTTCCGCAACTGCCGCTTCTTCTTCGCATGCATGAGGTCTTTCTCGTGCACCTTGGCAACTGCCCACGTGATCAGACCGCGCCATGCACGCCGACCTGCTTAGGGCATTAAGGTTATCAAGTAAGTCCCCCTTCTCTCCCTCTTCTTATTCCATATTTCATAGGTCCTCATGGTTGTATGGCGGCGAAGCATCAGTTCAAATGGCTGATGTACTGCTGCTGCTGATGATGATGATGCACGCCGACCAACCGCTTTCGATTCCCATGATCTGCATTCAAGATTAGAACATGAGAGGCTCACTATGATCATGTCCTGGAAACGAAGATTCGGTCTCCCACATGCCGCTTTCCATCACTCAGTTGACCATATAATAGCTGTTTCGGTATCCACGTCGAATTCATACGCCACACATGACCGAGTCACCTCAGGTGTCTCAGCAAATGTAAGCAGTCCACTGCATACATTCCACTTCGGCGTAACAATTCCGTGTCCGCAACTCTGTCGCACCAACCGATGCGCAGAATCTTTTGCAAAGATTGTTGATGGAACTGATCGAGATATCGTACATCGTTCACGTTTCACTGCCGTATAGAACAGACAGCACTATGGATTTGTACACCACCAGCTTCGTGTCAGCTGATGGTTGTTCCACACTCGGTACTCAAGCTACCTGAATGCCGCCGCTGCATTCGAGACGCTGATATGAAGCTCACTGTGTGGGAGAGAAAATGGTGCACTGACACTTGCCGTGGCTAGATCCTGACAGATGGTCTACCCACTGCTGCTGCTGTTGTGCCATGGGCTCATGTCCTGGACGCCTCGTGGCGACCGCTGGGTGGTAGTTGGGTTATGCGCTTCGCCCTGCTAATATCCAGGACACTAATATACAGGAGTCAGTGAACTGACCATGTGTTAGACGCGCTGCCTTTCGGGTGTACATGTAATCGAAGTATTTGGCTGAGAGCCCGAGTCGTTTTCCTGTCAGGTGTTGGCGCCCTGCCAGTCTCCTAGTAAAAAACCCCACCCGCTTCGGAGATTAGGAAGTGGTAGATGGCCCTCTTCCTACGAAACCTAGTCATGAGAGACAACAGGTCCACGGGTTATTATTTCACCGCTCGAATGGCGTAGAGCACGAGCGCCACGCATTATCTCTGAAGGTGGAAGGGCACCTAAGGGTGTTCAATGGTTTGCTACTGCCTACCTCAAGCCAGGCAGCGCCTAAGCAAATTGGTGCAAATCCGCAAAACCCTCTTGCGCCTGACCGTCGTCGCAGGTGCGTATCTTACTACGGTCTCAAAACACAAATGAATTGTTCCAGAACTTGAAAAGCTGCATATGACGGACCTCAAGTACATCTAAATCTGTCTCTGCAATAACATTCCCGAGCTGGATCTGTTCCCCACCGCGTTGTGCGTTAGACTATTGAGTCAAAGACTCCGGGTGGAGTCCCTCAAGCAAACTCCAAACCACCCACTGTCTTGTGGGTCAGGCAAATTAGCCATATGCTTCGGGCGGAGTCCGTCAAGAAAACCTCTGAAGCACAACGATCACCTCACTGCGATTGCCCACCAATCCAATCATATGCCTGCACGCAAAGCACTCAGCACCAGGAGCTAGAACGTGCGCACACTACTGGACCGGAACTCCAGTGAGGGCCCCGAGCGACGCACTGCACAGGTCACGATGGAACTGACGTGCTACAACATCGATATTGCGGCGATCAGTGAGACCCGGTTCACTGAGCAAGGTAAGTTGCATGAAGTTGGCGCCGGCTATACGTTCTACTGGGTGGGAAACGCCACCTCAGCACCACCAGAACATGGGGTCAGATTTGAAATAACCGATCGTCCAAATGGTCAGCTGCTGGATAAACCGGCAGGTAACAGCGCGCGACTGATGACTGTTCGCCTACGACTCTCGAGAGGTATGTTTGCCACTTTCATAAGCCCGTACGGTACGACCATGTGTTATCCTGATGACACGCATGATCAATTCCACACTCAGCTGTCCTGCGTGATACGTTCTTTGCCGAGGAGCGACCGACTATTTCTGCTGGGTGATTTCAACGTGCGTCTTGGGCGTGATGCATCGGTGTGGGAAAATGTCATCGGTCCGCATGGCATTAGTTCAGCGAATGCGAACGATGACAGGCTGCCTTCACTGTGTGCCACTCACGGCTTGACGATCATGAACAATCGGTTTGAACTGAGTGGGAATAATATAGAGACGTGGATGCACCCGCGGTGTGGTCACGCTCATTTGCTCCATGATGTCATCGTACGTCAGCGTGACATGCGTGAAGTGCCAATGACATATAGTGCATGGAGTGAGTGACACCGAGAGTGTGGCACTGATCAAAAGTTGGGACGGACCAAATTGTACACCCACGTGCAGAAAAGTACGTACAGTGTGCCTGCCGTGAACGGGAGGCGAAAACGCAACATTCTCCTTGATACTGGATAGAAACATATTAAGCAGGAAAAGGCAATGGCTGCAAACATGTGTGATGTGGACTGCATAGCCACAGTGGGTGACCTGTGGCACCTCATTCGCGACCAGGTGACAGATACTACCGAGGAAATCATCAGACGCGCAAACTGTAAGCAGCCCGATTGGTATGATGACAACAATGCGACGACTGGCGCATTGGTGTCTGAGAAGAAAGTAGAATTTGCTGCACAAGTGTCAGACCCAAGTGACTTTGGGAAGAAGAGCAAGTTTGGCAGAGCAGGTTAGACGACGAATGACCCGAGAGCTCCGCCGCATTAAAAATGCATGGTAGACGGAGAAGGTGAAGCATATGGAATGTTACACCGGACGCTGCCAACCCAAAGAATTCTTTAACACCTTGAAGGCGGTGTATGGATCGAGGTTGGAGCTGCTGGGAACGCTGCTTGATGGTAGCTCAGGCGCTGCCTGAACACAGACTGCAGACATAATGCAGATCGGGCGAAATTACTTTGATCGTTTCGTGATCAACCGAAGATTGAACGGCTTGAAGAAGCACGAGGTGAAGATGAGTATGGCAACCACGCAGACACTGGATGAGACGTAGAGAATACTTGCTCAGCTGCGAAACGGCGAATGTGCCGGTTCCGACGGAATCCCGCCTGAAGTATTGAAACACGGCGGACCCGCGTTTGTAAACGAGCAGCACCCTTTGGCGCAACGCGGGTGGGTTGAGGAGGAGGTGCCTCCTGAGCTGAAGCATGCCCTTGTGCTACCACTGTACAAGGGCAAAGGGAACGAGCAATATTGTACGAATTATCGTGGCATCAACTTGCTGAGTTGTGTGGGCAAGGTGATTGCCCAGATTCTGCTCAACCGTCTCGTCAGTCAGCTTGTGGAACCGAACGTGGCGGAAGAGCAGTGTGGATTCCGTTCGGGACGCAGCACAATCGATATGGTGTTTGTGGCTCGTCAGTTACAGGAGAAGTGCAGAGAACGACACCAGCCGTTGTACTCGCTTTTGTTGATTACACCAAGGCATTTACTACATGGTGGCTGGTGTTGGGGAAGTTTGGTTGTCTGACTAAGTTGAATTAAATGTCTGCACATTGGTATGCGGGCGAGGGTGCAGCTGAGTGGACAGACTTCAGATAAGTTTGCAGTTGTCACCGGTGTGAAGGAAGGCTATGTCTTAGCTCCTGCCCTGCTTAATACTTATCTTCATGCCATGATGTCACGTGCGTTTGATGCCGCTTGTGCTTACGGTGTTCGTGTGGAGCCCTGTATGGATGGTGGGCTGCCGAACATCAGTCATTTCAGTGCGAAAACGGTAGTCTGTGAAACAACTATCCGTATTGTTGCTGTTTGCTGACGATTGTGCGTTGTTTGCACACAGTGCGGATGAGTTGCAGAATATGACTAGTGCAGTGTTTTCGACAACGGCCATATTCGGGCTCACCATCAACACAAGCAAAACTGTCTGTCTCTTTCATCCTTCACCGGAGGTGCAATCTGCAATATTGACACAAATCAACATTGGTGACGTAGTATTGGAAACCGCCTCCCGCTTCTGCTACCTTGCGAGTTTGGCGTCCACTGATCAGCAACTACAGGGAGCTTCGTATCCGAGTATCAAAGGCAGCGGCGGCACTCGGGAAGCTTGAGTACCGAGTGTGGAATAACCACCAGTTTACGGTCGGCACAAAGCTGACTGTGAACAAATCCATGGTGCTGTCCGTTCTATACAGTAGCGAAACGTGGACTATGTGACAGCGAGATGTGTGATATCTCGCGTGGTTCAATAAATAGTGCCTGCAACGGAATTTGCGCAGCGGCTGGTGCGATAGAGCTGCAGACACGGTGTAGCACCAAAGTGGAATGTATGCAGTGAACTGCATACTTTTATTGAGACACCTGAGGTGGCTCGGTCATGTGTAGCGTATGAATTCGACGAGGATACCGAAGCAGTTAGTATATGGTCAGCTGAGTGTTTGGAAGCGGCATGCGGGGAAACCGAAGCTTCATTACCAGGACATGATCAAAGTGAGTCTAGCACATTCTAATGTTGAGTTCAGATCATGGAAATCGAAGGCGGTTAATCGGCGTGCATAGCACGACCTAATCAAGAAAGCAGTTGCCGAGGCGCAAGAGAAATGCCTTGTACATGAGGAGAAGAAACGGCAGGTACGAAAGCGACAGGCGCCGGTGGGTTGTACTCCATCGACTTTGATCGTATGGTGCTGTAGCCCATGCGATCGCGAGTGTCTGAGTTAGGCAGGTTTAGTGAGCCATGAGCGAGGCCACTCAGGACTTGCATGAAAAAGCTGCTGAGAAAGTAGGAAGAACCGGCGCAGTGTCGGAATGTACGTTGCATTCGATTTACTGACTGCGATCTAACGTGCTGAGTTGCATTAATTCAGGTGATGCCTTATTTGTTGCGCCTAATTTCAACGTCTACGACGAAGGGTCCTGCTGAGAACGTAAGCAAAATAGGCGCAGCGTTGGTAGGTACGTTGGATTCGATTTACTAACGGCGTGCTTGTGTGCTGAGTTTATTTCAGGTGGTTAATTTGCTATCTTTTGTTAATGCTTACTTTGCCAAATCATTTAGATATTTAACTGAGGTGCATCGCTTCCTTTTAGTTACAGACGTCACTTAAGCAGACTGTCATAAAATTCGTTAACTTTTCACGTTTGAAGCATTTTTTAAAGATATGCCTTTCTGGTGTCTTGAACTTACCGCGGATTTATATATATATATATATATATATATATATATATATATGGTTGGCGGCATCCGGTTTCGGATTTGCCTGTCACTGTGGCCAGCCACAGGACGCCTGCGCCTACAGACGGACCATGGGTGGCTTGCGCTGCACCACCCACAGCTCCAACCACATACCCCATATCCAGTGTAAACCCGAAGGTATAAGACCGGGAGGCGTGTGGATGGGAGCCACGTTTCATCAACGGAGCCGGCCCACACTTCTTCACAGGCAAACACAAACACGCTGTATTTGGGAATCAAGCGCACACAAGGCGGTGGCTGGACCGTAGTCCGCTCCACACTCAGTGCATGGAACCACTCTTCGAGCTTAGCACGGCCACAAGGACCGTGCACCCCATCCCCTCCAGCAACGACAAACTGTCTCCTGGAGCCAGTATGGACGAGGTAGTGGGTAATAGACAGGTAGGCACCTTGTCAACATGCACATCAAGCACAGCCACACCGGGGATATCAAACAACAGCCAATCACTTGAGAGAGAGCGATAGAGAGAGATACGAAGAAAATAACTCGGTTAATGCATAAGGAAACGGTGACATAAACCTTAAATTAATGAGCATATGAAATAAGTTGTTTACAAACAAATCCTAGATAAGTTCGCGAGGTCAGAAGGTATACTTTACGGAAATGCTACGAACACATAAATGTTATGGAAATCGAGTACAATTGGCTTCAGCGAGGTGTGCAAGTTAATGGAATAGAGCAGAGGTAGGTAGGTAGATTTAGCATTAAGGCAAAATTGAAAACCTACCATCTGAAGTAAAGAGACTTAGCATGCAAGCACGCGGTTAGTAAATCGAATGCAGCGTACCTACAGAAGCTTCGCCGGTTCTGCCTACCTTCTCTGTAAGACCCGTCGTCGCCTCTGTAGTGGTCCCGAGTGGCCTCGCTCATGGATCACTAAGCCTGCCTGACTAAGGCACTCGCGACCGCATGTTCTACAGCACCATGCGCTTGGTGTCAATGGAGAACAACCCATCGGCGCTTGCCGCTTCTTCTCTGCATGCATGAGGGATTTCTCCTGCACCTTGGCAACTGCCTTCGTGATCAGATCGCGCCATGCACGCCGACTAACCGCCTTCGATTCCCATGATCTGCAATCAAGATTAGAACGTGTGAGGCTCACTTTAATTATGTCCTCGTAACGTAACTCTGGTTTCCTCACGTGCCGCTTCCCAACACTTAGCTGACCATATAATAGCTGCTTCGGTATCCGCGTCGAATCCATACGGCTCACATGACCGATCCACCTCAGGTGTCTCAATAAAAGTATGCAGTCCACTCCATATATCCCACTTCGGCGCAACACTTCCGTGTCCGCAACTCTGTCGCCCCAGCCGATGCGCAAAATACGGCGCAGACACTGCCGATGGAACCGCTCGAGATATCGCACATCCCACCGGTACATCGTCCACGTTTCACTGCCGTATAAAAGAATGGACAGCACCATGGGTTTGTACACCATCCGCTTCGTGTCAACCGTAAGCTGATGGTTGTTTCACACTCAGTACTCTAGCTTCCGAATGCCGCCGCTGCCTTCGACACGCGAATACGCAGCTCACTGTGTAGCTGCTGATCAGTCGACATCACACTCCTAAGATAGCAGAAGAGGGAGGTAGTTTCTAATAGTTCAGCACCAATGCTGATTCGCGGCAATATTGAAGATTGCACCTTCGGTGAAGGATGAAAGAGACAGACAGTTTTGCTTGTGTTGAGAGTAATCCAGAATTCGGCCGTTCTCCAATCCAGTGCACTAGTCATGTGCTGCAACTCATCCGCGCTGTGTGCAAACAACGCACAGTCGTCAGCAAACAGCAACATACGGATAGTTGTCTCACAGACTAGAGTTCTCGAGCCGAAACGACGGATGTTCAGCAACCCACCATCAATACGGTGCTCCACACAAACACCGTAAGCACAAGCAGCATCAGAAGCACAGGACAACATTGCATGAAGATATATATTAGACAGGGCAGGAGCAAAAACACTGCCTTGCTTCACACCAGAGACAACTGCAAAGTCATCCGAGGTCTCGCCACTCAGTTGCACCCTCGCTCGCATACCACTGTGCAGACATTCAATTAAACTTACAAACTTACGCGGGCAACCAAACTTATTCAACACCAAACACAATGCCTCGCGGTTCACCGTATCAAATGCCTTGGTGAAATCAACAAAAAGCGAGTACAATGGCTGGTGTCGTTCTCTGCACTTCTCCTGAAACTGACGAGCCGCAAACACCATATCTACAGTGATGCGACCCGAACGAAATCCGCATTGCTCTTCCGCCACGTTAGGTTCCACAACATGACTGACGAGGCAGGTGAGCAGGATTCGGGCAATCACCTTGCTCACACAACTCAAGTTGATGCCAAGATAATTCGTGCAACATTCCTTGCGCCCTTATTCCTTGTACAGTGGTAGCACAAGGGCATCCTGCAGCTCAGGAGGCACCTCCTCCTCAATCCATACGCGTTGTACCAAGTGGTGCAGCGCAGTGAACAACGCGGGTCCGCCGTGTTTCAATACTTCAGGCGGGATCCCGTCGGACCCGGCACACTTACTGTTTCGATATATATATATATATATATCCTTAACATAGCGTTCACCTTAGGGCAGCCACAGGGTGTCTGCGTTTACAGAGGGACCATGAGTGGCTTGCGCTGCACCACCCACAGCTCCATCCGCACACCCCAGATCCAGTGTAAACCCGAATGAATAAGACCGGGAGACATATGAATGAGCCATGTTTCATCAACGGATGCGGCCCATACTCCTTCAACATGCACAGCAGCAGCATTCCTATCTATGTAGCGAATCACGCGTACCAGATTTACACAAAGCGGCGGCTGGGCCGTTGTCTGCTCCAAACTGGTTGCATGGAACCACTCTTTGAGCTTAGCTCGGCCACGAGGACCGTGCACCCCATCCTCGCAGCAATGATTCAGTTTCGTGGATACAGTGTTCAAGGTGGAATGTGTCAGACAGACAGGCCCCTTGTCAACATTCACATCAAGCGCAACCACACAGGAGATATCAAACACAGAATTTGAGGGAAATCAAACACGAAATACTGACAGAATATGCAGCAGAATAACAGAACTGAACAGGTTAAATAAAGTGTTAACTTTGCTCCAGATTAAAATGATTTGGTTTAAGTGTAAGTTGGTTTAGCTCAACTGCAGTGAAGAAGCATCATGTATGTAACATATACCTCAGCATGAGGTTTAGAGTGGACCTCATAATGACGCACCGGATATAATATTTGTGTGACTTTACTAAGCTGACGCCGCTTCTACACGCGTTCACAACAAGCAGAAATTTCAGGCAACAGTAAAAACTTGTGGTGCCAAATCTAAAGTAGATAGTTCACCCTCCATGTTCCAAGCATCGAGTGGAGAGATGGTGGAACAGTTTGTTAGACAAAATATTAGAAGTGGAAACGGTATCGTAGTTCAAGGAAGTCCTAGACGTTCAATTTGCAAACTGCAGATTTCGAGAACGCATCGCACTTGAACAGGATATCACAAAGTCAAAATATGTCGAGTGCGCGGTAATAAATGCTACTATGCCGCCTGCGTACCCGAGAGTATATCGATGGAGCAAAACAGATGTCTTCTAGCTTTCCACCTTCGGTATTTGGTAAAATCTATCTTAACTTGAGCCGCGAAGTTCTTCTAGACCTTTTCTCAATTCGTTGCATCGCGCGAATCATGTGACACGTTGTACGTGTGCACTCGTATGAGCCATACTCTTGGACTATGTTCACGAAGTAAGATCACGGGATCAGCTTGCCACCGACTGCATTGGTACGGTGACTAACGTCAGTGAGTATGGCTCAACCGAGTGCACATACGAGTGTCATATGACGCACGTGAGGTAGCTTCAAGCGTGACCGATGCAAACATTTGGGTTAACGATGCAACGAATTGAGAAAAGGTACAGTGAATTTCCACTAGCAGTCACTAGGAGAGTATATGGAAGAAAAATTCTGTTTCCCGTCCGCAACAGTGGCTGAGATTGCATGCTGTAAACAATCCACAAAATAGCTGGTGCTAATAAACCATTAACAGGTTAGGAAGCGTTGCGACAACAGTGCGCTTGCAGCACCTATTTGCGCGTAGCACTGGTCACAGCAATCAATGTCTCATTGGCTTGCTGGAAGCATCCGATATAGACCGTGGTTCATCTCGTACTGTCGTTGGGTCGGTCACCGGGGCAGTAAGTGTAAAAGCACTGGCCTGTAGTCTAAATTCCAATATCGGAGAGCAGTTAGGCTGTCTCTACATTAAGAATGTAAAGAAAAACGGGACCAGTCGCGAAGTGAAAGGTCGCGGGCAGGCAAGACCCAACGTCTACCAGATTCAGACAGGGTCCTAACACGAAAAGCGCGAAAAGAAGACGACAGCCGATAGATGCATGCATTTCGCATTGTCTCCCAAATATCGATTCAGCCGAGATACATTAAATTGATACTTCGTGTCGAAGTATATTCACACGAGTGCTTTAAACGAACCAACAAAGGGGGACCGAGAGATTATGGCGCGGCAACATGCCAAAAAATGAAGCAGCGAAAGTTAAATGGATACAAAGGGAGCGGATTCGAAGCAAAATGATATGTTGGAGTAAGTAATAATAATAATAATAATATTAATGTGTCGGCTGTACGGCATAACAGCGCTTCGCTACCGCGTGACCACCACTAGTCGCGCGCAGGCTGAGTTTACCGCCGCATTCGAACCGGTAACCTTATAGTTGCAAACCAGGTGCGCAGACCATTCGGCCAGCGACCAACGGAGTCAATTACGCTGAAATGATAGGGGTCAGTAGAATAATTACATCCGCAAACTCTTCCCGTCTACGCAACCGTTACAGTTGCAGCACAATAGGTCGCTCGAGTCAAAGTAACTACGAAATGCCAGCAGATGCAAACGCTATCCATCAGATGCTATTAGGCCGTGAACGTAACGTCTATAGCAGAGCTAAATGAATAGGCACAACACCTTGTATAGTAAACCAAGTTCAACATGGAGATGGAAACCAATGATCACCCGGAAGACAAAAAAGACGACGAAAACGGGAGCTGGTGTAACAGGAACGGGTGTAACAAGTGAGGTTAGACGGAGCAACACGGATGTGATGGAACGAGCTGAGACCGAGTCGTGAGCAGCGAGAGGTAGCGAGTCCGAACCGAGAAAGCGCAATAAATCGAACGAATAAGTCAGTGTCGGAGCCTCCAGCGCTGAACCTAAGCTGAGTGATGCAGCCGCGACTAAGTAACTATCGAGCTATCGAACAAATCCTAGCCGACAAGAATGGGGCAGAGAGAAGCAGCGATTTGCGGTGAAACGCACAGGAATAATTCGGCACTGCAGACCAATTAGGGGCATGGATGCGTCGAGGGCGGATACCGGACAATGTGGCGCGTCGTGGGAAGGAAACATGATTCATACTGGTGTGCCTGTGTGAGCGGTTTGGTTGACTGTTGCAGCATCATTAAATATGTTGTTACATTGTTGCTTCTGCTGCACTTGGAATTAGATTATTCGAAAAGACCGGGCCTACCGACCACGGTGGCAAGCCATAGAAAAAACGTGCCTGCAATGCGATGGGAAGTCGCGCGGACATTGCGTTGCACACGACTAACACCAGTAGTATGCGGGATCTGGATGTTGCGAGGCCGCCCGAGCCTATGCACGGGATGTATTGGAAATCACGACCGAAACTTGGAACGGCCGCACTCGCGTGCTAACGTACCGCGGCACGCTGAATTGCCAACTGTTCAATGGCGAATGTTGGTTTGTTGAAAGTGCCGGCACAAGTAGATGGCAAGGGAGGGTTTGGGACACAGAGGCGGGACCTGTGTATCTACGATAACAGGGCAGACCAACAGAACCGAGGCCGTTCGGCTGTGAGAAATGTTTGGCCAAACATCAAGGCCGCAGTGGACGTATCACGCTTCGATCGATTGGTAGGCGGCTCCCAGGCAGGCGAAAAAGCCAGCAAAATGGATCCCTGCGAAACGGTTACCGGCTCGCTGTCTAGCAATGGAGCAGGAGCTTACACCGGTGTCCTCGAGATATCTCCAACCGCAGTCACGTAATGTGCCGGTCGATCAGGGCGTAGTCATTGTGGGGCAGTATGGTGATTGCGGACCCTACGGGGCAGAAATCGCACCGGGCTACAACGCAATACACTGCGTTACGCGGCGCATTAACGATCGGTATGTGTGTCGACAAGTGAAGAAATTTGAAGAAATTGGTAGTGTCTGCAAGATCAAACAAACCGGAGGGTCTTGCATTGCCACGGAAGAGATATCACATTACGCGGTTGTGCAAGAGATATGCAGAAAGGTCCATCTCAGCATTTGGCGACTCGCACAACATTGTGATACCACACCGTATGCTGTGCATCGGATATTGAAGGGCAACTATTCCGACGGTATGGTGCACTGCATATACAAGTTTTGAACACATGCGATTCAGTTAAGGGCATGGAGTCTGCCTGTTGGTTTTTAAACAGACTGAACATACATCCCATTTTGTTACCCGATGAGGCGGTTTTCCATGTGCATGGCGAAGAGGCAACGTATTTGAGCAACAAATAACCCATGGCAATGCAGTGCACCACGTGTGCAACGTAGCGCGAAGCTTGTGGCATGGGCTGAGTAGACTGGTCGAAAAATCATTGGGCCATTTTCCTTTTCTAACAGTGCGTCCGGTAGGTTGTTGTTTAACAGTACTGACATTTCTTAGCATCCTCGTGCAGGCAAATGTTGCAGACCAGAGACATACTTCAGTTTCAGTCCGAAGTGTTACTAAATACCGTTTGATGGCGGCCAGATGTCACACCTGCACATTCGGCGCAAACGGTTCGTGCTTACTTGAACGAAACTTTTAGTGGACGTTGGATCGGTCGCGGAGGGTCGATAGATTATCCTACGCGGTCACCGGATCTGAATCCCCTGGGTTTTTTCCTGTGGGGACACCTGAAGTGTAGAGTTTATGCAACAGAACCTAACAGTCTGGATGAATTGAAAGACAACCTTGTGAACGAATGTAGCCGGATCTCGTTAGAGACAATGCAGAAAGTGCTTGATAACACCATCAGGCGAACGCTGCTCTGCAAGTAAAGCGACCGAAGGCACTACGAACACCTAATTCCTTGATATTTATAGACATTTCACATATTCCATGTAAATACAAATAAGTAAATAAATAAATGTATATCCACGAGTACACATGAAGCACGCCATCGAAGGCATGAATAGTTCGTACAACAAGCAACTGGCTGATTGTGAAGGCAATAGTTGCATTCATGACTAAATGGGTGTGTAGTCTAATGGTACTACTAGTGCGTCGCGACATGCTTCGATTGCACGGTAGGCCAACGGAACCAGGGCCGTACAACTGTGAGAAGTGAATATCAGCCAAACCCCAAGGTCGTAATGGACGTATCATGCTTCGATCGATTGGCAGACAGCTCTCAGACAGGCGAAGAAGCCAGCAAAAGAGATCCCTGCGAAATGATTAGTGGCTTGCTGTTCAACATTTGAAAAAAACAGCCTGGCCCTATGAAATCACCGTTCAAGAAGTGCCGGTTGTTATGACGGTACATAGCAAAAAACAACCGAGTTAAAAGTTGTTATGGCCTCATGACTCGCTTCCAACAAACCCGTAGCATTTATTAAACTGCTACGGGGAATCATATTGAAGGGGCATTTTACAAGGTCAGTCTTGTAGATTTTAGAAATGCTGTTCGATTTCAGTATGCGCCGACGCACCAGTGGCACCATTAGATAACACGTCCATCTAGTCATGAATGCAACTATTGCCTTTACAATCAGCCAGTTGCTTGTTGTACCAACTGAACATATCTTCGATGGCGTGCTTTGTGTGTAATCGTGGATATACATTTACTTATTCACTTAATTCTATTTACATGGAATATGTGAAATATCTGTAAATATCAAGGAATTAGGTGTTCGTAGTGCCTTCGGTCGCTTTACTTGCAGAGCAGCATTCGCCTGATGGTGTTATCAAGCACTTTCTGCATTGTCTCTAACGAGATCCGGCTACATTCGTTCACAAGGTTGTCTTTCAATTCATCCAGACTGTTAGGTTCTGTTGCATAAACTCTACACTTCAGGTGTCCCCACAGGAAAAAACCCAGGGGATTCAGATCCGGTGACCGCGTAGGATAATCTATCGACCCTCCGCGACCGATCCAACGTCCACTAAAAGTTTCGTTCAAGTAAGCACGAACCGTTTGCGCCGAATGTGCAGGTGTGACATCTGGCCGCCATCAAACGGTATTTAGTAACACTTCGGACTGAAACTGAAGTATGTCTCTGGTCTGCAGCATTTGCCTGCACGAGGATGCTAAGAAATGTCAGTACTGTTAAACAACAACTACCGGACACACTGTTAGAAAAGGAAAATGGCCCAATGATTTTTCGACCAGTCTACTCAGCCCATGCCACAAGCTTCGCGCTACGTTGCACACGTGGTGCACTGCATTGCCATGGGTTATTTGTTGCTCAAATACGTTGCCTCTTCGCCATGCACATGGAAAACCGCCTCATCGGGTAACAAAATGGGATGTATGTTCAGTCTGTTTAAAAACCAACAGGCAGACTCCATGCCCTTAACTGAATCGCATGTGTTCAAAACTTGTATATGCAGTGCACCATACCGTCGAAATATTTGCCCTTCAATATCCGATGCACAGCATACATCATCATCAATAGACACTTTAGCTGGGGGTGGAAAACACCTCAGTTATTATGCCGCAGTACTAAAGATAAAAAGGAAAAATACAACAGTGGCACGCCGGCTGAGCCCCCAGTAACGAAGAGACGTCGTTTCGGAGAGCTAACAGCCGGGGTATCGTGCCTAGCGAATGAGGTCGTGATTGGAGGGGGAGACTAAGCAGGAGGGGATGGACAAAGGAACTCACAACACAAATGCCGGCTTCTAGCCAGATCAGCAAGTGCGTCTAACCAAACGTGTTCATCATTCTTAGGACCCCAGCCAGGCAGTCGAGATGTATCAACCGATGCCAACTTCGAAGATTTCACTTCTCTCGACCAAGTCATCGCTTGGCCTGCTCGTCTTCCCACCGCACGCACGGCGCGCAAACAATGCACAACGCGGAAGTCGGTGTGCTGGCATGCGCAACACGTGGCCCAACGATCGGAGCCTGGTGCGTGATGTAATGGTGCTGAGCGGTTCACTCGCTCTTCCTGCACCAAATACGCGACGCCGAACGCGCTCATTGCTCACGTGGTGCTCCCACCAGACATGAACTAAGCTGCGAAGGCAGCGATGATCGAATGTGACGAGCCTCTTCATGTCTGTCGACCTTATGGCACAGGTTTC
This sequence comes from Dicrocoelium dendriticum, assembly GCA_944474145.2. Taxonomy (NCBI): domain Eukaryota; kingdom Metazoa; phylum Platyhelminthes; class Trematoda; order Plagiorchiida; family Dicrocoeliidae; genus Dicrocoelium; species Dicrocoelium dendriticum. Next base: position 26,843,918 of record OX104066.1, on the reverse strand, counting down.
ACAAACATACGAGATTTGAACGGATGGCTGCGTTATAAACTTTACCCTTCAATGCAAGAGTAATGTCGCGTCTGCGCCACAAGTGGCGGAAATTGGCAAAAGCACCTCGAGCTTTTGCTATACGGTTCCTAACCTCATCTTCGACCCCACGGGCGCTAATATTGCTGCCCAGGTACTTGAATTCCTGAAGGACTTCTAGCTGATCACCACATAGCGTTAGCGCAGGGGTGGGTCCCTGCCAACCTTGGAGAAGTACTTTGTATTTCGATGGAGCAAAGCATAGCCCAAAACGATAGACAGCCAGTGCTAATCGGTCCAGTGCTGTTTGGCATGTTTGGGAGCTGTCACAGATTAGGACAATATCGTCCGCGTACTCCAAGTCAAAAAGTCGCTCACCAGAAAGCAGCTTCAGAACTTCTAGGTCGTGTCCAGCGAACGCTGTTACCATGCCTTCATCAATGGCGAAGTTGAAGAGGAAAGGTGACAGCGGGCAACCGTGTCTCACGCCGCTGGGGATACTGAAGGGTAGCGACAGTCTGCCATAAATCCTAACTCAGCCCGAACTATGCGCGTACAGCGTTTTGATAATGTTTACGTATTTAGCAGGCACACCTTTCCGCAGCAGACAGTCCCAAAGTGCACATCGATCGACTGAGTCAAAGGCACCTTTTATGTCAAGAAACACGACAACGGTGGGTCGCCAATAAACATGGTGGTGTTCCAATAATTGACGCAAGGTGAAGATGTGGTAGATGCATCCCCGACCTCGACGAAACCCGGCTTGCTCTTCACAAATCTGGCTTTTACGAGTGCGTCAGTCTGTGAAGGATGACAGATGCAAGCAATTTGGAGGCGATGGAGATCAGACTGATCCCTTTATGACTGCCGCATTAAGAACGGGAGCCTCCCTTGAAAATTGGGACAATGACGGAGCGGCTCCAGTCTGTCGGGACAGTCTCCGACTCCCAAAGTTTTATTAGCAACTCGCGTAAATCATCTACTACAGTAGGTCCCCCGGAGTTGAAGAGCGCTGGGGGAATTTTATCTGACTGTTCGGCCTCATGCAATTGCAACAGCCTGATCTCACCTTCGACTTCTGCGCGTGAGGTCGGATTCAAGGAGACGGCCCAGGGAGAAGGGCGCTTAATGCCCGAGGAAGAAAGCGATAACTCAGGTTGGTTAAACTGGCTCGTAAAGTGTTCAGCCCAACGCTCCAAGCGTTTTGACAGGCTGTGGATCGGCTGCCCATTCACGTCGCGTATGGTCTCGCTAACACCAGGTCTCCTGCTACCTGTTTCCCGTATCAGACGGTATAACTTATGATAATTATCAATGGTAGCGGCTATTTCCATCTCCGAAGTATGATGAGACCACCATGTTTCGCGGCCTTTCTTCAGGTTAGCACGTAGTTTTGCCCTGAGATGTTTGCGAGCCTCATTGTATACGCTTCCAGCCGGAATACGTCGGCTAGCATTCAGAAGTTCCGAGACGGTGTAGGGACTCAATGTCCAGTTTGGCAATTTGATCTGCCCCATGAAGAAATGCCTGCTGATAGTAACGTTTAACGAATATGCGACCAGTGATCTTCGACGGTGTCCTGTGAGCGCTTACTCAGCCCAGATGTCAGCGCACTTTGATATACATTCAGAACACCTGGCTTCGCCAGCTGACTGGTGTCAGTCCGTTCACATCAACGTTGCGGACGTCCACCGAAACGCACTCGGAGGTCGGAGCAGACAAGTGCGTGGTCAGAGTCCATGCTCGTATTCCAAATCGAGTGATAGTTTTGGACACAGCGTCTCCAGCGGTAACTGATAGCGAAATGATCGATTTGCGTCCATGGCTGGTGCGAAGCTGGTGGGCGCCAAGTCATGCTTCTGCGGTGCTGTGTCGAAAATTTGTGCTCGCGAGAAAGAGACGAGCATTTTCACACAGCTGTAGCAATCGTTCACAGTTATTATAACGGGAGCCTACACCATGTTGGCCACCCAGATGAAACGCACCAGGGGACAATTTTCCGACTTGGGCGTTTAGCTCGCCAGCCAATAGCAAAGTATCCGTGCTTCTTCTGTAACGAAGGAGATCGTGAAGTTGCTGATAGAAATCATCTTTCACCGAATCATTGCTACAGTTTGTACAGGCGCAGGGCGCAATGACAAGCAGGCACCGTTTGTTCCGGCGCGACTTCGTAGCATGGAACGAACCAGCTAATTCAACGGAGCACATCCGACTGTTGACTGGAATCCAATCGATCAGGGCAGCTTCAGCTCAGGGAAACAAAACAATGCCGACGCCAGCTTGACCGGCATTTGAAGCTGTATCATCGCCAGACAGGCGCAATGAGAATGTGCCGCCAATGTCGCATGTGGGGGATCGCAGAGTAAGCACGGAGCTCGAATGTTGCAGGCGGGTCTCTGATAAACAGCAAATATCGATCGATAGGGTCTCTAGTGTGCGGGTAAGTGCTGTCTGTTAGCCAATCTGTAGCAAAGTGCGCACGTTGAGGCATACCAGTCTTAGCGAGACACGAGGACTGCAAAAGGAAACGGACGAACCGACGTTGTCCGTTTAGTTGAACATGGACTTGTCGACTGGATTGGAGCGATGCCCTGCGACTGTGTGTGACTTGAAACTAGAAGACAAGCGACTACTGAAGAAAGGTGTGGGAGGGCCCAGAATTGAGGGGTTGAAAACAGGGGGGATAAGAGTAAAGTTGGAGAGGGACGAGAAGAATGAAAAAGCGCAAGAAGGGGCATAAGAAGACGGGAAGGCCTGAGCAGTAGCATACAAACGCCTATCCACCCTGCTCGATGCAGCAGATAGGGCGCCGTTGATTCTCCCCTGCGACGGCCAGAGCATCAATTGTTAGGAGAAAGGTTCGTTGTATTGCGTGAGCAGAATACTGTCAGGTTTCCCAGGCCTAGACAAGAGAACGATTGGGGTTCTCAACCAAAGCCTTTGGTTCAAAAACCTTACCGCAAGGCAGCGGGGTTTTGGCACTGGACTACAGAGAGCCAGTTTTTTGGAGTAAGGAGCCACCCTTACTCCAACCCGCAATCCGGAGGGCCAGGAGGCTGAGTTTGTCAGACCTCTGACCATTGACCAATTTGGTATGAGTGGCTCTGAAGATGCAAGAAAGCACCACCCAGCATAGCTCAATGGATCACTGAGGCACACAAACCAATGCACGGCATACGGTGTGGTATCGCAATGTCGTGCGAATCGTCTAATGCTGAGATGACTCTTTCTGCATATCTGCATACCTCGTGCACAACCGCGAACCAGTGATCTGTGAAGTACAGGCCAGTAAATGTATTTTCATTGTCTCATGCTGAAGTGCATACTGCATACATCACGCTTCCTCACAGCAGTTGGGTCGGACTTACACTTAAACTAGATCTTCTTAACCTGAAAAAAAGTATTCCTTTTTATTCGGTTTGCTTAGTTCGGTGTTATTTGATTGCATTTTCCGTATCATGTTTGCGTGTTCATTTTCCTTCAAATTGTGTGTTGGTTGTTTTATATCCTCAGTGTGGCTGCGCTTGACGTGAATGTCGACAAGGTGCCTACCTGTCAAATACCCTCCACCTTGATTACAGGACCCACGAGACTGATAATCGTTGCTTGGTGACGGGGTGCACGGTCATTGTGGCCGTACTAGGCTCACAGTGGTTCCACCCGGTGTGGTGCTAACTAAGACCAAGCCGACGCCTTGTGTACAACTGGTACGCATGGTCCCCAAATTAGATAGTTAGGAATGCTTCTGCTGTGCATGCTGAGGAAGTGTGGGTCGGCACGGTTGATGAAACGTGGCACCCATTCACATGCCTCCCGGACTTACTCTTTCGGGTTTACATTGGATACGGAGTATGTGAATGGAGCTGTGGATGCTGCGACGAAAGCCATCCATGGTCCCTATGTAGGCGTAGACGTACTGTAGCTGTTCTATGGAGGCCACAGTGAAAGGCAAATCTGGAACTGGATGCCGCTAACGATATGCATTTTCAGCACTATACGAATAGACATGGAGCCTTCAAAAACTATGCAAGTCAAAAGCAGTTTGGGTTATCGTATAAAGGAAATTGAACGCAGCACAGACAAACTCAGTTTCTTCACAGAGCGTGGTATTACCCAGCTGACTTAGGGGACACCTCACTGAGCCTTTAGTTGAATAGCCTACCCGGAAAGCAGCGGAGCGATAATTCAGTGAATATGCCTACGGTTTTTCTGTTTGGCGAATGTTTTCTGATAAATGAGCTGATTAACGCATCCAGGATAGCTAGTGTACAGCATATAGTGAACCAAGAGATGGTTGTTCGTGATATCGGACTCAATTATTCCGAGGAAAACGCCATTGGTATGCATTTGACACCGTTCCCGGATGGTACTCATACAGCAAGAATTAAACAGTAAATGCTCGCAGAAAATACACCAGAACACCCTGTAATATAGTGAACGTGGACAATGGTCAACCAACGTGATATCTGTACGTTCGCGGGACAGAAGAATATTAAAAACGAACCCAATGAGACAATAATAGGAGACATCCATAGAACATGCAGTAAACTTCTTTGAACCCGCACCTGAAGCCGACGTTGAGACCATGATTCCACAATTCAGCTCAGACAATAAACAATCTCGTCATCACACGCCGTTATTAACTAGTTAGGAACACTACTATCGAATAGTTATTGTAGTTCAGAATCCACACATTCCGCAAATTAACCTCGGACCGTTTTAAGATTCATCACAAATTGAGGGAGGTTGAAACGGAAGCATTCGCTATCAGTGATGCGTGGTGCACAATTGGGTAAGAGAACTGAGTCAGTACCGATTATGTCCTCTAGACTGCAAACGATCAGGACAGCCAATAAAGCCCTATGACGGTCGTATGAACAAGTGCTGAGGGATTAAAAGCAAAATGGAAAACATACGAACCGTATGTCAACCGCTGACTGGCTAATGGTAGGTGTGCAGCCGAACGACATCCTGATAAATTTGGTCAGTCGCGCATTACACGGGCTCAGCTGTGCGTCGACACCGCATCGTCCTGGACCATGTATCAGCAGTATGGCAGTACGCAGTATCGACACTTCGCTGTTGCGCCACGACCACCAGTCGGGCGTGGGCTAAGGATACTACGAGAGTCACCGGTCACCTACGCAGGCTGGAACCCGCGACCTCAGATTGCAAGGCATGAATGTGATCCTTAAGGCCACGGGCCAGCGCTGGACCAAGTGAACGTCTGGATAAAGCGTGCGGTGGTGGTTGCGTAGGTGCGGGCAACCTTGTGGTAGAACTAGCCGTCACGCGAATGGTGGTGGTCCAGATGTAGGGAAGAGTGGGTATGGTGTGCCGGAGTACTGCTGCTGTAAAGACAAAGCGTTCGCTTGTTGGCAGTACGGTGTCATAATCAATATACTTTGGCAATTAGCCTTTTTGTAACCAACAGCACAGTGTCTGCTGAAACTATAGGTTGAGCAGTACCACGGTCATCAGCATCATCATTATACACGTCAGCTAGAGGTGGGAAACACCTCAGCTACTGTGCCGCAATACATAAATGAAAAAGGGAAATAAATACAAAAGTTGCATGCCAGCTGAGCTACTAGCAACGGATAGGCATCGTTCCGGTAAGCTACCAGCCAGCTACTAAGCAAAAAGAAAAATTATTACGTTTTACGCTATGAAATGAGATCGTAGGTGGAAGGGGAGGCTAAAAGGGATGCGGAGGGACAAAGAAACTCACAGCAGGAACGCCAATGAGGTCGGCTCCTTGCCATGTCAGCAAGTGTATCCAGCCAAACGTGTTCAGCGTCTTTTGGACCCCAACCACGGAGCCGTGAGGCTCCACCAGTACGACGGTACACTTTTTTGTTTGCCATTCGTTTCATCACTTGAACTTTTGCACGGAGCCAAAGTATTTTCCAGGCTTTTTACCAGTACCAGGGTAAAAAGCCTGGAAAATACTTCGACTCCGTGCAAAAGTTCAAGTGACGAAACGAATGGCAAACAAAAAATATGTAGCTCAGGAAGAAGGAATACATGTAAGTTCCGCTATTCTCAATCACCATTGATGAAACTGGCTGGAATAAGCTTACCAAACAGCTTATATAGTACAAAAGAGGAAAAAACGGCCGTCTCCGTTATAATTGCAGGCAGAAATGAGAAAACAGCAGTTGTATGTTAAAAGTAAATACGACACACATAAACTACGTGTCAGGAACATGGCACCAGACAGGCGGAAAAGAAACATGTGCATGACCGCGCTTAAGGGTAGACCACAAGATTTGTGACGCTACCTGCATTATAATATACCCAGCTTCTCAGATGCAAAAAAATATTATACAGACCTTTGGAATTAACTTCCGAAATTTCGCTGGAGTTGTCAACAGTGGAGAGGAGAGGTACGTCTCGTCGTAGCACCGAAAAACCTCCGAAATTCGTCTCTGTCTGAGAATCCTGCGACAGTCGTTGTCAGAAGTTCGCTTCAAACTGTTTGATTCTTCAGCAGAGTTATGGCTGGATGATTCGCATTCTGGCCAAATGTGAGATGTCGCTAGCGTGGGGAGCAGATTGGGAGATCTGCTTTCTTGGCCATGAAATACATACGACGGGGATGAGATGCTGGGAGAAGTACACTTGCTCAACGGTCTTTTACGCATGCTCACGGAAACATTTCGAGAGTGACAAATTTTCCAAATGAAAAAATGCAATAACAGAAGGCTCCGAGCGATAATCCAAAGGGACGGAACGAGAAATAACCAACTCGTTTCGCATAACCGAATAACGCGCCGGAAACGGATGCTTGGTGGATACAATAAACTCTAATGGTAAGCATGCGCAATGTGTGCAATACTGTCTTATCATGTTCACTTGTAAGTAATCAAGGTTATCTGGCTATTATAACTTGGTTCAAGTTCAACTTCAAGTTCAGGTGGGACCGGAACAGTAGGATAAATCCCCGTAAATGTTCCTTCAGTGACGCGTCATTGATCCAGGGTATTATTCGTCCGCGATAACTGGAATCCAGAAGAGTCAGATCAGCGCGCGCGAATCACACCACGGTCAACCAATTAATAACCACGCGACCTGCACTGGCAGTCCCCGCCGCACCGGTCACGTGAAATAAGAGAGAGAAGTACGAAAGTAATAAGAGCATCAAGAAAAAAATAGATTTAGTAATCCAATAAAAAGAATAAACTAGGAAGTGAAGGGGAATGTTAAGAATTGAAGGCCAAGAGCGTCGAGTCGGTGTCCGAACTCTTTCACTGTTGGTGCCAATACCACGTTTTCGGGCAGTGCATTTCAGGAATCCACCACTCGGCGTGATAAACGAAAGTCCGCTAGAACTCCATCCGATCGAGGTTTGTGTAGCCTCAGCGTGTGACCTCGGAGCGATGGAAGCAGAGCCGGTTGGAAAAGCCCGGATAAATCGGGTCCGATTTTACTGGTAAGTATACGATAGGTCAAGACTAGGTCGCCTCGATCTTGACGATAGTGCATCGAGAACATTCCCAGCGCAAGTAGTCTTTCTGGGTAAGAATGGTTCTGCAGTCCATGGACCAGTTTGGTTCCAACTCTCCACACTCTCTCCACTGACATCCTGTCCCTGACTAAACAAGGTGGACAAGCCTGGATGCAGTATTACAAGTGTGGCCTGACAAACGCTGAGAATAACCTAACAAACATGGTCCCGAATGCCCTACGGATCATCCACAACCTTCTGAAACCCTTGCACGTAGCTTTCCTCCAGTTCTCACTGGATTTAAGTTCTGAAGACAATGTGACCCCTAGGTCTGCCAATTGGGTAACATGGTGGAGTTCATTACCGCCAAGAAAATAACGCGTTTGGGAGCTATTTGGCCCTACTCGTAAGATGGAACACTTTGCATAGTTTATGGGCAACTGCCACAGAGCAGCCCAGTCCCAAAGTTGATCGAGGGCCCGTTGCAGAATCTGGGGTCCATCGAAGTCAGACACTATGTGCCAAAACTTTAGGTCATCTGCAAACATGAGAAATGGTACCTCCAGCAGTTCGGGCAGCTCGTTGACATACAGGGAAAATAACAACGGGCCAAGCATCGAACCCTGAGGGACCCCACTGAGGACTGACTGTCGGAAAGACAGACTAGACCCCCACACGAACACACATCACTCTCCCTTCCAGAAACGTGGTGATCCATTTTAGTATACCCCGGATATTCCATAGGACCGAAGTTTCAAGGAAAGGCGAGAATGTGATACAGTGTCAAACGTCTTGGAGAAGTCAATAAACACCACATCTACTGCATGACCCCGATCCAAAGCATCCGCCCAACATTCGCGTGCAACTAGCAAATTAGTCATACAGGAATGACCCTTGTGAAAACCGTGTTGCAGTGGACTGAGCAGATCATACTCCCGCAGGTGGTCTTCAAGCACACCACTGACCAACTTCTCCAATACCTTGACTAGTACGCTTGTCAAACTTACTGGTCTATAATTGGCAAGAAGATGCTAGTCGCCCTTTTTAAAAATCGGGCAAACGATAGCATCCTTCCAGTCCTTAGGAAAGGAGCAGCTGCGAAGCGACAATTGAAACAAACGAGTCACTGGGCCACATAGCTCGCTTGCTAGTTCGTACAGAAGCTTAGGGTGAATATCATCCATCCCAGCGGATTTAGCAGGATTTAGAGCCTGAAGAAGATGGAGAACTTTTGCCTCCGAAATTGTGACGTGTGTTAAACAGGAGTCCTGGGCTACTCTCATTGCTAGGTCAAGATGCGGCAATTGCTCATCCTGAACAAACGTTCCGGCATACTGCGCACTCAGTAGACATGCTTTTTCGTGATCAGTGGTGGCAGTGACGCCGTCGCTGCCTAATAACACTGGGATAGATGAGCCAACGTTACTACGCCTTTTGACGTAGGCGAAGAATCTTTTGGGATTCGCGGAGGCTGAGTTAGCCAGCTCCATCTTATAGCTAAGTCTAGCAGCACGTAAATGACTCTTGCAAGCATTCCGAGCTTCCCGATAACGCCGAAAAGTACATTCTGAGAGAACTGTACGGTAGATCCGCCAGCATCTTGTCCGTCTATTCATTAGCTGGTGTGCGACTGAGTCCAACCATGGTGGCTTCGCTTTGGCACCCTTCTTTAGCGAAAGAGGGATGTGGGGGTGGGATATGTTAGAGCGGAAAGACTTAAACGTATCCCAAGCCGTCTGTATATCATCATCCGGCAAGATGATGCGTAGGAAACTTACTGCCTTGGCTCTAATAGACGGAAAGTCGGCGTGCCAAATGTTCGGAGTCGGGACCCTGCGTGAATCGTAGTCTCTAATGAGAGCACAAGTGAATGACAAACACGTATGGTCACTGGCTCCCAAAGGGGGGCCGTACTCAAGGTCACTCACAAAGTCAACCGACTTTGCGAAAACCAGGTCCAACAGAGAAGGAGCTTGACCCACCTTGTACCTGGTGGGTCGATCGACAAATTGGTGTAAGGGTACTTCTAGTGTCAAGTCAACAAGCTCGGCAGCCAACCCTGTTGTCGCTGCCTCACAAGATAGGTCATGTCAATTTACTTCAGGGAAGTTGAAGTCCCCCATTATCAAGCATCTGTTCGCAGAGTGAGTGCGGATGAAGTCAATGAAACTCCTAGAAGCGCCATCAGGGCTCATATACAGCAGCACAATTTTAAATTGCGTTGATTCGGTACAGACTTCAACTGAAAGAACTTGGTTGAACGGAAAATAGGATAGTAATGTACTGAAGGGCGTAGGTCCTGAGATAAAGGTTCCGTGTTGCCGACGCACAGCGTCAAGTTGACATCCTGTTGGTCTGCAAGCCGTCCGAGGTAGCTGGCTAGAAAAGATACGCGGGTCTGCGACACCCACTGTCTTTCAGGAGTTTGAATATGCCACTAATTGACGAGCCCGGCTGCATGCAGTGCGATTTCCGCAATCAATTGTACCACCAATTTTGTATGGACTTGAGTACCGTGAAGTGCGCAGCGTGCGCCTCCAGCGACAGGTTGCTTTGCAGTTGTGTCCAGTTCTGCAAACGACGGCAAGACCACCCGGACATTGAAGTGAGGTGAAATAGTTAGGATTTCTGTATTTTGTGACATTGGATTTCATTCTTGTTTGTATCGTCCCAATGGTTAATTTGTTTTACTGACGGCACATCCGGCTCCTTTTCGCTTCCTGTGAGTACTGCGGCTCATTGATTCGTGCCTCAAGTATTGACTTTCAGCTCCTCGTAGCTCGTACAATACACGTTAGGTACGGCAACGTGTCACTTATGCATACTCGGTTTCCGTGGTTAGGCTTACTGGTAATTTTCGCTAGCAGTAACTGAGTTCGGCGCCACAATTGGTGACCCTGTTTGCAAACTCCATCGCGGTCCTCTTGTATCTAGTACACTGGGGAGACCAAACCTGGCCGTTTAATGTTTGGTTTGCCGTTTATCCTTAACTGGTCAGGACGTTATACGTCCAGGTCCTGCTTTCAGTACTGGCTCGCTTCGTTGGCCTGACCCGGGATTTCAGGATGTTATATACACTCCCAAGTGCAAGTATGTTTCCTCCCATAGGTGTAACTCTGGCGCGCATTAGTTGCTCGACAGTTTCGTTTAGTGTTTTACACCTCTTCAGTAGCACAGCTAGACAGCTAACAAATGGGATAGAATTGTATAAGTGGCAGAACCAAAACGCCTCGGCTGTGTTTGTTTTTGTCGACCCCGTCCCAAGACAAGTAGTGGTATAAGATATCAAAGACCTTGTATATACCAGAGCAGTTTGTACCACTTTAGCACATGATTCGCATTTGCTCTTCATATGAGATATGTTCACAGTATGCGTGCTGTTTTAACGGGTAGCAAGCGAACAGAGATATTGACGCACTGTGTTTGCCTTCGCTTCGCTTTTCGTTGCGTGGCTATCGGCGCTGGTTTGAGCTCAGGGGATCAAACGTGTCTCCGCCAGATAAGTCACAGGTTGCTTAGGGTAGACAGGCGACGTGCGCGCTATCGATCAAGCCGGTACATAGATAGAAGGCGATATATCGTAGGGTTAATGCAAAGCAAGATGACTTGAAAAATATTGTCTACTGGCGACAGTGGCTGTTCCAAGGGCGAACCAATTTGACGACCATCGCTTTGAACAGCGACTTGAAGGAGTGGTAGTAAGCTGATCGGTTGACCCTCAGAACGATCTTTAAAATGAGACCACACGTGTTCTTGTGCGCCGAGAGGACACGTATATCCTCCCGTAAGGTTCAAATACGGTTGACTTCGAAGTTGCAATAGCCCAGTTTACTGGTGATTCGCGAATGATAGGTACAATAGATGAACATCAGTAGGAGGAGCACGCGGCGTCAAATCGAATGACTGCGCGTAGGTCTTTGTGAGAATAAATCCAGAGCTTTAGATGCGAATAACGCAGGAGGACAGATTATTTGCGACCGCTAGGGATACTAGACACCACCAAGCTCAAAAGCCGGAGACCTGTTATGTAATTGCGATCCTGGCTCTGCCTCAACTGGGTCTGACGAGCACGGCAGATACCTCGCCTCCGTAACTGGCCCTTAACTTTGATTTGAGTGCAAGTTTGCTATTAACTATAGATTTTGCATTTCTTAAGGAACTGGAGCGTTTCTTATTTCCTAGCCCACAACATATATTTGTGACTCCAATTTTTGAACACCCATTTTTTCGCCATCCATAAGCGAGCTAAACGTGAGTTTTGACAAGCCTCTTGAATGTCTACCTGCTAGTTTTGAGGTTTTGAACTCGCGCATAGGGTTTATTCAAGTGGAAGCCACTTCTCCGTGCAGTAAAGTAACTTCCATCGACCATGTTTCCAAACGTCGTGTTGCGTTTATTTGTTTCATTTTCTTCGGAAGTCGTCGACATGCTTGATCCCATGCCTCCTGAACCACCTGTGAAAATTATAAGGCAGCGATTCTTAAACGTACAACAGCAGCTGCTAAAGAGCCTATGCAGCAAGCACTTTCGGGTATGAGCTTAGTGCCTCGCCCCATTTCAACCTTTGCTGCACGTCCCTTCTGTTGCTATTTGTCGAAACTTGACGAATCCCATACTGCGCCAACAGGACTAAATGTCGACCGGCTAACAGTACAACTAACCTTCCAGTTGTTGGAGGCCGTCTCACAGTGGAAAAGCTGCTGACAATGTTCAAAAGTGTTTCTTTACGTGTATACTAAATCATGTAGCCAAAGGTTTCACGGCCAGCCCGTCTACCAACACCGCACTATAGCCATCAGTGACAAGCTCTCCAGCTTAGCACTCGGTATGTCTGATGTTAGACGTAAGTGCGTTACTAAAAGAAAAAGATCCGCTGGAAGTCCGCAGCGCAGCGGATCCAGATGAAAAAAGTGGCGGTCATTCTAAAGGGACGCGGAAGGCAGCGCTTGCCCAAAGAACGGTTAGATCATTACGACAGAGGCGGACGAATAGGGAGACAGATGCAATGGGGGCGATTCGCTAGAGAAACCCAGGCCCAATAGAACGGGACGAAAACGGGACAGGAGCGGCATCCGTGGGCGAGCCCGAGGCAGGCAAAACAGGTAGAGAATTAGTTGAAGACGCAATAAATCGGACAAAACCGCCGGTATCGCAGCCTCAAGAAACACCCACACCACGGTCAAGCAAAGCGCACGCTATCGAATGACTCCGGGCTTGTCAGAATCGGAGGCGTGGAAGCGAAGATACGCGGGTGAAACGGACATAGAAGATGCGTTCCCGTACCCCCAGAAGGAGCATAGAAGTGCCACGAGCGGAGTGCAGGAGGTATGGTGCAACGTGTGAAAGAAACCTGACTCATTAATGTACGCCTGCGTGAGTGGTAGGGTGATGTGTGTGTTCGCGACAATAAGGATCTGCTTCATTGCCGCGTTGTTCTGTCGCTACACTGGTGCCGTGACCAATCAGCATGAAGCGTCAGTGGTCAACGCCGTTTACAGAGGGAGATATGGAATCGTGTTTCGAGGAATTTGATGCCATTGCGGTGTGCAACGGGAGCAAAGGAGGTGCCAATTTGTTGATTGCTTTGGGCAGGATGCTAATGGGGAGAGCAAAGGCGACCTACCAGCTAACGAGGAAGGCCCAGGCTGGCTGCTGTTTGCCGAGATGAAGGTTGCGCTGTGTGCGGAATTCGGTAAGGAGAGCGATCGACGACATGCGCTCGAGCAGTTCCACTCAACCAATTGGGAAGAGCAAGAAGATTTGGTGGTGTTCTTTCAGCGGCTGAAAAGACACTTGGAGGTGGCGCTCCCTGAGTTGGATGGCGGCGCGAGAAGTCGACTACTGAGAGGCCAATTCGTCCGAAGTTTGCCCAAACCCATTCCGGACAAAGTGGAATTGGCATCCATGGTTGGGGTCAGTAAGACAGAAGACCTTGTGTTTGTAGCGCATAGTTTTGTCGGACCAGTGAAGATTGGGAGAGTCGAACCGTCCGCGTTGAAATTCAAAATAGACCCGCTTTCGCGCATGGTTGAGAGGTTGGTGAGCGAACCTTCGAAAACCGAGACACAACGCAATGCGCCCGGAAGACGAGATAGGCCCAGCTGCTTCCGATGCAACAAGCTGGGTCATCACGCTGCATATTGCACAAAAAGAAATTTTTACCGTTGTTTTTCTTTATCTATGTCGGGTCGGTAGCGTGTAACATCCTTAGAAATAACAATTGAGGGTGTCGTAGTTAATGCGATAATAGATACGGAAGCCAGCGCTTGCATTACGAAGAAATTCCAGTGTATCCCCTTACTCCAGTCGTCAATCGCAATGTAAACAGTCGGAGGACACTGCTTGTAGGTTACTGAGGCTCAGCGATTCTAAGTGAGAATCGGAAAAACGGTCATTAGTCACTCCATGTTCGTCGTTGAGGGGGCAACGGAGACAATCATCGGTAACGACATCCTTAAGCGGTTGGGTGCAACCATTAATTTGATGAAGAATGTTGTGATAGTGGGCAGTGAGACCATCGAGATGAGCCCAGGGAAACGCGACCATCTAGGGGACGTGACGGTTCTTACCGAGTGCCCGAACCGTGCAATAAGGGACGTGCTTCAGAAGTATGCGCATTTGTTCACGGATGTGAATTATGATTACAGATTTTGCGGCTGGGTAGAACATCGGATAATGCAGGAGCTTTAACTTATTTTGCTATTTTTAGCTTATTTCTCTTCGCACAGGGAAGATACTAGCCACAATCATGTGACTCCAACCACATCATTCAAAAGCTATTGATGTGTATACAATCAATGGACAACTTACTTTGAACTCTGGCTTACACCATCTAGCCAAAACACCACCTGTGTTTTCTCCGTGCAATCTTTCTGCCCTACTGTCGTAGTGTATTTTCGGGAGCCTCCCAAACTATAGCATTGGGATACCAACAAGATTTTATTTCTAACATCCAGTAAGAACGACGAGACATGGCTATTTTTGGACTCCGCACCTAGCAGCGCTCCTACAATACCTCTAATCCCGGGTGGGCAGTGCAAGCCGATTTTCAGGCGGATACCGCAAAACACTCCCTCGGAGATACGGAAACCTGTGGCTGAAATGGTGGCCAAAGGCATAATCAGACGAACAAATGGTCCGTACTCATCTCCCGTATTGTTGACGAGAAAAGCAGACGGAAGCTACAGATTCTGCATCCCTTTCAGGGATCTGAAAAGAGTTATGGTGAAAGGCGCTTTTCCAATGCCCCAAATGGAAGAAAGTTTTTTACTCTTCATAATGCCAAGCTGATTTCATGGATAGACCTATGTTATGGTTATTGGCAACTCCCAATGCAGAGGAACACAGGTATAAAACAGCTTTCAGCGTAAATGGCCAACGGTACGAATTTTTGAGAATACCGTTTGGACTGTGCAACGCCCCGGCAACATTCAGGCGCTTACTACTTTTAGTTCTGGAAAACCTCAAAAATGTGGTTGTTTATGGGGATGACATCATTATTTTCTCGGAGACGGAAGATGATCATGGTGCCCGACTCGCAGCGGTGTTACAAAGACTGGAGGAAGCCGGCTTGAAGCTCAGTCGCAAAAAGTCACAGATTGCTCAAAAGTCGATTGTATGTTTGGGCCACATTGTCGGGAATGGCCAGGTTCAGCCGCTTCCAGAGAAACGCGAAGCAATCAAGAATTTCGCAGCCCCGAAATCGAAGCGTCAGCTCCGGTCGTTCCTCGGTATGGTAACGTATGACTCGAGGTTCGTGCCCCATTTTGCGGAGAGGATAAGCCCCTTGTTAAAACTTTTGCATAAAAACGAATCGTTCGCGTGGACACCTGAAGCAGATCGGGCCTTCAACGACCTTAAGCAGTACGTTGCGGATGCACCAGCATGTTTACGGCTACCCAACCCTGGAGAACAATTTACGGTGGCGGTCGATGCAAGCAACGTTGCAATCGGAGCTGTACTGTCCCAACCAGCCGGTGTGGTCGAATATGCCAGCAGAGTCCTGACCAGCGCAGAGCAAAAGTACTCCACGACGGAGAAAGAATGTCTTGCCATTGTGTGGGCATTGGAGAAATGGAGAACATACTTATTAGCAACTGAATTTCATGTTGTTACCGACCATAAGCCACTATCATGGTTAATGACGACGAGGGATCCGCGGGGACGACTAGCAAGGTGGGCGTACCGGCTCCAGGAATTCACCTTTACGATCGAGCACATAGATGGGACGAAGAACGTGATGCCCGACATGTTATCGCGCCCATCTCTGGACGAGTTCTTACCAGATACGGCCATACCGGTGGGTGGAGTCACCGCGGGGGATCGAAGCCTACTGGAAAGCCAACGCGCGGATGAATTGGTGAGGTTAGTATGCACTCATTTACAAGCCGGGACCAAGCCAGAGGTGACGTCAGGAGAAATCGAGGAGCTCCTCCGGATTTGGGATAAGCTAGAGGTCGCGAACGGCAATCTGTTTGGAACAATAAACGGAATGAAAGTACTCTTCATCCCCCAGAATCTACGGGAGCGGGTGATGCAAGTGACCCACGACGACGCCCATATAGGATTCGAGAGAGTCCTCGACCTGCTGCAGAGGAGGGTATTTTGGTCAACCATGAGAAAAGACGTCGCGGCATACATTCGTGGATGCCCATCTTGTCAAACAAACCGCGATATGGATACAACGAGGCCTCCGATGCGATCTATCGAAGTCAACCAACCGTTTCAATTTTGGGGATTGGACGTTTTTGGTCCCTTACCGGTCAGTCGGTCCGGAAACAGGTACATCCTAGTAATGATTGACCATTTTACTCGGTGGATAGAAGCCATACCGATCAAGGATCAAACAGGTGAAACAGTGGCACAGGTATTCGAGTTCAATATACCCGCAAGGTATGGAGTCCCTCAGAGTGTTGTAACCGACCAAGGACCATGTTTCGAGTCCAGAGCGTTTCAGGCCGTATTGCAGAAGTGGAACATCCAGAGGCGACGCACGTCACCGTATCATCCACAGACCAACGGGTTGACTGAACGCTTTAATCGGACAATGAAGACATGGATAAACTGTACAAAGTTACCGTGGGAGCAAGCATTGCCCAGTGTCCTCCTCGCGTATAGAACCAGCAAGCAGTCGACCACAAAAGTTGCCCCGTTCGAATTACTGTTTGGCAGACAGCCAAGAATTCCACTCGATGCATGCATTACGCAAACACAAGGATGGGATATCCCACCAACACACCGCGAACGTCTGGAAGCAACCGCCAGAAGAGAAATCAAGTTTCGGCAAGTAAGGAATAAGCGCAACTACGATGCCAGGTACACGACCCACAAGTGGCAACCATACAGTGCAGGTGACAAAGTAACGATACGAAATCACGAACGTCCGGAATTTGGAGGTCCGGGGGCACGGAAGTTCAGGGAATACTGGAAAGGCCCTTATACGGTACTCGACCGGAAAGGAGAGAATGTCAAAGTTAACAACGGGGCGTCGCAACGATGGATGAATGCCGCTATGTTACGTCCGTGGCATGGGAGAGAACACCAACTTCGAGGAGGGGCGGGTGTAGGGAGGCGGAAGGCAGCGCTTGCCCAAAGGACGGTTAGATCATTAAAACGGAGGCGGACGAATAGGGAGACCGATGCAATGGGGGCGATTCGCTGGAGAAACCCAGGCCCAATAGAACGGGACGAAAACGGGACAGGAGCGGCATCCGTGGGTGAGCCCGAGGCAGGCAAAGCAGGTGGAGAATTTGTTGAAGACGCAATAAATCGGACAAAACCGCCGGTATCGCATCTTCAAGAAACAACCCCGGGGAGAGTGATACACCCACGGTCAAGCAAAGCGCACGCTATCGAACGACTCCGGGCTTGTCAGAATCGGAGGCGTGGAAGCGAAGATACACGGGCGAAACGGACATAGAAGATGCGTTCCCGTACCCCCAGAAGGAGCATAGAAGTGCCACGAGCGGAGGCCAGGAGGGATGGTGCAACGTGGGAAAGAAACCTGACTCATTAATGTGCGCCTGTGTGAGTGGTAGGGTGATGTGTGTGTTCGCGCCAATAAAGATCGTGCTTCATTGCCGCGTTGTTCTGTCGTTATAATGGTATAAATAAATAAATAAATAAATATTTTATTCCCGACAGTGCACTGCACATCTTTGAAGGCATGTTCATGACAATTCAAATAAATATGATGGGCGACTGTATAAATCTAGAACATAATAACCAGTAACATACTGGATTTATGTGTATGTAGTTATGTACTTATATGTGGTAGTGGGCGTGGTGCGTGAACTTGTGAAGTGTGACTGAATTCGTGAGTTTGTATGCTATGTTCGCCATTTTATGAAGGGATCAATGGAACTCATCATATCGGATTACTTCGAAGGGGTGAGCCTCCAGAGGTGGATGAGGCAGTGGCTTTCCTTTGTGGCGAGTCAACTCCGCTACGTCGCAATGTTGTTAAACGGACCTTTGCGGCTTTTTATTAGTAGTAGGCTTGCCAGGCGAAAACCTACCACTTCCTGGAATACTGCCGCCGAACTAGTTTCTGGAACGGGCTTAACCCAAACCGACTAGCTGGCACCACGAAGAGGTTGTTCGGCTAGCTGGCCGTGGCCGGACTGTCACTAGCTACTTCAACAGCGCTTCCTCTACGCGCTCGCACTCAGGACTACGCGCTACTTTTGGTTGATACATGTGTAGCAGTCAGCGTTATAACCAGATCCTTGGAAAAGCGAACCCCGTAACCAGCCGGACGCACGTTACCAGCGGCTACTCAGAATAAAATGGCGTCATACGGGTAGGAACACTTTATTCTAATCCTTTGCTTGCGGCAGAAATTTTCTTTTGCTTTTACTGTCGTGGACATTTAGATGCCTACTGTTCGTTTACGCTGCTTCAACAAATTCGGCCTCGGGGTGGACCTACGTTGCAAAAGCTTATGAGATGAGAACACTTCGTTGGCCATCACTTGCCATGTTGCCACAGGTTAATTCGTCCGTCGTCGCGTTTGCAGGCTAAGCAGTAGGCAAACTGCCTCATTGCTTCAGGCAGTTCTAGCTTTGGTCTTAATGAGTGCCGGCACAACTGCGCTTAAAGACGAGGACCGCCCCAACTCTTCTCGGCGGGATTAAGCTGTTTCTGCAACGCCAAAACGCCTGCCAACTGACAAACTACAAGCTGCCAAACTATAACTCGGGCACATGCTTAACCTAGGTATCACCTGCTTTCTAACAGCTGTTAGGCTTTTCCTCTTCATCGGACATCAACCGGGGCAGTGACTGTAGCTCCTGAGGCGTTGATCGGACTCTCAACTGTATTACCGTTCCTGATCGATATTCTCACTACTCAGTCCGCCCTAGCCCTCATTTCATGGCACGCTAGGTTGCATATATTTTCTAGGCACAGCCGCGCATGGCGTCCATGGATTCAGTCCTATTGACCGGTTGCACTCTACGACTGACTCCTTGCCTCCTGCCGCCTTGCCTGCTTGAATTTTCTCTCCTAACCTGTTACGATACTCCTTATCCTGCGTGCCGTAACAACTTACCTTTTGATACCCCGATGTTCATGCCCCATCCATTAGCCACCACCTCTCTGACTCCTTATCTCCCATTACACACATTGACTGCATCGCTGTAAGCCATTATTTCTCAGATCGCTTTCAGTTGTCATGCGTCTGATCCCTCTTTATAGAACAGTGTATTA
This sequence comes from Dicrocoelium dendriticum, assembly GCA_944474145.2. Lineage (NCBI taxonomy): Eukaryota > Metazoa > Platyhelminthes > Trematoda > Plagiorchiida > Dicrocoeliidae > Dicrocoelium > Dicrocoelium dendriticum. The sequence continues at coordinate 26,824,741 of OX104066.1, read as the reverse complement.
CCACTAAGGCCATTTTGTTGCAGGAACAAAGAGACATTTTCAGTGTATTTGTTGGTACACGTTTTACACCTGGCTGTCTCACGTTATGTTATAAATAAATAAATAAATAAATACTTTATTCTCGACTATGCGAGGCACGCCCATGGAGGCATGATCAGATATGTACAACTGTACAAACCTTTTATGGCAACTGTGACAGTAATAGTAGAAAATTGGTCGTATGTCCATGGTAAAATAAATAAATAGATAGTTTATTCTCAGTTTCATAGGTACGCACCAACTTAGGCATGATCAAGGTTTAAAACTGTTGTGTATCACGATGATACTCCGAGTTCAATCGTGTATAGTTGAAACGGTGTCAAGAAGAGTTGATATGTGAATCTAGTCGACTTGCCAGTATGTAGTTGTGGGCTGTGACTTTATTCAGTGACGAGTCATATCCGCCACGTCGCAGTGTTGTTAAACAGACATTTGTGGCTTTTTATAGGGAGAACGCTTGCCAGGCGAAAACCCACCACGTCCTGCAACACTGCCGTAAAGTATTTTGAACATTAATGTTGAACTGGCAAAGCCGCTTGACGACTGGTTTTACCTTCGGTTTTTCGCGGGGTAATGGCTTCTAATTTCCTCTGTTAGTTGGACGGGTATTTTGCTCTGGGTCGCCATGGTTTTTGGGGTCGCTGGAGGAGAGGGACATCGCGATTTTTCTTCTTGTTGTATGTCCAGGTGAGCAAAAGTTTCAATTTTTCCGCTGTCCAGATTTTTCAGATGTATACTGTATGGGAGTATGAGGATATGTCCAGTTCTCCATACTGGACAAGGGTTATGGTGATTGTAGGTTGGTCCTTGCGGAGTTTTACCATCCTCCATGTCAGTCCTTGTGGGTTGTTCCGTCCGTCTTGGGCCAAAATTGTTCCTCAGTCCAATCCCAGATCTCCAAGATGTCCCGGACCTCAGAGAAAAGGGAAAGTGGGAGACAACCGAGAGAAGACCGCAAGAACAGGCATGGAATTGAATATTGTTAATGTCTTGTGTTATAACATTTGGGCTTGAGACAAGAGCATGTACACTGTGCAACAATAATTATGCTGAAAATGTCTTTTGAGTATCCTATAGAATCATTAGCCGTATAGGTGGATTGCTATCGCCTGCGTAGGGACAAGAGCGTTGCACCAGTAAGTAAAGTACGAGTATCCGTTTGATACGAGTCAATAGTTGCGTGGGGATAGAGCAAAGAGAGTTAGAATGTTGGTAGTGATTGTCAGGTGCATGAACAGCACGTAGTTAGTGTAATCCGAGAGGGGGGCATAATAAGCGAAAATAATAGTTTGCAGCGAGAGAGTCTTAAAGCTCAATTGGTGGCAGGGCAGCGGAGGGACTGGATGCAGATATTCTAGAGGAGTAAAGGTTATTCGGATACGGGGTGGCTACTAACAAGCACTGGATCATCGCATATGCATGGGGCCAATGGCCATTAGCTACTTCTGAAGAGAAATGCAGAATTTATGACGACCGACAGATGTTGGCGCTAGGAGTGACTCAGTCGCCAGATGCAGCTATTCCAATCGGACGCTTTGTCACTAGTGTATGCCTATAGGGTCGATGAGTGTATCTATAGGCCAGTAAAGGTAAGTGATAGGTCAACAGATCAGCTAAGCTGTGACGCAAACAATCCAAGAGAATGAACATTGTAAGAGGGAGCGAGCTCCGGATATCCGCAGAGTTAAATGGAAGCTATGGCGACTAGCTGCTGGTAAGCAGAGATATTGGCTCTGGAAAAGAGTGAGCCAGTGGCTGGTGCAGCCATAGTATTAAGACGTTTGTCCACTATTGGATACCTACAGTTTCGATGAAGAAATCAACATGCGAGCAAAGCTTTAGATAGACAGACGGCAGAAGAAAATGAAGGTTGGAGAGTTAGGGAGGGGCTACTTGTAAGCTACATGGAGTCCACAATGACTAGCTGCTCTCAAGAGGAGTTGTTGCCAGTGGGACGTACGGCACATAAAGGCGCGCAGGGAGAGAGAAAAGTGACCAGCAATATAGTCGGACTGAGCCTTCAGTTACTAGTGGATCCTACGGTGGCACATAATAGGTCAACAAAACATCTGAGCTGTGACACAAGCAATCTAAGAGAATGAACATTGTAAGAAAGAAGCGACTCCTACGGAGCGCCGGATATCCGCAGAGTTAAATGGAAGCTATGTCGACTAGCTGCTGCTAAGCAGAGATAGTGGCTCTAGGAAAGAGTGAACCAGTGGCTGGTGTAGCCATAGTATTAAGACGTTTGTCCACTATTGGATACCTACAGTTTCGATGAAGAAATCAACATGCGAGCGAAGCTTAAGAGAGACAGACGGCAAAAGAAAATGAGGGTTGGAGAGTCAGGGAGTGGCTACTTGTAAGCTACATGGAGCCAACAATGACTAGCTACTGTCAAGAAGAGTTGAGGCGAGTAAGATGAACGACGGATAATGGCGCGCTAGGAGAGATGAGTGACCAGCAATAGAGTTTGGGCTAAGCCTTCAGTAACTAGTGGATCCTACGGTGGCACATAATAGGTCAACAAAACATCTGAGCTGTGACGCAAGCAATCCAAGAGGATGCATTTCATGGAACTATCACTTTCCTTGTTTCTACGGCTGTGCTTTGCGGTCTTTTCATTGCCTTTCCTCTCTTTTCTCTTTTACCTAGGCCATAAATTCCTGGGACTCCAACATCGACTAGAGCTCCAACACGGATTCAACTGCACACACCAACACCAAGAGGAAGTTTATAGGGCATAGATAGTCAGTAAATCTTTGCAACCTTGAACAGTATACCTTAACATAGAAAGCCAAACCGTGCATTAGGAATCATCACTAATTTGCGAAGTTCTTCAATCGATCCTCCATGAAACAACCTCAAATACGCCATCAAAGACGCATGGCCAAACACGACTAAGCAATTCGGTCAGTAAATGACAACTCTTAGGCAAAAAACGAGTACGAAAAGCAAGCAAATAAGTGGTATGTACGAAGCATCACCAGTTTACATAAGCTGAAAGACGTGGCCGAGCGACCAAGAGCTTTTGTGTCCTGAAATTTAACATCTGCACAAAAATACTATGTCAGCTCGAAAGGGAGGTATTAGCGGTTATCTTTAAAGCAAGGAACTTTCGCAGCCTCTGTGGGAAAGAAACTTCGGAATCCTTACTGTCCCCATGCCAGTTAACGCTGGTTGATAAGAAAAATACCTAAACCAGATGGTGTCACCTCGTATGCAGTGTTGGGCTTTATTGCTCACTGCTTACAACTACAAGCTTGCTGGGAATGCCAGCAGAGTCGAGTGCGCACTGAGCGTTTACCCGTTGAATCATCTACCAGGTTGCATACTTAAACCTGTGGAGCTTGTCCGCCTACTGCAAGAGCTTGATGAAAATCCGGTGTCAAATGCCGATATCCTGCAATAAAATGAACGCGATTTATTAGTGTTCAAAGTTAAGCGTCTTGTCTCTCAAGGATGGCGTGACAGTTGTGTAAGGCAAATAATGCCTCATCTTATACGACACACGAAGCTACGTCCCGAGGACGGGTGTCTGCTGTATGGATCAACGGCAAAAATATCACCACGGTGGGGACTGAATGCTTTGGAAAAACTTCACGAAACGCGCCCCGGCATCACGAGAATGAAGGCGCGAGCCTGTGTGATGGCTTATTATCGACAGAAATATTGAAGAGTTGGGCCGTCACTGCGACGTGGATCAATACACACAGAGGAACGCCGCCCAGTACCAATGAGTCTTTTGAAATGGCCCACTAAACCTTGGGATCGGAAACCTGCCGACTTGTTTGTCCCGTAGAATAAAAATTGCTTTCACGAAAGTGTTACTAGAACTGGCTAGAAGGTTTCCCACTGGCACATCCCACGACAGTTTCTTGCATGAAGACGTGTTTCAGTATCTTAAGTATACTGCATACGCTGGTAAACGACAACGGTTCCGTATTTAGTAGTGAAGCATTTCAAGAGTTCCTCAATGCAACGGCGTTCCCCATGGAAAGGCAGCGTCCTACTACCTAGCTCCAAACGGTTTGGCAGCAGGCGCCGTCCATTAAGTCAGGGATGTGTAACGGCAACAAGAGTCCGCTTCAATGCAAACAAAGCTAGACGAATTTCCTTTTGGCTACCGCAACGCACTAAAGGAACCCACGGAGAAGTACCCAAGCGAGTTGTTGTTCGGACTGAGGTTGTGCACCCGGCTAGGTCTCCTGTTTCCTGACCAGAGGCTGCGCGTAGAGGCTAAACCAGATAAATTTAAGACAGAGTGCGCTCAGAAGGCTTCCGATCGATAATACTACGAGAACGATTCGGTCTACGTCAAATTGCCTAAAGAAACCACCTGGCAGTCCGGCGAGTTGCCCGACGTTGCGGGACAACATATGGAAGTAGCTGTAGCGAATGGCAGCGTGGTTAATCGGCATTGGGAGCACGTTAGCTATGGCTCCATCTCAATGCCGCTAGAGAACGCGTCCTCAAACCAGAGTACAGCGCTGCCAAAATTACACTCTCAAAACGCAGGCTCAGCAAAACTCAGGGCTCAGCAATGTCCTCGTTCACCTCAGCTACACAGACCCGTGGCTCCATACCAAGCTAGCTAGAGATGTTCAAGCTAAATGGAGAAGGAATATAGCATCCCCACGGCCAATTAATGGCGCCCTTGTTGCTCGTTCCCTGTATCTGCTGGCGTGTGCCATTAACCCGCTCACTCGTGGATCGCTTGACCTAAATTAGATGAGTTGTATAACATGTTGGTTAGAATAGAGTCCTGCCTTCCATTTAATTGACGTGTTCTGTTTCGGATGCGGACCATCCACTGAGTGTTACTTCCGCGGTTGCTGAACCTTGATACGTACATGGGCCTATTTTTATTCGTTTCGATGCAATATAGTCACCTTCAGCTCCAACATATCCTATTGGCCTTCTTACTAGTCTGGGTCTGTTTGCTCTCACTGTGCCGCCCTGACAGTTTCTTGGCTGACTTCTACTTTCTGCATGCTCTGATGTAGTGTGGCTTCATCGCCGTGTATTCATCGTATACTAAGTAATATTCACCTTTCCTCTTCACGATGGTAGTTAACGTTGCCTTATGTTAATATTAGTTAGTTTTTATGGAACACATAAGTAGGTAGCTGCATTCTTCTTATTCCTGCCCAACTAGTTTGAGCTGCCGTTTTCCAAAGTGCCGCTGGGGTCTAGACTTCTGACCCATCTCCTTTCTGACTCTCCTCAGCATACTGATTGGTAACGCTCAGCTTCGACAGTCTCTCTTTCTCATCTTCCTATTCGGGTTAGTGTTATACACTATTCATCACAATAGCATTTGCCCACCATTACTACTTAAATAAATAAATATTTATTCTCGGCTATGCAAAGCATGCCCGCGAGGGCCTGATCAAATAAGCGCAATTATACAAACATGTCATGGCAATTGTAACAGTGACAATCGGAGGTTGTTCATGCGTTCCTATTTGAAACTATCCAAATAGGACAGAAATAAAAATGAAGAAAGCCCATTGCCATGAGTTCGGGCACGTTCGTGTAGGTACATTCGTTCTGCCATAAAGTGCAGTAACAATTCAAACATGAATAGATCCAGGACTAGGACTGATCAATTATAAAATAGCTGGTGAAGAACACGCTCAATCGCGATTACATGATACGCTGGCGTCATGTGAGTGTAGCGTAAAGAACAATGGTGAATGCGCAGAAAAAACGTGGCGACGAAATATGCAGATAAGAAATTGTCGGGGTGTATCTGTCATGGTAGTATATAGTCATGGTCAGCTTGTCAGTGTGAGATTATTGGCAGTGACTTTATTCAGTGGCGATTTACCTCCGCCACGTCGCAGTGTTGTTAAACGGACATTTGTGGCATTTTATATGGAGAACGCTTGCCAGGCGCAAACCCACCACGTCCTGGAACACTGCCATCGACGCATTCGAACGACAAGCTGCAATTGGCAATGCTTCTTATTGACCGATTATCGGTTCTGTTAGTCGCAGTCGGGATACACCCATAATTTTCGCTGGCTGAGGCATGACGGGGCGGGACTATATCATCCGTGAATCCTGTCGCTTCTTGACGAACTGGCACGGCTTGTACGGTAGGTAATCCATAAATCGAACGTGCTGGCATGTTTTGTATTTGTCGTCGGTAGAACCGCGTAATATCTCTGATGGGCATCGGTAATATTTTGTTGAACCAAATATTAGAGGAAAATGGTCAAACGCAACCGTTCACGCCCAAGGAAGCTGCAAGTTGTCCTGAATAATGAACCGGAAATCCTCCCAGTGTAAGTTAACTTGATTGGGGACATTGGCATCCGCGAACGTATGGACGGTAGAAGTAATGCGGGCAGTTCCAGATGTGGTAAGTGAAAAGAATATTAGTAGTGTAAAGGGCCGAACCCATTTGTTGTTGGCATGGTGAGAGTATTTTGTGTGAAAGAAATGTGTTGGGATAGTTCCAAATTACGTGCATAGCACATGCAGGAAATTCTGCCCTCCGGTTAGATGAAATGACCGAGTTGACACGAAATGTCAGCAACTCCGAATAAGAGTTATGTGAAGAAGAGGCGAGCTGAACCCAGTTGTTCAGGTCTTACTATAGTGGCATCCATCCAATATAACAGATAAGTGTTTTGTCCATCCGGTAAGTACAAAGGCAGCGTAATGATTATCCATACATTTCCAGCTAAGGGAATATTGCGCTTCGTTGAAGTGTTGAAGTCAAGACAGTGGACGTATCCTCGGGTTCTGGCCACCGTTTCTGTGGAAATCTTGGAATAAAAGACAACGAACAAAGACAGCCAAACAAATGGGCAACAGAGACGTATCCGGAACTCAGAGAAAAAGATCAGTCGCAAAAGTGCTTTCACTAATGAACTTTACATTATATGTATCATTATAAACTAAATATCTCATGTACATGTGTTCCATAAAAATGTAGATTAGTCGTACCATGAACAGTGACGCATCGGGGAGCTGCGCGATATCGGGGAGCGAGAGTCCGATCCGAAGGGTTCGGATTAGTCGGTGGATTGCGACTAAGTCGTTTAATTAAGTAGTGAAGACGAGTAGTGAGGATCAAGGTAAGGAATGAAATAAGCAGTGATAATAAAACATGAGAAAGTTCAACAAAGTTCTCGGGGGAAGCAATGCTTTGGGTATTCGGCACTTAGATTATATACGTCTCAGTAGTATGGATAAAGTCAGAAATACGGTCAAAAAAGAATAGGTTTAAGACAAAGCACGGAGATGGCCATCCATTTGGAAGGCAATCAGAGACCAAGATAAGGAAAGGATAGAGTAGGATTGAGAAAGGCTTTAACTGAAAGAGTAAAAAAGTCACCGAGGCTTTCGAGGGACTAAGCGGTCAGTTAGGACAGCCGATCTAGGAAAGGTAACGTCTCATAATTTTGAGTGAATTCGGAGTGCAGGTGGCCGCTCAAGCGAGACTCGAGTGGTTAGCGCGTTGGGATTGGGACTTACAATGAAGGCAAGAAAAAGGCTAGAAAAGTATAAAGTGAAAAAATCTAGCAGGCCCTAGGTGTAAGGAAAACGTATAGCTGAGGCTGCAAAGACTGTACCGCTGAAGTCTCAGTAACAAAAGAGTAGTTAGAGAAACTGACAGGTCAAGTGCGGCTAAATCACGGTAAGGCAGTAAAGCTGTCCGTCCGATTAATAAAGGGGAATGAAAACAGAAACGAGATAAGAAAAGGTTAGGGTTGGTATGAGATAGGTTTACTGATAAGGAGTGGGGGAGCCCACGAGGCATTCCAGGTGATGTAAATAAGACGATGCGTCAGCCGAACCAAGGTTTGTAACGTCGAATAACTCTGAGTAAAACAGGAAAACAAGTGGCCGATCTGGCGAGACTAGATTAGTCGGCGCGTAGGATTGGCATATAAAAATAAAGGCAGGAAAAGATCCGCAACAATAGAGGGTGAGCGAGTCAAGCAGAATCTCCGGGTAGGAAAACAATAGCGTTGGGTCTGCATAGCGTATACCACTTAAGTCAGAGTAGCATTGGAGCATTTAGATAGAAGGAGGCTAGTCAGTGGGACTAGACCGCCTCAGAGCAGTGAGATCGGGCACTCCAAAGGAAGCAGAAATGAAAACAGAGCGCCGTAATGAAAGTTAAGGTCAGGATGGGAAAGGTTTATTGACGAGAGATGTAGTTGAGTAGTTGAGTCGGCTAACCAGGAGAGGTTACATCTCAGAAGTCTGAATGAATCCGGAGAGCAGGAGGCCGATCGGGTAGGACTTACTTATTCGGCGCGTTTAGATAATGAAATGTAGTAAAGGTAAGAAGAGCCTGCAGTAAATGGTAGGCAAGTCTAGCAGGCTCTAGATTTAAAGGAAACATGATGTTTAGTCTGCGGAGCGTATACCGCGTAAGTCTCAGTAGCTGAGGGAAACAGACTAGGCAGGTGAGCCAAAATCATGGCAATGCAGTAAAGCCGGAAGTCCGATTGAAAAGGAAATGAAAACAGAAAGCGAGAGAAGAGAAGGGTAGGGTCGGGGTGAGAAGGATTTATTGATAAAGAGTAGAAAAGCCTACAAAGCTCTCCAGGTAATGTAAACAGAACCATTACGTCAACCCTCTAGCTAGAACCTGTTGCATTCCCTGTCGGCTAGCAGGACGTCGCGTTTATAAATGAATAATAATGAATAAATACTTATTCTTGACTATGTGAGGCACGCCCATGGAGACGAATTCAGTTAGGTGCAACTGTACATATAATGTGGCTGTTTTAACAGGGACAATACAAAGGTATTCGAACGTACATGCTTGAAACTATACAACGGTGAAAATTTAAAAAGAAGACTTGGGCTGTCGTGAAATTGGACATGTTTGTAAGGTCATGCGCCGTCTGCCATATACTGCAGTTATACATCAGCCCATAATAGGACAAGCATCCCGGTAGAGCGAGTAGAAGCTAATTGAAGAGCAAGGTCGAGGGAGATGTGACGACATACTGAGTTGGTCTCTACGTAACGCAGAGCAACGGTGAAACCGTAGGAATAGGAGAGACTATGGTATATGCGTGAACTGGTGAAAAAGAAACGACAATATTTGCAAATGTAGAATTAATTAAATAAAATATGGGCTCATGTTTCTAGACATTTGCTAGATGATGTGTCCGCAAGGGAACGGATCATTTTGTACAATAGTTCCAGACACTTGCATGAAAAAACATATAGTAGGATCAGTACCTCCTTAATGTCTGAGCGTCAAGTAGCACAGTTTTCACTCTATAGCATGGTCAGACATTCCGTTGGTTCGCACATATCTCAACAATCGATTTTCTTACGATCGTGTGTTATTCCTTTGAAGCCAAAACATTTCATTATGGAGCAGGCCAGAGCACGCGTGTTAACCTCTTTAAGTAATAGCCAACCATTCAGCGGAGTATTTCTGCGCATTCAGACAACCCGTTTCATGGCACGCTCATAGAAGAGAAAGAATGGCGATGAGAGCAGGAAGGGTAATAGGATCTTTGAAAACGATGTACCACGACAGTAACTAACACGATTACACATTGCACACAGGGTAGGCCTAATAGAGCCGCGTAAAGTGCTAATGAAATTTGTAAAATAATAAACGTTTTCGATCTTTCCTATTAAGAGTTGACCTTGAGCACGACAACGCTAAGCTAACTGAGGAATGAAATAACAGTTTCTTGCTTAATGATAGAATCTAATAGAATGCTAAAGCGTTAGCTTTCTTAAACCTTGTGCTGGATATGATAAACGGAAAATAACTGAAAAATTCACAGCCGTTTGGAAGTTATTTGGTGCCAGCTTGTATCGCCACAGTTATCTCATGCTAAAAATGGCGCAACTGTTCCGCTAGCAAATAAATTGTAAAAAAGAAAGAAAAGGGAATATGGATTGACGTTATTTTTACAATATAGGGCTGTTTGTATAAAAAGTTGCAAAGTGGCTCAAGGTTACCAGTACTTATTAGGTGCAACGTGGTCGGCCGGAAAGCGGAGTTTCTAAGCGTAAGCGATAATAAACAGAAACATTGATGAAAAATCATATTAGAACGCTAAGCAGTCTTAAAGGAAGGTGAATAGTACGCGAGTAGTTATGACACAGCTTGATATTCCTAGGTCGAAAGGCTTCATCTTGTGGATTCTCGTGGATGCTTTGCGTTGCAAACCAGTGTATAGCTGGAACCCACAAATTTTATAACGCTATGTGGTGTCGATTATGGCTGCAGAATTACAGAGCGTAGGCCTGCATGCATACTTCAGGGAGCTCGTGCGTTGGTCAGCCCATATAGGTCTTTCATTGCTGGAAGTTTCAAAGTAGATAACGCGAGATTTATGACTTCTTACAATAAAGCTATAACCCCGGACGTAGGGCTATCTCAAGTGACTCATCTCAGAGGTTGTCACCATGAATAGGCAACTGAGAAACCTAAAAGTGGGCGATTTACTACGGAACATGCAATTCACGGCAGCTTGTAGGTATCGTGCAAAAACGACTATCCTGGTGAGAGCTGGAGATTTTAAACGAGAAGGATGCTTATGCCATGCACGTAAGGGTACAAGATGGTGAACGTCTTTGACCTTGTTGAGGATCAGCTCTCCTGTTATGTAGTTTCGATGCAAGTGTTCCCAAATGTAGGCCAGATCGACGGTTTGGGCTGTGACTCCAGCATTATATCAACAACCACACTAGCGATTAATCTGAACGAAGTAGTTCCAGTTGTCAGCAAAGCAAAAGTTTAATAGTATAATTCAGGAGTAGTAACGTAAATGTAAACTGGGCGAAGTATCTGTCCACCCACCATGATGTCCGGCCCATGGGTTCTTTGGAGCCAGATGAACTATTACTTTTGCATAGCTGGCCAAAGTAAGGGATCTTAAATAAATAAATAAATAAATAGTATATTCTCGAATTTCCGAGACGCACCTGACCAGGCATGATCAACTTTTACAAGCAATTTATGTTTCGCAACAAACACGTTGCTACGTATGTAATCGGCAATAAGCCGAAAGTTGTCCAAGCTTTGGAAATTGTAAAATTAATCTTAAGGTATAAATTCGTCAAAACATGACGACAAGTTGGGTTATAGTGTGCGTAGTGTAAACAGGCTGGGCATTCCGTTTGTAGAGAAAACTTGTCAGGAAAATAGTACATTAGGATTCAGGTCGGCTTGCCAGTATGTAGTTGTGGGCAGTGACTTTATTCAGTGGCGAGTCACATCCGCCACGTCGCAGTGTTGTTAAGCGGACACTTGTGGCTTTTTATAGGGAGAACGCTTGCCAGGCGAAAACCCACCACGTCCTGAAACACTGTCAGAAATCCGTTTGTACACTAATGTAAAACTGGCAGAGCAGCTCGTCGACTGATTTAACACTCGGTTAACCGCAGTCAATTGCCTTCTAATTTCCTCTGCTAGCTGAACAGGTTATTTTTGCTCGCGGCGGCCATAATGACTGAGGCCTATGGAGGGTTAAACCTTCGTCATCTTCGTGTCCAGGTGAGCAAAACTTCCGTTTCTTGCTTCTAGAATTTACAGGATTATGTATACTTCGCAGGAGTATAAAGGCGTCATGTCCAGCTACCATTACTGGACGACGGTCATGGTAGTGAGTGCATTTTTATCCACTTGTTGTACAGCCGTGTTCTATGTAGGTCCTTGGGGGTTTCTATGTCCTGTCCCAGGAGCAAGCTCTTTCACATTCCGATCCCAGATCTCCAAGAAGTTCCAGACCTCGGAGAAAGGGAAGGTGAGAGACAAACAGGGCCGCAAAGAACAGACGTGGAAACAAGCAATATTTACGTACTATGGTCTAACATTTAGAGGAAACATATGATGTACAATGTGTAACAATGATTATGCTAAAAGTGTCTTTTGAATATTCATCGGAAGCAAAGCCAATAGGTTGGTTGCTACCGTATACCTTGGATGCAGAGCGTTGCGCCGTTAAGCAAAGAAAACACAGGATCCGTTTGCTATGATGCAACTGTTGCGTGGGAAGTTTCGCTGGGGAGCGTAGAATATGCTGACCCAGGGAAAGCCAGTGAGTCTTTTGGACTCATACATGGGTGTTTCGCAAAAATAGCAGCGAATAATTGAGGAATGAACATCTTTAAATGAGAAGCTAAGGGGCGTCTCTGTACTGACCAGGTGAGAGAGAGTGCCGAATTAAAAAGCTAAGAAGGGCTAATTGACGGAAGGACCGCGAATAGCCAGAATATATGCGTACATTAAGGTTGCTGTGGACATCAGAACCTGAGACCTAACCGCAGCAGCCAGAGTGCTAGGGTAATAGTGCCTAGCTGGATAGAGGCATGGACTGCTAGCCCGAGACTTGGAGTATTGCAGGTAAAAAATGCCTAAGACAATACAGCAAGTAGTGGGTAGATAAAGGTCTAGAAATGTGTGGCAGAAGAGCGGCTTATGCTGAATACCTGGATATGTTTGCACGACAGAAGAAAACTAAGAGTGGTTTCGTGGTAGAATGGCAGCGGACAAGTAAAGCGCAAGCATACAAAGAGGTTGTTAGATAGTTAGAGCATAATAGACTACGACGCATCGACGTGCAGCTAATCAAATCATGCGGTGGTGTTAATGGAGTATAATTAAGGAGGCCTGAGTCGGGAGAAGCCCGTGAGAGAGCTGTACTACGGCCAATTAGGTGTCGCGGATGAGCAATGGCATTTAGGTGTGGCCTTATAATTGCTAGTGGACACCTAATTAGGGCAACAGACAGCAAGTGTATGTGATGCACGCAGTCCCAGGGATTAAAGCTTGGAGGGAAAAGTGTGGACCTTGGCAGCTCAGGATATGCACAAAGATGATAGTAGCTTATGAAGAAGGACTGCTGCTAAACACGGGAGCCAGAGGTAAGACGAGGAACAGTTAGGGTCGCTGTAAGTGTGAGTATCAGTGATCAGCAATGGAATTTGCATGAAGCCTCTTAGTTGCTAGTGTATGCCCTTAATTACCCATAGTAAATCAGCAAAAAGCGGATGTATGTGACGCAGACAGCCACAAAGTATGTTCGAGATAGAAGAGAGCAGCTCTTAGCAAGCTCCAGAAATGCGTGGAGCCTACGATTACTAGTTGCTGCTAAGCAGAAGTGCTTAGGTTTAAGAGGATGGACAGAACATGGCGCTGCGAGAAACTTTCGGTGCCCTGATGTAGCCAGTCCATTAGGCTATTTGGTTACATGTGGATTGCTACAGTGTCACAGAACACATCAACAAGCCAGCGATGGTAAGTGATACAGACAATCTGGATTACAGGATGGAGAAACGAGGAATGTCTCCTAGTATCTCCAGATAAGCTCAAAGATGTGTGGAGCCTACAATGAATATCTGCAATAAACGTAATGAAGATAAGAAGAACGAAGGGTAATTGTGCTAAGGGAGAGAACCGGCGGACAGCATCTGAATTCCGTTGAACCTTCTAGTTATTTATTAGATACAGTGACAGAAGAAGTCAGCAAACCAGTGAAGGTATGTGATGCTAACAAATCAAGAGAGTAAGTGGGAGAGATACAGAGTGGCTACTAGCGTAGATATGTATGCTAACTACTATGACTGGCTGCAGCTGAAAAGTGGTGACATAAGTAATACGAGGAAATGATAATGATACAAGGTGAGATAGCGAGTATCCGCAACTAGCAGTGGCATTGGGGTGTAGGCTTCTAGTGGCTAGTGGATACCTAAAGTGTCCCAGAATAAGTCAACGGTCAGCAAATGAATGTGACACAGACGGCCATAAAGACTGAATGTTGGGGATGCAAGAGGGTTACACTTGGCAGGCTCCGGATATGTGCAGAGATGCATAGAACCTACGACCACTAGTTGCTACTAAGTAGAAGTGCTGAGGTAAAGAGGATCGACAGAAACTGGTACTACTTGGTAGTCAAAACCTTCTGGATATTGAGCTAGCCAAGGAACTGGGCTACTATGACGCACGATTAACTTTCTTGCCATTCTGATGGATGCAAAATAGAAGACGTTAGGATAGCACAAACGGCTATAGGAAGGATCCATGCTTTATACAGTTGGCAACCAGTGTTTCCCATATCGGTTGGTGTAGGTTCAGCACAGATAAATGCTGGAGAATATAGGGCCAGGTGAGGAGAGAATGGCCTGTAAGATGCCTGCTTCTGAAGAACGTGGCTCTGACAGTATCTGCTTAGCAACCCCGGTGAACTACATTTTTCTGAAGTATGCATTATAATTAAATACATAACGGCGGTTCAAATGACGGTGGGCAGCGAGCACGCATAATATCTATGTGATGTAACTGTCGGTTGCCGTCTGCGAATACACAGAATTGCGTTTAATCCGGGGGCTCCTTAGTAACGTAGGTAGCTCCGTTTCAATGATATGCTTCCATGAACAATAGTCTCATGATTTCGATGTCTCAAGGTGACTATAGATTGTGGTACAACTCCAGTGGCCATCTCAAAAGGATTGGGGTCCAAACCATATTTGAATGTGCCCTCGTCAAACTATTTGAGAAGCGGTAATTGAGATAACGATACAGCTAAATGAGGCAAAAGTTATGGTGCAAGCTATACACTCAATATTTATATATACTACGGGCATGTAGATATATTAAGTTAGGAGAAAGCGATGAGTTACGGATGAGGATCAGTGCCAGCCATAAGCAGGTGTAACGAAAGCTTCAAGAATGGTGAAATGCTACGCTTGTTGCCTTGCCAGGTTGAAGTCATGGACTGTGTCTTCATTTAGCCCCGAGTCAAATCCGCCAAGTTGCAGTGTTGTTACACGGCTATTTGTGAGTTTCTATGGGGAAAGCATTTGTCATTCGAATGTTCACAACGTCTTGAAACACTGCCGTCCATCCGATGTAATTGGTTGTGTATGTATGTAATGTATGTATGTAATGTATGTAATTGGCTATGCTGCTTGTTGAACCTTTGTTCGCTCGGTTATTCGCAGTCAAGTTGCGCCCGATTTTTCCGTTGGCTGCTGCATGTTATGTGGGCGCCTATTTCGTTCCTGGGTCCGGTCCTGTCCTGATTGAATGGCTGGTGCTGTTTGGCAGGTCATGAGTTGAATACTTTTACAGGTGATGTGTTGATCGTCAGCACAACCACGTGAAGACTGCAAGGAATATCTAATGAAATATGTTGGTGTTGTTAAAGCCATGAAGAATAGTTGGTTGTCCCGAAAAAAGCTCAAAGCGCCTGCTGGGGAACGTTATAAATAAATAAATAGGTATATTTCTAAGCTGGCCAGGAGCTGCACTCTTAAGGGATAAGATAAATGAGTACATTAATCCTACGCGGTTGCGTCGGAGTATGGAAATCTTAGTATATGTTCCTCGTTTGCCATTATGAATGCATTATCAACGTTTGGGGTACAGCTGATTGGGTCGTAGGTGTCCACCGTGGAATGCTTCTGGTTCCTTCAGGTGATATTGAGCTACTTGAGTTGCTTTGTTGTGAAAGTTGTGCAGGAGTTCTTTGGAAACAGGATCCAATTTACCACAACTTCACTTTAAATTCATTGGACTATTTCGGCGCGCTCAGTCATCACAATTATGGTGCGCACCTAGAGGGAAATAAGAGCGGCGGATTTATAAGGGATAAGAAGGGGTTAAAAATAATTTCGAGAAATGCAGATAAAAATAAATCGGGTTTGTTTAGCGACCTACTAAGACGGCGTACCTCACAAGAAAAATACAAATTAACAAAAAATATAGCCAAACTTTGCTTGCGCTGAATTGGGTTTCTGGCACAAAATTGCACCTGAGCAAATCTCAGCAACAAGCAAAACCTTTCATAAGGCTAGAATATTGTGTACAGTAACACACAAATAAGGTGCTTAGAACAAGTTTTAACCGTTGAATGCCATAACCGTAAAACCATGCCCTACGTGCTGTAGCTCACGAGTTATTCGCAACTGAATGGCGGTCTACGACGAACCTCTTAATTTTTTGTTAAAAGGCTTTCTGCTTTGCAAACAGATATCAGAAAGAAGAAAAGCAGTAAAAAGTAGCGAAACGATCTACGTTCTAAATAGGCATGACTTTCTCTAACTGCTGTACGTAGCCCGTATTACCCCTCAACAACTAAGTACCTAAAATATATTGGAAACATAGACAGCCACAGCTAACTGAAAGTCCAAAGCTAAGTGAAGAGCGCCAGGCGAATTAAAAGCAAAAGAAATTATCCAATAGTGAAAGCTGGCCGAACCCAATTCTTCTGGCCTTAGTGGATGTCAGCAAGGATTCGGGATCAGTTCAATAGAGTAGTACATTGCATCGGCAGAAGAATCTGCATTCGGAAGTTAGTAGGGGAGCTCCAGGTAACAAGTATGTGCAAGCGAGTTTGTTAGGCGAACTGAACCCAATTGTTCAGGTCTCCGGAATATTTTATCCTAGCAAGATAACGACTGATGTTTCCTTTCAGGAAGTGGTAACAACAGCGGACAATCTTCCAATAATATCCAGATAAAGGAACCTTGTGCCTCGTATTGTTGTATCGTCGCAGCAATAGACGATTCTTTGGGTGCTTGACGCTGTGTCTGTGACAACCTCGGGAACAAGGCAACAAACCAAGACTGCCACAAAAAAACAAACGAAATGCATCCGAAACCTATTCGCGCAAACGATGTTTCAATGATGTGTGTGTGACTATTGTAACCATGTACCAAGCAAGTATTACTTAAATAACTCATGTACAAGTGTTCCAGAAAAGTAATGAAATACAACGTGCAACGAGCAGACCATGGATAAGTAGAGAAAGAAAATTTGTTCCAACTTTCGGATGAAGAAGGAGCAAAGAGATTTTGTGGAGTCCTAAAGGGCAAATGCGCAATCTGTGGGACACCAGATAGAGGCGGATGTAATGTGTTGAGCATGGAAAAATGATAGCGCACAGTAAGTTGATAGCGGCACGTTTGCTTAATTCTTAATTGGTAGGATTGCGTGAAGTCTGTAGCAGACTTACACTAGTAGGTCAACGTCAAATAACGAAGGAATGCAAACAAGGAACACGAAAGAGAAAGCATAGGGTCGAGAAGGAAATGGCTTCGCACAGGAAAAGTAGTAAATGCAACTATGTTCCCGAGGTGACGAGGTGACGGTCCCTACTTATAATTATTTATGAGGATGGGTCATGGCCAGCAATGCGCTTGGGGTGAGGGCTTCATAATGTTGGAATAGCAAAGTCTAGGATATTTATAACTGCAAAGTCGGGGAGAGGTCAGGCAGCAGGGGACTGTTCAGACGAGATCAGACGTGTCATCGCACTGAGACTAGGCCGCCACATTGAGGAGGGAATAAAAGTACTGTGCCATTGGTAAAGGAGGATTTCGGGATGAAGGTGACAATTTGTATAGGTAGATAAAATGTCCAGTTAGACGCCCAGGACCAGGGGCGTCATGTTGAGGCTGCAGAGACTGAAAGCAGTGTGAAGGAGGGAGACTGCTCTGGCGACGCTAGCTCAGGGCCGGGCGCAACAATTTATCCGTTGAATTGAGGAAGGATAACAAAGGGAAAACGCGTAAAGGGAAGCACGGTGTCGGGAAGGAAATGGCTAACATTGAAGGGCACTGGAAAAACCAACGACGTTCTCGAGGTGATGTGAACAGGTCGTTGTGTTTGCCGAACCGGAATGCAGGAGACCATTGAGACAAGATTAAAATTTCAGCATATAGCCTTTAAGCCGAAGTACTTACGTCCGAATAATAATAGAGAGCGTCGGCAGCAATGGACACGTTAAGAATGAAAAGGTATATAACAATAAGCTTGCGACAAGGCCGGTAACGCTCTTGACGTGACTGTTACAAAGCTTAGTATCTTTAGATACTGGACCATTTAGATCGCAGAAGTCTAGGAGAAGTCAAGAATCAAAAGACCGTTCAAACGAAATAAGATAAGAACGCGCTAAGGCAAGGCCACCAAATTAAGGTAGGAATAAAAGTAGTGAGGGTTACCAGAAAAGTAACAGTTCGGGTTAAAATTGCTTATAAGAATGGGTGGTTAATAAGTCGAGTACGCCTCCTAGGATGATGGGAACAGGGTTGGCGACGCAGGGCCTAGATCGTTTAAGTCTCGGATGGCCAGAAGCAGTCAGAAAACAAAAGACTGGTCGGACGAAGCTTGGTCATGGTTGGGCCGACAGAGGTATCCGTTTAGTAGCTAAAGAAATGCAAACAAAGAGCACGGAAACGAAAGCGTAGGGTCGGGAAGGAAGCCGCTATATTGAGAAGGGGAAAAGTCAGCGACGTTTTCGAGGTGAGGTAAACAGACCTTGGGACTGAAGAAACTTGCTCAGGAAAGTAAAAGTTGGAAAGCAAGCGAACATTGATACGAGACTAGGATGTCAGCTAATGGAGCTTAAGCCGTATTATTAAGGTCGGAATAATGATAGCGAGCGTCGGCACAAATAGACATATTAGGCATGAAAGGGGATATGATAATACAGATGCGTCGTGATCAGCAATGATTGTAAGGAGTGGGTTACACAGCATTGGGATAGCAGAGCACAGCTCGTTTAGAACTCAGAAGTCCGGGAGAGGTAATAAAGCAGGGGACTGTGCAGATGAGACGGGCTAAGTCAGCGCGTCGATGCTAGGCTGCCAAATTAAGGTGGGAATAAAAGTAGTGAGTCATCAGAAAAGAAAGAGTTCGGAATGAGGAGCGGTATGGAATACCAGGCTCGGAGGACTGACGACTAAAAGGGTAGCCTACGGCAATTTACGCAGTTTGCCAGTTAGGTAAAGTTACAAAGGTGTAAGTGAGGCAGAAGCTGAGGAGAATAAAGGCTTTGTATAGACTTGGGCAGCAACGACTAACTCTGTTAGGCAAGTACTCCGATAAAAGCTGGCAATGGCGATTAGGAAAAATGGTTAGTGAGCCAGCGGTGCAAGGTATATACTGGCGAGTATTTTGAGTGTAGCGCAAGCCGTTTAAAATTCAGGTAACTGAAACAATTTTACAGAAACGCATCAGACGGCAGCATTGTCCTATTGGGGTTTGACATATGTGCGCGTCCTTTGGTACTCATTCGGGGATCAAACCCATGGCTGCTATTGACTTTCGCCAACTGGACTGCAGATGAAGCCACTGAGCCAAGGAGGACGGCAGACGACCATCACGAATATTAGGCCAACTACGATTTAGCCCGACCCATCCTTCACTGTCACACAAACACATGCCTTGCAGACAGCAGCGGTTGGCATATCGGCGTCAGCAACCTCCATTTACCGCAGGTATGAATCGCCATAACATTTGTATGACATCCATAAGGAAGCACTTGTAGTGCATTTGAGTAGACGTATTGTCAACTATTTTAAGTTCGTTGCAATCACCCGAAAGGATGATATCATAATCATAAACAATAGTACATCAGCCACTTGAACTGCCGCTTCCCTACCATACAACCAGGAGGACCTATGAAATAACCCAGGCAATATCGTTAGCTTTTCTATTTCTTCTGAATAGAGTATTTTCCTTTTCGCACTCTATTTGTATTACTTTTTCAGTTGGATGGATATCTCTTCGGGCCTGGCTCTAATCTACCCTCGGCTGACCAGTCTCCTGTTTCTGACTGCTCCCCGACATCCGAGACGTTATCGCTCGAGGCTCTACATTCCGAAAACTGTTCCCCTCATCCCGAGACTTTTCTTGGCAAGCTAACTAGCTTTTCAAATAGTCACTTTCTTCCCGGAAGCTTCTTTTCTTATGACACTCATTACTTTTATTCGCTCGTTATTTGGCGGCCTAGCTCCATCTTGCTGGCTTATCCGGACTCGTCTGAACGGTCTCCTGCGTTCAGACCAACCTGGGACTTCTGAGATTTCAATGACCTAGGCTCTGCGGACATAACGCCCTGTAAACCTTACCTCGAAGGCATTGTTGATCATGATTCATCCTTATTATTACATCCCCCTTCATCCCTAACGTGTCTTTTTATGCCGATGCTCTCTTTTATTATTTAGATCTAAATTATACGGCTTGCTTTCTATGAGCTGACATTCTATTCTTGTCTTAATAATCATTTGGACTACTGTATCACTTATGATCAGGGTACAGCAGACCCAACGGTCTGTGCACATAACCCCGAGGCTTACTGCCTTTTCATTTAGCCGATTCCTTCCTAAATTGCTTCTTTTCTGATGACATTCATTACTTTATTCTCACCTACATTTGGCGGCCTAGCTTCACCTTGCTGACATAACTGGCTTTGTCTGAACGGTCTCCAGTTTTCTGACCTCTCGCTGACTTCTGAGATCTAACTGATCTGGTCACTGCCGACGCAAGGCTCTGTTACCCTCACCTCCAGAATATTGCTGGTCGTGACTCATCCTTATTATCATGTTCCCCCTCTTCCTTAACGCGTCCATTTCTGCCGATGCTCTTCGTCAGCATTCAGCGCTTACTATTATGACTTTCTCTCTATGAGCCAACATTCTATTCTGGTCTGTATGACCTCCTACCCTCCGGCTTCTGCGACCCTGATCATTAGAGGTCGGCAGACCCAACGGTCTGTTCACACCACCTCGGGAATATCGTTGGCTTTTTTATTCCTCATCAATATAGCCTTTTCCTTCTCTCATTCTGTTTGCATTCCTTTTTCCACTAGACAGGCAACTCTTCGAGCCTGGCACTACTCTAGCGTCGTCTAACCGGCCTCCTGCTTTCTGACTACATCCAGGCATTCTAAAAGTTAGCGATCTAGGCTTTGCAGTCCCAGTGCTCTGTCCCCCATTATCCTGAGACCTGTCCTCGGCATGCAACTGCCTTTTCATATAGCCACTTGTTTCCCAAACTGCTTCTTTTCTGTTGACACCCATTACTTTATTCCCACCTTGCTTTGGCAGCCTAGCTTCAGCTTGCTGACTTATCTGGTCTTGTCTGAACGCTCTCCTGTTTTCTGACCTCTCTCGGACTTCTGAGTTCTAATGATCTAGGCTCTGCCGACGAAAGGCTGTTACCCTCACCGCAAGCACATTACTGGTCATAATTTAACCTTATTATCATATCCTCTTTCTTTCTAAACTATCCATTTCTGTTGATGCTCTCTGTCAGCATTCAGACTTTACTAATACGAGTTTCACCTTATGCGCTGACATTCTAGTCTCGTCTCAATGATCTCGTACCTTCCTACCCTTTTCTACGAGGTCCGGAACTAATTGGGGATCCGGGATTGACCGAGGAAGAGTTTTTGCCCGGGACGGGACATAACCTACAAGGACCTACAAAGAACACGGCTGCACAACAAATGGATACAACTGCACTCACTACCACTACCGTTGTCCAGTAATGGTAGCTGGACACGTGGCCTTCACACTCCCGAAAAGTATACATAAACCTGAAAATCCAGACGGAAGAAACTGACGTTTTGCTCAAGTGGACACTCACAAAGATGACTCTTCCTGAAGGTCTCACCCTTCGTGGGCCTCAGCCATTATGGCCGCCCCGACCAAAGATACCGGATCAACTAACAGAGGAAATTGGAAGTCATTTGACTTCGAATAACCGAGAGTGAAATCAGTCGCAAGCTGCTCTGCCAGTTTTATATTAGTGTACAAACGGATTTCTGACAGTGTTCCAGGACGTGGTGGGTTTTCGCCTGGCAAAACTGCGACGTGGCGGATGTGACTCGCCACTGAATAACGTCCCTGCCCACAACTACATACTGGCAAGTCTACTAGAATCGTAATTTAATATTTTCTTGACACGTTCAAGGGTACGATATTCCCTGCCTAGATTTGTCGTTTTCACCACACAAGTAATACCCAGACGGTTGACACTACGCACGCTAGAACCCAACGCGTCGTCATGCGTTGACGATTTTATTCCTCATGATTAATTTTACATCTTCCGCAGCCTGTACACCTTTCGGCTTACTGCTGATTACATACATAAAAACGTGTTTGTTGCGAAACATAATGGCATGTAAATGTTGATAATGCCTGCTTTGGTGTGTCTCGAAAAATTCGAGAATATAATATTTATTTGTTATTTATTTATATTTTTATAATCAGGAACCGGCAGACCCAACGGTCTGTGCAAATCACCTGGAGCATATCGTTGGCTTTTTTCTTTTTCTTCTCATCCATAGCGCCCCTTTTTCGCACTCAATGTCTGACTTACAAATAAATAAATAACTAGTTTATTCTCAAATTTATTGACACACCATATAGAGACACACCTGGACGGTCTCCTGCTTTCCGACCCTCTCGGACTTCTAAGATCTAAATGATCTAGTTTCTGCAATCGCAATTGTCCGTCTCCCCCGCCTCCAGAACACTTCTGCTGCTCATGATTCATTATAAGTATATCCTCTTTTATCCTTAACACTTCTACTCTGTTGACGCTCTGTTAACATTCCGACATTTATAATACAGCTTTCTCCCCATGAGCAGATATCCTCCTCTCATCTACATGGCCTCCTGTTTTCAGAACACTAGCCCATACTTTAGAACCAACGACAGGTACATAGGTCTGTTCACAACAGCTCGTGATCTTTGTAGGCTTTGCTACTTCCCCTTAATAGTTTCCTCCTTTACGACCATATTATTCCATTTTCGCGCTCTCTGTTTGCATTCCTTTTCCATTGAACGGATAGGTCTTCTGACCTGGCTCTCCTCTAGCCTCGTCTGACCAGTCTCCTACTTTGTGACTGTTTCCAGACATCCGAGGCGCAAACGTTCCAGGCTTGCAGTCACAACACACACTTCCCTCAGGTTGAGAGCTTCATTTGACATGCTAACTGGCTTTTTACATAGCCTCTGTAGTCCCGCAATTTTTCTTTTCTTATGACACTCACTACTGTTATTTCCACTTTAATTTGGCGGTCTACCTTCATCTTGCTGACTTATCCGGTCTCATCTAAACGGTCTCTTGCTTTCTGACCCCTCTCGGACATCTGAGATCTAATGATCTAGGTTCTGCCGACGCACCGCTCTGTGATTCTCATCTCGTGAGCAGTATTGATCGTGATTTATCTTATTTATTATATTCCCCTTACAAGCTTAACATCTCTATTTCTGCTGACTCTCTGTTAACATTCTGGTAATAATAATATTGCTTTCTCTCTATGAGCGACATTCTAGCCTCGTCTCAGTTGTCTCCAATCTGATTGCTGAGGCATTATCAATTAATCATCGACAGATCCAATGGCCTGTTCACAACACTTCGAGACCATTATATGCTTTTCCACTTCTCCCCAATAGATATTTCCCTTCCAGACCTCATTCTTTCCTTTTCGAGTCCTCTTTACATTCCTTTTGCAAGTGGACGGAGAACTTTTCGGGTTTGGCTCTAATCTATCCTCGTCTGCCCAGTCTCCTTTTTGATTGCCTTCAGACATCCGAGACATAAACGGTTTAGGCTTTGTAGTCTCAACACTATGTGCCCCCATCCTTTGTGCGTTGCTCGTCATACTATCTACCTACTCCGGCGCAACGCTGTGCCACCCTTACCTTAATTACATCACGGCATTATTCATCCTTCTTTTTATTAACAAGGATGAATCATCACCTGAAGAATGTCGGCGGCTTTTCCACTTCTCCTCAATAGAACCTGTTTTACCGACCCTTTTCTTTCCCTCCCATGCTTTCTGTTGCATTCCTACTTCATTCGACGCTAACTTACATGTGTATGTCCTCCCTGACTTCTTGCATTCCTACCAATTTAGGACTGAGGAAACACGCCACTGTCGCTTCCTCTGAGTGATAGGCTCTCCCATAATCTGCACACCTCGTCCTCCCCTCTCTGGTTCCCACCGATTGATCATGTGCGCACTAGGACCCCTCAAACACTCTTTGCTTCATCTGCAATCTTTCATTCTTTACTGATCCGTGTTCTGCTCGATTCTTCTCGTATTTCGCCACTTGTGATACACGTGTATATGCGATATCTAAATAACATATACCTGTAAAAGGGTACAATAGTTCAGTCCATGTTGAAATTGAGCGATTGCGTTCCAAATGCATTCATTTCTTCTGTCTGCGTGGCTGTCTCTGTTCGTTTCCTTTTCCCGAGGTTGTCACAGGTACGGCGACAAGCACTCAAGGAATTGTCTATCGCTGCGACAACAATACATGGCACACAGTTCCTTTAGCTGGACATGAGCGGAAGATTATCATCCCTTTTACAACTTACTAACCGGACAAATTATTCGCTACTTTGCATGGATACAATTTTTTACGAGGCTTGAACCATTGGGTTCAATTTGCCTGACACTATCTCTTCCACATACCTCTTGCCTGGAGAACTCATTTTGACTTCGGAAGGCACATTCCCCTGCCGATACAAAGCCTGAACAACTGGTCACCCTGAGCCCTTCAATCCGCTTTGACCGCTCAAATGGCCGTGGTTTCTTATATTTCTGACCAATTTTACTACATACTTCGGGATCGGGGATTCTTTCTTCGGAACCATATCCTATCTTTCAAGACCTCAACGTATTGCAATGTTTGTCCCTCGGAGACTTCACGTGGTTCTGCAGACGATCAACAAGTCATATTCAGAAAGAATGTTAAGTTCCCGATCTACCAATCGGGCACATGACAGGACCCAGGAACGCAATAGGCACTCGCCTAACGCATCAGACAGCAGAAAAATGGGACGCAACATAACTGCGAATAACGGAGGAAACAAGCGTGCAACAAGAAACATTGCAACTTACAACTTGCCATTCAGTGGATTGGCGGCAGTGTTTCTGGACGTGGTGGGATTTCGCCTGACAATCGTTATCCCTATATAAAGCCACAAATGTCCGTTTAACAACACTGCAACGTGGCGAACGTGACTCGCCAACGAATAAAGTCACAGCCCAAAACTTCCCACTGGCAGGTCAACTAGCATCACTATTCTAGATAGGTTCGGTGCACTAGAACTTCTACATCTGTATATACGGTCGTCTCCTCTTTCTACAAATTCACGCATATACTGTTTTCGTTTAACTTCTACGATATCACCGTTGAGCTTTGCGTTACTTATGCACGAACTTACTGTATTGTCATATATATATATATTGTATTGTCATATATCTCTTGAGCGTGCTCTTCAATGATCTTCCAATGGATCATCCAGGATTCTCATGCAATTATTAAATAAATAAATAAATAAATAATTAAATAAACGAATCTTTTATTCTCAACAGGGTGAGGCACGCCTTTACAGGCATGATCATTTTGGCATAACGATGCATGATCAAGAATGTGCAAAAATCCGATTTCTTTGCCATAGCAGGTTGTGCTTGTGTAGTGGGTATGTATGTATGTCATTGTGTGTGTATGTGTATGTAGCTGTGTATTTTGTGCTTGTAGTTGTGCTGCTCCAATCTTCACTGTTTGACTTCGTCAGCAGTATACGAGTAGGAGATTGTTGTCCGTAGTTTGGACAGAATTATCCGGATATCCACGGGGCGAGGTATGACTGCAATATCCGGCTGACCGATTATTTCCTAACAAACGGGTCCAGATCCCACGACAGCCAACTTATTGTTTCGCATTTTCATCATTGTACAGTTCAAAGCATGGACATGTGCACAATTTTCTACTGTCACTGTTACAGTTGCCATAAAAAGTCTGTACACTTGTAAGTACCTGATCATGCCTCGCATAGTCGTGAATAAAATATTATTTATTTATTTATTTAAGTTGGAGAGAAGGAGAGTCACTTGAAAACCTTAAAGCCCTAAGCAAACATTCAGGGTCAAGGTGCCTACACCTTGTGTAGGCAACATTCCGTCACAAACAGCCTGCTATTGTGCAAAGATAAGGCGGCCTCGACGAGAAAGCTTCCTTTCGGCTTTCACTGCCACGCGTCATAATCAGTCATTACCCCGAAGCTAACTCAGCACCTAACATACTTTAAACAGGCAATCCGAGTAGTAGACGGCGGCAAAGGCGCCACTGGTGTTCTTTGCGAGCCATGTCCTGTAAAGTCTCTGGGCAAGCACAAAGCGATTCACATGGTCTCCAGCCCGGAAGGCGAGACGGACCAACTGCTCTCAGTTTGGCCGTCAGTGACCTTTTTCCCGCAGCCAAGTCAAGTTCCGTACACCTCGATCTTTGGGCCACCATACACCTGGCAGACTAAACAAGGCCCTCCTAGGTAAGCGGTGACCAGGCGTACGTAGCACGTGCCCAAGCAAGCGCAACTTATTAAGTGTTATCTCTCGTTTTAGGTTGCAAGCATGATTGCTACTACCTAGTACTCGCCTACGCACATCATCGTTGCAGACACGCTGGTGCCATCCAACACCAGCACTGTTTCACAGACAACGACAATCAAAGACATGAAGGTGCCTCAGAGCTTCAGAAGATAGGCGCCAGGTCTCACTACCACAGAACATAACGGCCCACACTGTGACCTTGTGTACACAGCCTTTCAGACGAGGGAAATACCCTTCGGTTGCCAAAGATGCAGCAGGTGCAACAAGGCAGCTCTGGCTTTTGCAATGTGCGACCAGACGTCAGTTTCCATGTGCCCATCGTTGCTCATGTAGCTGCCAAGCTAAGTGAATTGGGCAACCACCTCGAGTTCCCCACTAACAATGGGCAAGGGTCATAAACTGGCTGGTGGTCCTGCAGCAACCCTTTGCACTTTATAGGTGCGAAATGCACACCAAATAATGGGACCACTATTGTCAGGCTATTCAGCGCTGATTGTACCATCGTAACATAGTCGAAAAGCAGGACAGTATGGTTCGCATACCTTAAAGCAACTAATCCTTCGACAGTCAACACTTCAAATCCTACGTCGTGAGGTTCCCCAATTGAACACCCCATGATAGCATCCATGACGAAATTGAACAAATGTGGGGAAGTCGGACAACCCCGACGAACGCAACTTATGGTCAGAAAGCTATGCGATAGGCTACCTTAGACCCTGACGCGACCTGTAGTGTTCGAGTATGGAGCACGAAGGCTGTTCACATATTTCGTAGGAACACTTTCCGGCGAAAATTTTTCGAACAGAATTGATCGATGGGCTGAATCGAAGGCACTCTTGAAATAGAGGAACACAGCTATTGTCGGTCTGCTGTATGCGTGTTGCTGCTCTAGCAACTTCCGCAAGGTAAATATATGGACTATACAGCCATTTCCTGGGCGGAAACCGACCTGCTCTACCCTAATCCGGGCTTCTTGTTCCGTGGTGGGGCGACGAACGAGAATCGGGGACAGAAAATTTGTCAAAACTGGCGTTAGGCTGCTACCATGTGGTTAGAACAGTCTGTGAGACTGCGCTGCTTTTATATTGTCACCATAGTCGATTCGCTCCAATTAGCCGGAACACTCTCTTCTGTACAGCGACGTTCGAATAAGGCGGTCAGTGCTCTGCAGAGGAACTCACCTCCATCCTTAAATAGTGAAGGTGTGAGGGAATCCGGGCCAGCCGCACCAAAACGATTGAGGGCTGTGATCGCGTTTCAGACCTTGGCCTCCGACGAGGCTCAAATCTAACCTTTTATGGGTCGTCCTGCATCAACTGAGTGGGAAGAGGTCCGGGAACACAGGACAGTTGAACTGCTCTTAAACGCTTTCCGCCCAAAGAGCCGTGCGGCGCTGCTTATTGTGGTCCAGCGCACCCGCGCTGTCGCTGTTTGTGTCACTGACGCCTGGTTTCCTGAAGTCAGCGGTGCAGATTAGCCGGAAGAGCTTGCAGTAATTGCTTACTGCTCCTGCCTCCCTCATTTCGTGAGCCTGACCGGTCCATTAGGCTTCCTTGTCAGCACTTAGGCTCCGCTTTAGTTCACGCCTAATAGCCCGTCTGGTTACATTGTGTACAGAGCCAGCCGGGAGATATCTTCTACATTCCAACAGGTTCACCGACATCTCGGCTATCCAGTGACTGGTGCAAGGACTACAGATAACACAACAACTAATGGCTACACCGGCCTCTGGTACATACTTTTATAGAAACCACTATCACTGCTTATAGCAGCCAGTCGCCATAGTCTCAATTCAGCTTTACTGATACCCAGTGCTCTCAAGTAGGTGCTCCCTTCTTACAATGTTCATTATCTTGGATTGTATGCGTCACAGCTCAGCAGTTTGCTGATCTATTCTGTGCCACCGTAGGATCCACTAGTACCTGAAGCCTTAATCCGAATTCTATGACTGGCCACTTATCTCACTGCTAGCGCGCCGTTCTTCTTAGTAGCGTCACTCTTCTTGGCAATAGATAGTCCATTGTCGGCCCCATGTAACCTGCAAATAGCAATTACTTGACACCCCAGCCTTCATTTTCCTCTGACGTTTGTCTCCTTATTCAGCGCTCGTCTGTTGACCTATCTATTGAAACTGTAGGTATTCAGTAGTGGTCAAAACTTCTTAATCATATGGCTACTCCAGCCTCGGATACATACTTTTTCTAGAGCCACTATCTCTGCTTAGCAGCAGCTAGTCGCCATGGCCTCAATTCAAATTGCTGATACCCGCAGCTCCTTATGAGCTGCTCGTTTCTTACAATGTTCATTCTCTTTGATTGTTTGCGTCACAACTCAGTTGTTTGTTGACCTATTCTGTGCCACCGTAGGATCCACTAGTACCTGAAGCCTTAATCCGAATTCTGTGGCTGGCCATTTATCTCACTGCTAGCGCGCCGTTCTTCTTAGTAGCGTCAATCTTCTTGGCAGTAGCTAGCCATTATTGGCCCCATGTAACCTGCAAAGAGCCACTTCTTGACTCTCCAGCTTTCATTTTCCTCTGACGTTTGTTTCCTTATTCGGCGCTCGTCTGTTGACCTATTCATTGAAACTGTAGGTATCCAGTAGTTGTCAAACTTCCTAATCATATGGCTTCACCAGCCACTGTTACATACTTTTCTAGTGCCACTATCTCTGCTTAGCAGCAGCTAGTCGCCATAGCCTCAATTCAACTTTGCTGACACCCGGAGCTCTCTAGGAGCTGCTCATTTCTTACAATGTTCATTCTCTTTGATTGTTTGCGTCACAGCTCAGTTGTTTGTTGACCTATTCTGTACCACCGTAGGATCCACTAGTAACTGATACCTTAATCCGAATTCTGTGGCTGGCCATTCATCTCTCTCCTAGCGCGCAGTTATCCATTTTTCGTCTTACTCTCGTGCAGTTTTCTTTGGCAGTAGCTAGGCATTGTTGGCATCATGTAGCCTGGAAGGTGCAACTTCTTGACACTCCAGCGTTCATTTTCTTTTGAAGTCTGTCTCCTTATTCAGCGCTCGTCTGTTGCTTTATTCACTGAAACTGTAGTCATCCAGTACTGGTCAAACTTCATAATTATATGGCTACACCAGCCTCTGATACATACTTTTCTTGAGCCACTATCTCTGCTTAGCAGCAGCTAGTCGCCATAGGTTCCATTTAACTTTGCGGATACCCGGAGCTCGCTCCGTTCTTACCATGTTCATCTCTTTGATTGTTTGCGTCACAGCTCAGCTGTTTGTTGACATATTCTGTGCCACCGTAGGACCCGCAGGTAGCTGAAGCCTTATTTCGAACTTTATTGCTGGCCATTCATCTCTCCTAGCGCGCCGTTATCCGTCGTCTGTCTTACTCGCGTTTACTTGACATGTGGTCAAAAGTCTTAATGATATGGTTGAATCAGCCACTGATACCTCCATTCCTTTAGCCACTATCTCTGCTCTGCGGCAGCTGTTTGCTGTATGCTCTATTCAACTTTGGGAATACTCCTTAGCTTGCTAGGCGTCAGTCCTTCTGTAGATTGTTTATTCTCCTGGTATAGTTTTTTCACAGCTCAGCTGGTTTGCTGTCCGATCCTTTGACACGGTTGTTATTCATTGGCACCTCGAATGATTAACCCAACAGGCACCCTTGTCCACTGATACCTGGTCCAGTATCGATATCTTCTAATCGTCTTACTTTCAACACTTAGTCTTCCTTTGATATCCATTTAATCTTAGCCAGCTTCTAATATGCTCAGCTTCCTATATTCATATACCTATGTACATTGTAGTTATGGTGTCTTAGGTAATCCTTATCCCGTGAGCATATATAAATACGGCCACATCGTCATTGTCCTTGGGTTTCCGATAACAACCAATCGTGACTACACACCCACTTTCTAGTCTCAGGTAGAATTCGAACATTGTCAGCTTACACCTCATGAATATCTTACCGGAATCCTGCTCTTCATCCCTATGCACATGAAAGTATTCTACCCATCAGGCCATGCCTTCCACATAAGTAAAAACATCTTTAGCGTAATATCTGTTACACCTTGTACACTAGTTGTCTCAAATAAATGTCTTAATGTAGGATTTTGATCAAACGCTAGGTACATCGACTGTTCCTTTTCGGTCTTCTCTCGGCTTGTTCCTCTCTCCCTTTTCTCTGAGGTCGTGAACATCGGAGAGCTTCGGGATTGAACTGAGGAACTGACTCCGTCTGGGATGGGACGAAATAACCAACAAGTACTTACCTGGACCATGGCCTCACTTCCACTCTAACTATTTACACCCAACCACCGATGTCCAGTGAGGGTAGCTGGACACGAATTCTTCGCTCCCCGGCAAATATACATAATCAGAGATGACTTCATGTGGTTCTGCGAAGGATCAACACATTATATTCAATAAGAATGTTTAGTACCCGACCTACCAACGGACAGGACCCAGGAACGCAATAGGCAACCAGTTATTGCATCAACCAGCGGAAAAATGGGACGCAACCTGACTGCGAATAACCGAGCAAACAGACTTTTAACAAGAAACATAGCCAGTTACAATTTGCCATTCAATGGATTGGTGGCAGTGTTCCAGGACGTGGTGGGTTTTCGCCTGGCAAGCGTTCTCCCTACAAAAAGCCACAAATGTCCGTTTAACAACACTGCAACGTGGCGTATGTGACTCGCCACCGAATAAAGTCACAGCCCATAACTTTACACTGGCAGGTCAACTAGCGTCACAATTCTACATAGGATCGTTACACTGGGACTTCTACATCTGTATATACTGTTGTCGTTTTACATCCTACCATACGTTGCCCTTTTCCTTCCTTGTGTGCGGGCTCTTCCATTACCTTTCAGTGGATCATTCAGGTTCCTCAATCTCTTATTAGCTGAGGTCCCGTATCTCATGACAGCCAACTTATTGTTTCGCATTTTCAACATTGTACAGTTCCAATCATGGATATATGAACAATTTTCTGCGTTACTGTTACAATTGCATTATAATGTTTGTACCGTTGTACAAATCTGATCATGCCTCCATGAGCGTGCCTCGCATAGTCGAGAATAAAATATCTATTTATTTTATTTATTTATTTATTTATGCTCCACCTATATCCTTAACATGACGGTCTACGGCATTCTCTGTTAGCATTCCGACATTAATAATAAGACTTTCTCTGAACCAATGTTATAGTCTCGACTTAATGATCTCCTACCCGCCGACTACGGTGGCCCTAATTATCAGAGATAGGCAGACCCAACGGTCTGTTCTTATCCCCGAGAATGTGTTTGGCTTTTCCACTTCTCCTCAATAGAGCCTTGTCCTTCCCGAAGCAATGCATTCCCGTTCGCGCTCTCTCTTTTTGCATTCCTTCTTCCAGTTGACGGATATCACTTCGTGCCCAGTCTTTATCTGGCGTCGACTGACCAGTCATTTGCTTTCTGACTCTTTCCAGACATCCGAGACGTAAAAAATCAAGGCTCTGCAGTAGCAACATACACTGTCTCTTGGCCTGAGAGCTTCGCTCGGCATGTAACTGGCTTTTGATATAGCCGCTCTCATCTCGCAATTCTTCTTTTTCTAATGACACTCATTAACGTTATTCCAACCTTAATGTAACGGCCTAGCTTCACCTAGCTGACTTACCTGTTCCAGTCTGTACCGTCCCTGCTTTTTGATCTCTTTCGGACTTCTGGTGTCTAAATGCTTTGGGCTCTGTAAACGTAACGCTTTGTAACTAATCTCAAGGGCATTGCTGGTCATGATTCATCACCATTATCATGTCCCGGCCGGTGGCCGAGTAGTCTGCATGTTTGCTTTGCAACCATAAGGTCACCGGTTCGAATCCGCGTAGGGGTGGGAGTCCTCGCGGTATACTCAGCCCGCGCGCGATTGTTGGTGGTTGCGCGTCAGCGAAACGCCATTACGGCGTACAGCTGACACATTATTTATTATTTATTATCTTCCTTAACATGTCTATTGCTGCCGATGCACTCTGTTATTATTCAGACCTTACTCATACGGTTTTCTCTCTATGCGGCGATATTTTAGCCTCACCTCAATGATCTACTACTTTCCGACTAGTGTGACCACAATGATCAGTGATCGGCTGACCCAACGTTGGTTCAAATCAGCTCGAGATTATCGTTATCTTTTCCACTTCTCATCGCTAGAGCCTTTTCCTTTACGAGCTCCACGTTTGCGTTCCTTTTACAATTGCACAGATAACTTTTCCGGCCTGGCTCTAAGCTAGTATCATCTGACCAGTCTCCTGCCTTCCGACTACTTTCAGACATCCGAGACGTTAACGATCTAGGATGTGCAGTCCCGGTGCTCTGTTCCTATAATCCTGAGACCTATGCTCGGCATCCTAACTACCTTCTTAAATAGCCACCTGTTTGATGACCATACTTAAGTCCATTCCAATCTTAATTTGGCAGCCTAGCTTCATCCTGCTGAAGTATATGGTTTTGTCTGAATAACCAATAAATAAATAATCATTTATTCTCGGTTACACAAGGCATGCGCGTCGGCATAATCAAATAAGTGCAATTATACAGACACGTCGTGGCAAATGTAACTGTGAAAATCGGAGCGGGTTCAGACTATCCTATTTAAAACTGTACAAATAGGACATAAATAAATTGTAAGGAAGCCCATTGTCGTTAGTTCGGGCACGTACGTATGGGCACATTGGGTCTGCCATAAAGTGCATTAATAATTTAGGCAGGAATAGACCGAGAACTAGAAGGGATCAATTAGAAAAGCTCTGGTGAAGAACACGCTCAGTCATGATTACACGATACGCTGGGTTCATGTGAGTGTAGCGTAAAGAACAAAGGTGAATGCGCAGAAAAAGACGTGGAGACGAAATATACAGACAAGAAAGTGTCGGGGCGTATCATGCATGATAGTAGGTAATCCTTGTCAGCTTGTCAGTGTGAACCTATTGCCTGACTTTGTTCAGTGGCGAGTCACCTCCGCCACGTCGCAGTTTTGTTAAACGGACTTATGTGACTATTCATAGGGAGAACGCTTGCCAGGCGGAAACCCACCACGTCCTGGAACACTGCCATCGATGCATTCGAACGACAAACTGTAACTGGCAATGCTCCTCATTGACCGATTATTGGTTCTGTTAGTCGCAGGCATAATGCAACCATAATTTTCGCTGGCAGATGCATGATGGGCGCGGGACCGTAGCATCCATGGGTCCTGTCACTTCCTGAAGAAATCGCACGGCCCGTAGGTTAGATAACCTGTAAATCGAACATGTTGGAATGTTTTGTATTTTTCGTCTGTAGAACCGCGTAATGTCTCCGAGGGGTGTCCGGTAATATTTTGTTGAACCAATTATTAGAGAACAGAGAATGGCCAAACGCAATTGTTTAGGTCGGGAAAAGCTGCAAGTTGTCCTGAATAACGAACCGGAGGTGCTCCTAGGGTAAGTTTTGTTGATTAGGGACACCGGCCTCCACGGCCAAGTGGACGGTAAATGTAGTGTGGGCTACTCCAGATGTGGTAAGTGAACAGAATTGCAGTAATGTAATCGGCCGAACCCATTTGTTCTTGCCATAGTGAAAGGTAGTATGTGTTGGGATAGTTCGAACTTCCGTGGGCAGCATAGGCGGAAAAATCTGCCCTCCGGTAAGATGGAATATCCGTTGACATTAAATGTCAGCGAGTGAATTCTGAGTGAGGATTATGTGAATAAGTGGCAAGCTACACACGTTGCCCGTTTTTTCCCGATATTTCCACAGTTACATCCGCCAAAACAATAAGGTTTATCCACCGGAACTGGTCGACACATCCTCAATAACCAGCTGTTTTAAACGCTTGATCCTTACTCCGGGAAATGAAGAACCCACACGTCGTTCCGAATGGAGCTCTTTCTTCCATTCTGGAGATGCTACCTTCACGGGGTCTAAACAAATGGGTTTAGCTTGCCTTGTTCTCACAGTAGAACAATATACTCACCTGGAATAATATATTTATATGGCTCCTCTGTTCCACAACGGAAGGCAAACAATTCTGGTGTGATTACCTTCGTTGCCTAATACATTCCGATTCTCCAGTCACCTAAAGCTTTTCTGGCGTCATTTTACTGAGAGCGTTGCGCTCATATAAGTGACTTCTCCGATGGCCTTCCATGGAGTTATCACATTGCCATGGAGACAATCGCACTTACATTTAAAGGAATTCCGAATCCACTTCGCGGAGAATGTCATTTTCGCCTGTTATGGACATATTCAGCCACAAGAAACAACTGCACTCCCCGTCCCCATGACATGTCCAGCGTGGATAGCTGGACACGGTTTGGGAGCCGGAAAAGAACAAAATGAAAAAAGCCGGCCCCCACTAACAATGTGTTTACTTACCTGCATCACTTAGCGTTCGAACCTGCGACTCTTTTGCATTATTGACCGCTTTCAACGACTACTGCCGGAGCATTACTTAGCCATTCGGCTAAACAAGGAAGAATTTTGGCTGTCAACCGGCGAATAATACGGCGCAAAATCGGTCTATATGTTGCTTAGATGACTAGCATTACTGTTCAACGGAAGCTACGGCAGTGTTCTAGGACGAGGTTGGTTTTCACCTGGCAAGCGTTCTCCCTGTAAAAAGCCACAAATGTCCACTCAACAACATTGCAACGTGACAGATGTGACCCGCCACTAAATGAAGTCACAGCTAAACATCTCACTGACGTAGTCATCAGCCTTCTACATCCAACCTGTGCAACTGATTTCACTATGAAGAAAGCTTTGATGGAGCACAGATCATCCCGAATTCTCAATGGTCATTGATCGCACCAAAACCTTTTTTGGGCTCCTGTGCTGATGGATTACTACATGGAGAAAGTACGCACAACTTGTATCTTGACGCAACGGTTATGACTGAATTTTACGCGCCCCAGCGTCATCATGTTCCTTGGTCTGGCTATTACCTGACAATATGCTCACTCGTATGGACTACATCTTTTGTTTCTTCCTTTCATTAAAAGGAAATGTTTTACTATTTCAAAGAAGCTATGCTTGTATGCATATTTGATCACGCCTTTGCAGGTGTGTCTCGTTTTACCGAGAATCTACCATTTATTTATTTATGTAATTGTTCACGCCTCAATAAAGTGGCTTCCATCCAAGCCGACAATAAAGTGTTTAGTCCATCCGGTACGTAAGAAGTCAACGTACTAATAATCCATCCATTTCCAGGTAAAGGAAGATTGTGCATCGTTGAAGTGTTGAGGTCAAAGCGGTGGAAGTATCCTCGGTTTCTGTCCACCGGTTCTGCGGAAATCTCGGAGAATAAGACAACGAACAAAGGCATGCACACAAACAGACAACAACGATGCAGGCGGAACTCAGAGAAAAAGATAAGTAGTAAAAGGACGTTCAATGATGAACCACAAATTATATATTTCCTTATAACCTTTGGTCCTTGTAGATTTTGATCATTCCTGAGTTGGTATGGCTCGATAAATTCGGGAATAAAGTATTTATTTAGTTAGTTATAAACTAAATATCCCAATTACATGTGTCCCATAAAAAGAATCAGATTATCCGTACTGTGAACAGTGACGTCTCAGTGGACTGCGCGATGTCGGAGAGCGAAAGACCGATCTGAAGGGATTGGATTATTCGGAGGATTGTGAATAGATCGGTTAACTTTGTAGGGAAGAATAATGGTGAGGGTCAATGTTAGGAATGAAATAAGCTGTGATAATGAAGCGTGAGCAGGTCCAGCAAATTTCTCGGCGGTACAATGCTTTGGGTATGCAGCACGTAGATCATATACATCTCAGCAGTATAGATGCAGTCCGAAAGCACAAATACAGTCGGATAAGAGTAGACCAAGGCTAAGCACAGAGATGGCTATCCAGTTGAAAAGCAATCAGAGACCGAGATAAGGAAAAGCCAAAGTACGGTTGAGAAAGGCTTTTATTGAAAGAGTGAAAAAGCAAGGAGGCTTTCGATGAATTAGGCAGCCCAATAGTATTGCCGAACCAGGAAAGGTAACGTCTCATAAGTCTGATTGAATTCGTAGATCAAGAGGCCGATCAAGCAGGACTGGAGCGGTCAACACCTTAGGATAGGAACGTACAAGAAAGGTAAGCAAAAACTAGAATAATAAAGTGTGAACATATCTAGCAGGACCTAGAGGTAAGGAAAAGGTAGAGCAGAGACTGCACAGCCTGTATTGCTACAGTTTTAGTCGCAAAGGAGTAGTTAGAGAGCAAAAGGCAGGTCGGGTGAGACCAGAGCACGGTAGGGCAGCAAAGCTGGCCGTCCGATTTGAAAAAGCCGTGAAAGCTGAAAGCGATATAAGAGAAGGTTTGGGTCGGGATGAGAAGAACTTATTGCTAAAGATTGAAACAGCCCACGACGCTCTCCAGGTAATGTAAACAGATCCATTAAGTTAGCCGAACCAAAAGAGGTAAGGTCCCAGTGGTCTAATTGAAATCGATGAGTGAGAGGAAGACCAGGTAGGACTGGATTAGTCGTCGTGCTGGGGTTACGACGAACAATAAGTTAGTGAAAAATTGTTATAGCAATAAAAGGTGAACAAGTCTAGCATGATCCAAAGGTAATGAATCCTAGCGCTGAGTATGCAGGTCCCACACCGCTTAAGCCTCGGTAGCATGGAAGCAGTCAGAGAGAAACAGACGGGTCAGGTGAGACGAGATTACGGCAGGGCAGTAAAGCTAACCGTCCGGTTGAAAATGGATTGAAATCAGGAAGCGATATAAGAAAAGGTTAGGGTCGGGGTGAGAAGGGTGTATTGATAAAGTGTGGTAAAGCCCACGGTGGTCTCCAGGTAGTGTAAACAGATCATTTAGGTCAGCCGAACGAAGTAATGACTCAGAAGTCTAATTGCATTCGGTGAGTAGGCGACCGATTAAGCGCGACTGGGTTTATCGGCGCTTTTGGATTAGAGCCTAGAAGGAAGTTAAGGAAAAGGCTCTAACGAAAATGAGGGAACAAGTCTAGCAGTCCCTCGGGGTAAGGGTACCCGAGTTAAGTCTGCGGAGCCTAGACAGTTTAAGTCTCGTTAGCATGTGAGCAGTCAGTGAGAAAACTACAAGTCCGGTGAGACAAGATCACGGCAGGGCAGTAAAGCTAACCGTACGATTGTACAAGAACTGAACACAGCAAGCGATATAAAATGTTTGGGTTGGGGTGAAAGGGTTTATTGATAAAGCGTGGAGGAGTCCAAATGGCCTTCTAGTTGATGGAAACATAAGGTTGGGTTAGCCAAAGTAAGATTTGTAACGGCAAAGAACTCTGAAAGAAATCGGATAAAAAGTGGCCAGGCTGTCGAGGCTGGATTAGTCGGCGCTTAGGAATGGCACGTACAATAACGGTAGGAAAAAGGACCTCCTGTTTTCTGTCCTCCCTCGGTTTCCTGCTACCTAAATTTTCTAGTCTCTGCCGACGAAACGCTCTGTTACCTAACCTCTTGAGCATCCCCTGTCATGCTTCGTCCTTATTACTATATCCCCTTTCTTCCTTAACATGTATATTTCTGCCGATGCTTTCTATTAATATTCATACCTTACTAATACGGCTTTCTCTCTATGAGACGACTTTCTAGTCTCGTCTCCGTGGTTACCTGCTTTCCAACTACGGAACCCGTACTGATGAACCATCGACGGATCCAAAGGTCTAATCGCAACATCTCGCGATAGTTATAGGCTTTCACATTTCTCCTCAATAGTCTCCTTCCTGACCCCATTCCCTTTTCTTGCTCTCTGTTTGCATTCCTTTGTCAACTGGACGGATAACTCTTCGGACATGGCGCTAATCTAGCCGGGTCTGGCCAGTCTCCTGCTTTCTGACTGTTTCCAGACATCCGAGAGGTAAACGATTTTGGCTTTGCAGTCACAACACATTCCGTCCCTTGGCCTGAGAAATCCGCTCGGCATGTGACTAGCTTTTCATATAGCTGCTGTCGCCCAGCAATTCTTCTTTTGCTAATGAAACTAGTGTTATTCCCACCTTAATGTAACGGTCTAGCTTCATCCTGCTGACTTACTCGGTTTAGTCTGACCAGTCTCCTGCTTTTGACTATCGGACTTCTGGGGTCTAAATAATCTAAGCTCTGCCAACGCAGCACTCTTTAACGCCCACCAAAATGGCATTGCTGGTCATGATTCACCCTTTTTGTTGGATTCTTCTTTTATCCTTAACATGTCTATTTCTGCTGACGCTCGCTGTTAGCATTCCGAGATTAATAATTCGGCTTTCTCTTCATGTGCTGACTTTCTAGTCTCGTTTTAATGATCTTATTCTTTCAGACTACTGACGCCTTACCGATGAATAATTGCTAGATTCAAAGGTCGGTTCGCAATACGTCGAGATCTTTGTAGGCTTTTTTAATTCTCCGCAATAGATTCTTATCCCTCCAGACCCTTTTCTTTCCTTTTCGCGCTCTCTGTTTGCATCCTTTTGTTAAGTAGACGGACAACTCTTCGGACATGGCTCTAATCTAGCCTCAACTGAACAGTCTGCTTCTTCTTGGTTGCTTCCAAACATCCGAGACGTAAACGATTTAGGCTCTGTAGTCCCAAACCTATGTAACGCTCATCCTTAGTGCTTTGCTCGACATGCTATGTAATTATTCCGACGCAGCGCTTTGCCACTCTTACATCAATTACAACACCGGGCATTAGTTCTTTATCGTTGTATTTACCACGGTGAATCGGCACTTGACGAAAGTCGTTGGCTTTTCGAATGCTTCTTAATAGAACCTATTTTATTAACACTTTTCTTGCTTTCACTTTCTTTCTGTTGCATCCGTACTTTACTTGACGCCAAATTACATGTGTCTATCCTCCATGATTTCTTACATTCGTACCAATTTAGGACGGAGGCAACGCGTCCCTGCCGCGTCTTCTTAGTGATACTCATTTTTTTAATTCTCCCTTCTTAGCCTCCACTCGCTGGTTTCCACCGATTGGGCGTATGCGCTAAAAGACCCTCAAACTCTCTTTGCTTCATCTTCATTCCTAATCTGAAACAATATTGCATTATCTAATAAATAAATATAAATATAGGTATAGTTCTAGACAAGCGCTAGATGCTGTTCCTGCGTGGGATCAGATCAAAGTGTACATAACATCCATGCTCATGCATGGAGGAGAAATATCGTTAACAATTGCTTTTGATCGTGTTTATCGTTCCGAGCAGTAAAGCAGGGATAAATACGAACGTTTCGTAGGCCTCGACATTTTTGAAGGCAGTAGTTTGGGTCTCCGTAGCTTATGTACGAATTCTGCGCTTTTCACTGGCTACCGCTGCCAAACCTTGAGGTGCCTGATTCCATTAGTAAACTATCAATTAGAGAAAATTTGATCCATTTTCTTTGGTCACATCACCGCATTTCGAGCATCCATTAGTAGCGGGCTCATGGAAAGAAATAAGCAATCCAAAATTAGATCGTAAAAGTGGAGGGTGGAAACAAGGGAAATAACACTAGTGGCTAACAATTTAGCCTTTCTTAGAAAAGTGCGACTGAAAGGCCGGCTCACTTAACCAGAAAATACACTAATATTGGAAAATGAAGCCAAAATATAGCCCAGAAACAGCATACCAGAACCGCTAACCTAGCGCAAATTTCAAAGTGTAAATCTCCAAACAAACGGAATCAACGCCGATTTGGAGTCGAAATGTTAACTAAAACTGGACAACAATGGGCGGTCCAGGACACATTCTAGGCGCTGGTGGCGACAAAGGTAAAATAATTAAGCTAGGTGCAGTGGTTATGGAGTTATTTGCATTTTTAGCGGTCGGCTGCGGATAGCGCCATTTTCGAGCCTCCGATAAATTCACGTTCTGCTTTGGAAGCAGATAAAGAAAAAAGAAAGAAATAACACAAAAACGGCTAGGCGTAACAAGTTCCGAATATGGAGCAGTAACTGGGAATGCCTAACATAACGTGTAATTCGCTGCAGTAGCGAAGTATGACGCAGTGGGCCGAAACGCAGACTTTCTCAGTAAACGTAGTAAAAGTTGGGAAAACAGACGGAAAGGTTTTAGGGAAATACTAGGTAGGCTGTAAGAATTATTATATAGGTAGAACAGCACAGGATATGGTGTAACTAGTCCACAGCCAGAATGCGACCATGTGCGATTTTCAGAGTATATTGGGCCGCAGAATTCACTATGAATGTGAAGTTCAACGTTTTTAATGCTCCGATGTGGATGCGAAATATATACCAAAGCCACATGAGCTGAGTCCATATGGATAAGACAAGGGAACATAAAACTCATTTGCCCCGTCTGAACTAGGATAACGCAAGCATTTCCTACAGAAATATTACCAGTTTCGACTCTATGAGGCTATATTATACGTCGTTATGGTTGTATCACTGACACTAATGAGCCAGGGTGGTCTTCCAGTGATAATAAAAAAAACTAATGTGAGAAAATTCACAAAATGTGTCTAGGTGAGAAACACCTTGTGTTCCGCTTTGGTTAGGCACGAATACCACTTCTTTTGGGGGTTGCGCCATCTCAATCATGACTGGTTAGTGGGCCACAGGTGCTAAAGCACACGACTGTGCATTAAGTTGCTAGTTTGGAGCTCTATTTCTCTTAGCTGAGAGTCGGATGCAAGTGCCTGTGGTGTTGGACAAGAATAACGCAATCGTTCCCTGGAGAAACATCATAGGTTTCAGCACTTTGAGGCTATGTTATATATCTTAATGGATGTGCCACCAATGCTAATGAGCTAGAGATATCTTCTATTGATAATAGAGAAATAGGTGTCCAAAATATTAGCGAAATGCATTCAGGTGGGAAATACCACGAATGCCGCTTTGGTTAGGCATGATAACCTCAACTTATAGAGGTTGCACTTTCTCATTTGTGACGGATTAGTGGGCCTCATGTGTTAAAGCACACCATTTCTGCATCGCGTTGCTATTTTGAGCTCTAACTCTCTTGGTTGGGAGTCCGATGCAAGTGCAAGTGATATTCACCAGTGTAAGGTAATAGAAAACTGGGAGATCACAACAGCTATTAACTTGGAGGTTTCCTGGTGGGAAGCTTCCACATTGTCAGGCAAAATGAATGAACAATAGTATAACGCAAGCAGAGAAGATAACGGAAAACAAGTGGGAGCTGGTTGTTCACCCACCATTACGCATTACGTATGGTAGGCTTTGGAGCCAGGTAAAGGTTAAAATTACGTACGAACGGCCAAGGAAAGAAGAAGTGGCTGTCAAAATATCTGGGTGTCTAGCTTTTCAGGTTACAGGGGCTTCACTGCCGCATGGTTAGCTTTTTGCCAGAGAAAGGGAATCCGGAAAAAGTGTTGTGTAAGCATAAAGGATTGAAGTAAATGATCTGGTTTTTCATAATGCCTGTCTACCAGCGTTTCCGATAGTGATGTGCATACATATTACTCAGATAAAACTAAATGCACGGGCCAAGTGGAGAGTTAATGCCTGAATATAGGTAATGGTGATATTGCCTTCGAGATGGGTAGGTGGCCATGTTATATAATCAGCGGTGTAAAGTAGCGAGTACTTAAACCTAGGGGAGGGCATCGGTTATGGGCAACTAGTAGATGCCGATGACGTAGGCTAGTAGAAATACCTATAAAGCAGGAAATTTATACGACTATTTTAGACAGATAAATGGTAACTTACGGGTGCACCATATGTGTAGACAACAACGCTAGAAGCTGGCATTTCACATGAGGCTTAATGTTAGTAAAATGTTTTTAGTAGACGTGACTCATGGGTCACAAGTATAAGTAATCGCAAGAGACCTAGTGGACTACGTATTTGGAAAATACTAAGGGGTAAAGACGGAGACGAAGGAACCAAAGTGTAGAAGAGAAGGAAGAAGTGAAGTAAAGTTTGTCCGTTCGGATTGCTTCCCCATTGCTATGCAATATCCTACCTGGTCAGTGCCTACAGGCTTACGATGCTCCTATTCAATAATACAAGGCTGCTTTACTTGCTGTTCTGTTGAGCAGTAAGAAACTGCTCAGTGATCTGCTCGCTTCTCCTTTTGGTTCGTCACTTAGGAAATAGGTGTATATGCGATATTTACATATCCATTACATGATATAGGGTTACACATGGTGCAGCCATTGTGAAATGGATGGACTGCGTTCTGGATGCATTTGTTTTCTCTGTCTGTGGCTATCTTCTTTCTTTGCCTCTTTCTCGAACTTGTCACAGGTACGGCGTTAAGCACTCAAGGAATGGTCCATTGTTGAGACACATATACAATACGAGACACAAACTTCCTTTATCCGGATATGAGTGGAAGCTTATCAGCCGTTTTTACAACTTACTATCCGAACCCATTATTAAATAAATAAATAAATAAGTATATTCTAGCCGAAAGGGGACACGCCAGTACAGGCGTGATCAAGTGGTTGACAGAGCCATAGAAGCAATAATAGCATGTGTACACCACACGACAGTAATCCGTGATGGTAAAATATGTGGCTTGAAAATTGCACAGGCTTTTGCATAGAAATGATGCAGGGATGAAGCGCATGAGCATTAATGTCAAAAACAGTGGTGGCGCCGAAGCGCTGTATGACTAAAAAGTGTTGCTGTTACGGAAATTCTGGGTGCAGGTTCGACTGGTTACGGATATTCATCTCCGTTTTCCGTATGCGTAGGAGCACGATAGTGTTTGACAAACAAGTGCTCGCAAATATAGGATATTGAGGTCATGCTTATAAATAAATAAATAGTATATTCTCAGTTTCATAGAGACACACCAACTCAGACATGATCAAGGTTTAAAAACAGATGTGTATCACCACGATACATCGGGTTCAATCGTGTGTAGTTGAAACGGTGTCGGAAAGAGTTGATATGTGAGTCTAGTCGACTTGCTAGTATGTAGTTGTGGGCTATGACTTTATTCAGTGGCGAGTCACATCCGCCACGTCGCAATGTTGTTAGACAGACATTTGTGGCTTTTTATAGGGAGAACGCTTGCCAGGCGAAAAAGCACCACTTCCTGGAGCACTGCCGTTGACCACAATGTATCTAACATTGGGATACTTCTAACGCTTTTGTAGGACAGATTTTGCGGCCGGCTAAGCGCAGTCATGGTACATGCGGTATTCCGTTGGCTCTGCGCTAGGCTTGGTCAGGATTCATCAGGAACGGTTTGGAACGGCGTTGCTGTGCGGAGATAAGCTGTGTAAATTGGGATGTTGCGTTACTCAGGTGAGTGTGGAACTCAAATCGTAAGCAGTATTATTGTCCGATCAAATAACCCACAGGCCAGGAAGGTGTCGCTGGTAGGTCCACAGAAGGTGACCATCTTATCTAAGTGGGGCGTTTGTATGGAGGGCAGGTTTTGGACGGTCGAGCGGCTTGCTATTGTCTTTTGTATCAGGTACAGTCGAGCGCAGTCGTAGAGACCGCAGCCAATATACATCCAGAAGGTATATAATCTTCATACCACACTGGCGAAGTTGGTGAAGTAACCATTGTAAACTGGCGTTAATTGGATGAAGAGTTTGATACCAGGAATACGTAATCCACTGGCGAGTTAGACGAAGCCTAACGCCATGGAAGAGCAGGTAAGTAGAACACCTTCAGGGAAATGAAATTGTTTTTTCTTTTGTGTAAAAAGCTGTAAGGATTTGTTCCAAACTGTTCAGACCCATGGAGGATACGAATCAAAATGCTTTCAGGAGAAATTATCCCCCGGTGAGGTAGAGGGAACATAACGCCATGGAATGGTAAGTAAGTTGAACACTTGCAGGGAGACGAAAGTGTTCTTTCAGATGAGCCAACAGTCATAAGAATTTGATCCAAAATGTTCAGACCCATGAAGGATACGGATCAAAAGACTTTCTGGAGAAATTATCCATTGGCTGGGTATAGAGAGTATAACTCCACGGCATCGCAAGTAGACTGATCGCTTGCAGGGAGATGAAGCGGTTTACGGGATGTTTCGGAGGTATTAATGATTTGAACCCTATAGTTCAAACCCATGGATGTTACACATCCAAAAGCTTCCATAGTAGCTAAGCTTCCAGAGGCCTAGACTAGATGGAAGGCCACACTGGCGAGGTGGGTAACTTAACCATCGGATAATGACGCCAAGCATATGAAGGATCTGGTACCATAAATAATCCGCTGGTGAGGTGGACGAAAC
Source organism: Dicrocoelium dendriticum (assembly GCA_944474145.2). Taxonomy (NCBI): domain Eukaryota; kingdom Metazoa; phylum Platyhelminthes; class Trematoda; order Plagiorchiida; family Dicrocoeliidae; genus Dicrocoelium; species Dicrocoelium dendriticum. The sequence goes on along the minus strand of OX104066.1, from coordinate 26,780,410 downwards.
CTAACGCCATGACATCGTAAGTAAGTTAAACACTTGCCGGAAGATTAAGCTTTCCTGAGGTGATGTGCCGGAGGTGAAAATGATTTGAACAAAAATTGTTCAACCCGCTAGATGATGCACATCAAGGGGACAGAATGCCCGAGGTGGTGGCATGAGCTGTCCACCTAGGTTTATAGGTCATTTTTATAGATAAGAGGACTCAGGTATGTTTATTCAGCAACTTCTGTGCATGTCTCGCAATGGGACAAGGAAGGTAGGGTCCCGGAAATGGAGGACTTCAAACGTCAAGAAAAGGGTAAGATAACTGGCGACCTCCAACCTTGTCAGACATTTTATTCGTTTTATATTTTTATGTGTAAACGCTGGCGTCGTCTGTTTGTATGTGCCTTCTTATATTGGAAATGAAAATAGCAAAGCTGTGTAAGGAAACAAGGTGTCATGAGATGTGGAGCAGTGCATAAAAGAAAAAAGTTGCAGTACACAGTTGTGACAAAACAAATTATTTCATTGGAGTGGTGAGTAATTAAACAAAACGTTGCAGCCGTGGAACCGTGGCGGTGCTTGCAAAGCAATTGAGCTACCTGTGAACTATAATGGAAAAGCGGCGTCTCAATAGACTAATTGTGCCTCTCGAATGTAGAGTTCTACGGTGTCAGGTAAGTCGGCTGGACAAAGATAAGTAAGAGGGCAGTTCCGGGATGTAGTACGTAGAAGCATCCGACCATATTTAAGTAAGTACTGCACATGTACTGCCTAGCTGTCAGTTGTAAATAGGAGCGTAGACTTATATAATCTATATTGCAGTTGAAGGTGGGAGGTGAAAGAGGATCCAGAGATGCTATACGCCTGTAAACGTGAAAGGCTTTAGATGCGGTGCCATGCAACAATGTGTGGCGCAACAGTAAGAAAGCTAAGCCGCTGAAGCACCGTAAGTAGATGGTGCAAAGGATAGGAAGGCCAAAGCAAAACAGATAATAAAATTACAGGGAATATGCAATAAATGGAAGCGGGATTAAGGGAGAATATTGAATGGGGTTTTGTGCCATAGAGGAACAATTATAAGAAATAACGAGGTCAGCCTCGCAATAAATAAATAAATAAATAAATAAATGGTATATCCTCGGTAAAACGAGACACACCTGCAAAGGCGTGATCAAATATGCATACAAGCATAGCTTCTTTGAAATAGTAAAACATTTCCTTTTAATGAAAGGAAGAAACAAAAGATGCAGTCCATACGAGTGAGCTTATTGTCAGGTGATAGCCAGACCAAGGAACATGATGACGCTGGGGCGCGTAAAATTCAGTCATAACCGTTGCGTCAAGATACAAGTTGTGCGTACTTTCTCCATGTAGTAATCCATCAGCACAGGAGCCCAAAAAAGGTTTTGGTGCGATCAATGACCATTGAGAATTCGGGATGATCTGTGCTCCATCAAAGCTTTCTTCATAGTGAAATCAGTTGCACAGGTTGGATGTAGAAGGCTGATGACTACGTCAGTGAGATGTTTAGCTGTGACTTCATTAAGTGGCGGGTCACATCTGTCACGTTGCAATGTTGTTGAGCGGACATTCGTGGCTTTTTACAGGGAGAACGCTTGCCAGGTGAAAACCAACCTCGTCCTAGAACACTGCCGTAGCTTCCGTTGAACAGTAGTGCTAGTCATCTAAGCAACATATAGACCGATTTTGCGCCGTATTATTCGCCGGTTGACAGCCAAAATTCTTCCTTGGTTGGCCGAATGGCTAAGTAATGCTCCGGCAGTAGTCGTTGAAAGCGGTCAATAATGCAAAAGAGTCGCAGGTTCGAACGCTAAGTGATGCAGGTGAGTAAGCACATTGTTAATATTGGCCAGCTTTTTTGTTATATCCTTGTTCGGCTCGCAAAACGTATCCAGCTATCCACGCTGTACCTGTCATGGGTGGTGTGAGTGCAGTTGTTTCTTGTGACTGAATATGTCTATAACAGGCGAAAATGCCATTCTATTTTCCAATTCGGGATCATTACGAGTTTATTACTCCGCAAAATGGAATCGGATTTTCTTCAAATATAAGTAAGTGTAATTGTCCCCATGGACAAGTTAAAACTCCGTGAAAGGCCATTGGAAAAGCCACTTATACGGTCGCAACATTGTTCGTGTAATGACATCGGAAAAGCTCCAGGTGAATAGAGAATCGGAATGTTTGAGGCCGTGAAGGTAATCACACAAGAATTGTTTGGCTGCTTTTGTGGAACAGGGAATCCGTGTAAATATATTATCCCAGGTGAGTAAATTGTTATACTCTGCTTACGAGGCAAGCTACACCCATTTGTCTGACCCCTTGAATATAGCGCTTCCAGAATGGCGGAAAACGCTCCATTTGGAACGAGGTGTAGGAGACATAGCCTGCTAATTGAGGTCCCACGCACAAACGTGCAAAGCTAAAATATGATAGATAAGTCGGTGGAGCATCGTAGGTAGATGGTCTGCGATGGGAGAGGAAAGCCAGAGCCAAACATGTGAGAGAAGTAGTAGGAATATGCTATGAATGGAAGCGAGATGTGGAGGGAATATTAATGGTATTGTGGTACAAAGGGTAACAATTACAAGAAATTTTGTTGTCACCTTTGCAATAAGGATACAAGTGGGAAACACGGACTGTAACTTGTGGTCCTACGCACAATGGTGCGGAGCTACGTGTGGAAGATAAGTCGGTGGAGCATCAGAGGTGGGTGGACGGTAGGTGGAGAGGAAAGCAGGGTCATTGAGCTAAGTGAAGAAATAGTACGAGAAAAGGTTATACGTAGGCATTATAGCCAGATACTTGAGAGCTTAAGCACAAAGGTGCAGAGCTGCAGTGTGGAAGGTAAGTCCATGAAGCACCGAAGGTAGGTGGAGCATAAGAGGAAAGGAAAGCCAGAGCCAAACATGTAAGAAAAGTAGTATGATTATACGATAAATGGAAGTGCGATGAAAGCGAATATTCAAGGTTTTCGTGATTCATAGGGTAAAAATTATAAAAGTAAACGTTGTCAACTTGGGGAAAATGATATAATTGGGCAAGTTCACCTGGTACTTGGGGTCTTACGCAACAAAGTGCGGCGCTACTTTGTGTATTGTAGAGGTCGGTGTAGCCTCGGAGAATGGTGGTTCCTAAGACGGATTTAGCCACAGCAACAAAGTGAAGAATAAGGACTAGACAAGGTATGGTCAGGTAGCATGGCGAGATACTTCAGAGCTTACGCACAAAATTGCGGAGCTACCGTGTGAAACGTAAAGGCGGCGGATCATGGTAGTTTATAGGTTCATAATTGGAGAGGAAAGCCAGAGTCAAAGTGATAATTGAATAAGTAGGACAACCTAAGGTTATAGTTAGGCATCATATCCAGGTACTTAAGGTCTTCTGCACAAAAGTGGCCAAATAAATTGTGAAAGGTAAGTTTGTGAAACATCGTAGGTAGGTGGTCCATAATGTGAGAGGACAGCCAGAACCAAACAAATAAGAAAAGTAGTAGGAATATGCGGTAACTGGAAGCGCGATGAAAACGAATAGTCGCCGTTGTCGTAATGCATATGGTAAAGATGATAAGAGAGAACGGTGTCAGCTTGGAGATAAGGATTTAATTGGACAAGCTAGCCTGGTACATGAGGCCCTACGCAAAAGCTGGCGGTGCTACAGTGCGGAAGGTAAGCCCGTGGAGCATCGGAGCCTGGTGATTAGTTTGACGGTATGAGCCAGAGCACAAGAGATAAGTGCAGAATTGGAAAGAGACAAGGGATGTTCAGGCAGCATGGCCAGATCCTTGAGATCATGCGCACAAATGTGCGGAGGTACAGTGTAAAGTTAAGTCAGTGGAGAATCGTAGTTAGGTGGTCCATAATGGGAGAGGAACGCCAGAGCCAAACAGTTATTGTACTAGTAGGATTATGCGATGAATTACAGCGAGAGGTAAAGAGAATATTCAATGGTATGGTGTTTCATAGGGTAACAATTATAAGATACAATTTTCCTGAGGCTTGGGCAATGAAGGTTTAGTTTGTCCTACACTATCTCTTTCACATGCTTCTTGCCTGAAGCACGGCGTTTGACCGGAAAGCACATTCTCCTGCTGGTTCAACGACAGAACAACTGGTCATGCTGAGTTCTTCACTTCGATTTGAACGTTCAGTGGGCCATGGTTGCCCATATTTTCAATCAATTTTCCAACTTACCCGGGGGAGGATCTCCGATTTTTTCGGAACCATATCCTATCATTCATGACCTCGACATTTTTCAATGTATATCCCTCGGAGACTTCACGTGGTTCAGCAGACGATTAACAAATCATGTTCAAACACTGTGTGACTCGTTACCTACTGATCGGCCCAGCCGTTCGTTCAAACGAGGATGAGACCCAGAAATGCAATAGACACTCGCTTACCGCATCAGCCAACGGAAAAGCGGGACGCAACTTGACTGCGAATAACTGAGCGAATAAACGTTCAACAAGAGTCATAGCTAATTACAACTTGGCAATTAATGGATCGGCGGCAGTCTTTCAGAACTTGGTGGGTTTTCACATAGCAAGCGTTCTCCTAATAAAAAGCCAGGAATGTGCATTCAAAAAACTGCATTTTGGCGAATGTGGCTCGCCACCGATTAAAGTCACAGTCCACAACTGCACACTGGCATGTCAACCGGCGGCACCATTCTAGGTACGTACGTTAAGCTGGAACTTCTACGTCGGCATATGCTGTCATCGCTTCTTTCTACGATACCAGCAAATACTGTCGTCTCCTTACTTTCCACGATATGACCGGTGATCTTAGTGTTGCGTACGCACGAGCTCAGTATATTGTCATACTTCTCTCGATCGTGCACTTCAATTACGTTCTAATGGATCATTCAGGATCCTTAATCTGCTATTGGCTGAGTCATGGCTGCAGTATATGGCAGACCGATTATGCCCTAACAAACGGGTCCCGATCTCACAACAGCAAAATATTGTTTCACATTTCTACCACTGTACAGATGCAATCACGAACGTATGAACAGTTTGCTACTGTCGCTGTTACAACTGCCATAAAATGTCTGTACGGTTGCATCTACCTGATCATGCCTCTATAAGCGTGCCACGTATGGTCGATAATAAAATATTTATTTGTTTTATTTAATCATTTATTTGAACGTGTATCCAGTACTTAATGGATGCGTGATACCTGTGGTTTTAAGCAGTAGTCCGGGTAAACAATGGGTTGACTTTAGTTAGGGGTTAGTCACAACCGCCACGTCACAGCGCTGTTAAACGGACGTTTGTGGCCTTTTGTAGGCAGAACGCTTATCAGGCGAACTCCCACCACGTCCTGGAGCACCGCCGCAGATGACTTATTGGAAAAAGCTAGAATGACGATGTTCTCAGATGTTCCGCATGGAGAATAGTCGTATAAACAAGACATCGAAAACAGAGCTGGGGTTGATATGAGAAAAAGCAGAGACAAATGTGCTGGCGAAGCCCAAGTTATGTAAGGTTTGGCTATGCTGACGCCTGCGCACATGTTGAGTGTAATAATTGGGCACAAGCGATTGTGTGTAGCTAAGCAATGTGCTAATGGATATAAGGAAATGGAATCCTTCTGAGCACGACCGAAAGAACTGGAATTGGAAATGGGGAGTAGGTAGGGTTGCTGCCTTTGCGATTCTGAGGTAAGCGATCTTTCCCAGGAAACCATAAAAATATCTTTATATCCTAGTATGTAGTATTTGAAACTATATTTGTAGTGAGAGGGACCCAAGTAAGTGGCAACTATCCCGGTTGGCGTATAGTTGGTCGGTAATGTAAGTTGTGCTAACATGAGCATAATGTCAATCCGTTTCCAGATGTGCAAAACCCGTGCCAATGTGAATAAGGGCCGAACTTGTTGTGTATGTACTAGCCACAGCGATTCCCTATCAGATGCTAACTGGTGTGTCTGACAGCCAAAGGAAATTGTTCAAACCGAGGTGTGATCGATCCTTATCCAGCCTTGCTTTATCCACTCGCTTCGTAACTGACTGAAACCACCCTCCGAAGACCATCATCGACGCTGAGAACAAGAAACTTTTCGAGTGTTTGTGAGATTCACGTTTTCATTTGCTGGGATCCAACTTTTTCTAATGCAGCTTCGATGGTACACTGCGGTGCCGTGTCCCGCCATTACCAAAGTTACCTCCGCAACGATCGGGTAGTGAAGGTATACAAAGATTTTGGATAACCTGTGTCAGTTCAACTATTTGTCAGCCACCAAGTGTATACTACTCCGGGCACAATTATCCCAACAAGTTTTACCTATCACTGCAAGTATTCCTCTTTGCACTCTCACTGCACGCATCCAGTCTTCATCCGGTTCGTGCTTAACCATTGGCATGAACTCCGCATTCACATAATATCCCTTGCCCTCTATTCCGAATACTGTTGACGCTCTGAAAACCATCCTGTTGCTTCCGAACCTGATTGCCTTTGATTAAAGCTCCGTTGAGTGGAAGCGCCATTAATGAGGTTTGTATTGTTATTACTATTTGATTGTTCGTAAATTAGTTTCGTTATCCTTATCCAGTGTTTTGCTCATTTGACTGGCTGAATTCGCGTTAGCCCAAGGTCTTTCAAGGCGAATTGTCGCTCACCATTACTTAATACCTCTTCCAGGTTTTGGTGTGAAGCTTCAGGTATGAAGCGCCGTAATCAACAGCTCTTCGATGGATTCCAAGTTGGAGTTCCAGATTACGACGGTTGATGCTTAACCAATCGCATGTACTTTACCTCCGCTATAATATCCCTGTCCTGTACTCTGAAACCCATTGACGCACTGCATCCCATTGAAGAGCTCAAGCCTAGGGTAGCGGTCACAACTGAAATTCCAATGGTCCCCGGTTCGGTGCCTGATAGCTCTATCTGATGAGAAAAAGCAGCCTCGAGAGGCGTATTCTTTTTTAATGCTTTAACTACCTTGGTGTTCTACTTGTTTAGCTTTTCCCACTTCCACTACTTGCCTTCAGAGTTTACTTTTTCTCTTTCTTACTTTAAGTAACCGGCCTGGAAACTACTGATATGGCAGGATCCTTGTGCCTTAACTGTTAGGACTGGGTGTGGTGCGGTCTAGGCTTTCGATCCAGCTGTATTTCAAATCTACCGACTCCTGGTTCAACGAACCGCTGAAGAAGGAACATGCACGCGATAATCCTATCTTTGCAGTCCTACTTGAACCCATCCTGTTGGTTTCGGACCTAGTGGTATGTGATTGCTGCTCCGTTGCTTGGCCGCGCTATTATTGAGGTTTGTATTGTTATCACTTTTTGATTGCTCGTAAGCTAGTACCAACAGCTTGAGCCAATGTTCTTGCTCATTTGACCGGCTTGATACGCGATAGCTCAAGGCCCTTCAAAACGAATTGTCGCTTCACAGCACTCAGTATTGATTCTTCGTTTTGGCGTGAAGCTTGAAGTACGGACTGCCGTACTTACCTGCTCTTCGTTGGACTTCAATTTGGACTACCATGTTTTAACGGTGCTTACCATTACAGAGTGAAATGGAACTGAACCTCAAGCACATCAGGCAATGTAAATAAATAAATAAATCTCCTTGTCGCCAAAGCGAGGCACGCCTTTTGGGCCTTTCAGCCTCGTGCAACGTTGCGCCTTATAGCATGATTAGCATGGTCAAGCGCGGGAGTAGTAGATGTGTAGTGCATAGTGCGGACACCGCCCAAAATTGTAAGAGATCTATCCTCATAGCATGCGATCTTGATAAGTTGGAGCGTTAGTGGGGAGTACGTTGGTGAGGATCTAGTCCGCTGAGCTTGTGTACACTGTACGGGTCAGGTGAGTGAAGCGTGAGCAAAAGGCTGCAAAATTATTTTAAGAATAGTGACATGTCACTGCTCAAATATGTAGGCGCAGTCCTACGATAGCAGGTACAGGCACAGAATTTGTGAACTGTGGTATCGGTCAAATGCCAATGCGTGTTTACGGCAGTGACTTTATTTAGTGGTGAGTCAGGTCCGCCACGTCGCATTGTGGTTAAACAGACATTTGTGGCTTTTTGGAGGGCGAACGCCTGCCAGGCGAAAACCCATGACGTCCTGGAACACTGCTGACTGGTGACATGCCATTGGCAGGAATGTATCTGACTGATTATCCCCAACGATATTCCCAGTCATGTTACGCTAATTTGTTTCCTTTGGCTGTATGGTTGCCTTCGGAGTCGACCGCAAGTATTTGGAGCTGTTGAAGTCGGACGACTCAGGTGACTTGTATTGATTTGCTTAGTTTTCCGGGTTAATTTAGTGTGTCCGGATTGTGGATTGTGGATGATTTCATAGTTCTGTGATGATTCCATGTCCAAGTAAGCTTCCCAGGTATTTCCTCAAAGGTATGCAGTGTAGATAATATTATCCCTTAAAATAAGGAAGAAAATAATATTCCATGGGGAATTAACCGTACTGGCAAGCAGTTGATGAATATAATGCTGGCGCTTCATGCTGTGCTTCACGTGTAAGCTGCAGATTGCTCATAGTATTATTTCCTGTCGTTCGTCCGCTGTAAGGAATTTAGCAGCGTTAGGTAAATTGCAGTCAGGTTTGGCTATGCCGATGTGACTGGTAGACCCTGACATAAATGGCTAAGCTTCGAGCAGAATTGGAAGAGGGTAAATCCAACTTTAGACTTAATATGGTATCGGCTCCTAGTTATGATGACAGAACTCAACGTTTAGACGCTTTTTTAATAGTGTAGATGGTCTGCAGCCGAGGCCTTCGATCAGGGAGCTCAGCGAAGTAACTCAGTGTCACAGCCATGCCTATAGCTAGATCAGTCAAAGCTTGAACACGAATATTTTAATGGTAACCCTGCTACATATTGTTATTTCGTAACGCATTTCGAACACTTCGTCGAAAGACGCATGTTTGGCAGTGGCCACCGACTGCTTTTATACATTCACTACGGTCGTGGCTGCGCCAAAGTGGCCAGCAGTGAGTGTGTACTGCTTCCTCCCACCGTGAAGTACGATACAGCAGGAACGCTCCTTTATTTAGCGAACTCTGTAAAGAAAGCCATGTTGGGGCTAGGTCGCTGACGGAGGCTCTCGTGCCCGGCTTGGAGCCGCTCTGTACCATTCCGGAAGAATGGTCTAAATTGTGTTTGAACATGGAAAATTGTATGTGAACTTCACTGCGGACGTAAATTCCACGGCGACCATTAAAGGCGTAGTGCGCATATTACCGACTGGTCTTCAGGCCCGTTGGGCAAGGGTAGCAGACTCTATCCCGCATGGTGGGCAGGAGGTTGATACCAAGGACTTAACTGACTTCGTGGCTGCAGGATAACGATTGGCGTGAAGTAGATGGGCCAAATCGCATGTCCACTATGTCTTGACAGCAGTTAGGTGATACGCCACCAAGAGTAAGGAACGGACGAACCGATCGTAGAAACGTTCGCTACCCCTGGTCAGGTGAAGCTTCTAGAACAGTGTGTTGGGATTGTGGAAGTAAACATGCCACTCCCTTGTACTGTAGTTTTTAGTCTTCAGACGTTCCTAGCAGATTGGAGCTTATGAAGTCTAACGTAATAAACTGCCAGTTGAGTCACGAGCTCTCAAAGCAGACATTTTGCACTGCAATTTATATTAGCGTGGGCTCACTTATCCACGTTTATCTGGACGGTATATTAGCCAATTACGATTGGAAACACTGATAGACTTGCGGCATTGTGAACCAGGTTTATTTTAGGTAGCGTGCAAGCCGCCCTTACAGTTAATATTTCATATTCGCGGACACATGCACGAAAGCTATCCGCGTGCCAGAGTACCTCGGCAAACCGGCTAGCTGGAACTGCAGCTAATTCTGACCAATCCTTGTCTAAGCTTAGTCACCTGCTCAAAATTTAGCCGCTAACTACTTCCCTAGCCCACTCTGCTTCTTGCCCAAAGGTAAGTGTACAACTAGCTCCCAATTCCTGCTTACGTTGCTGATCCCGACTTTACTATTATACATTTATGCCGCCTGACAAACAAAAATAGCACTCACCAGAACCTTCACCGACGTGATAACTTGTGTGAAATCCAAGCCTTATTTTACATTGACGCCATTCCTACTGGACTTCCAAAACCAGTGAGAGAAATTTCATAAATAGCGAATAGTTGCACAGTACAGCATAACAACACAGGGGAATGGGCTTCCTTTGCCACGCTTATATCCGTCGTCTGATGCCACTCCTTTACCTATCACTTTGGCTCTGGCTTTCCTCTGCTCTTATGGACCGGCTACCACTGATGCCCTACCAACATGGCTTTTACACTGTATCTTCGCATGTTGTGCGTAAGACCTCAAGTATTTAGATTTGCTGCGCACCTATATGCTTCCTCCACGTTGGCCTTTGATATCAATAATAAATATTCCGAGAATTAACCATTACAACACGGCAGCGTCCCGCTTTCCCTTGTTTCGTATCCCTCGTCTAGTCCTACTTCTTTACCTAACTCTTTGGCTCTGGTTTTCCTCTCCTGTTTGTGAGAACCTAGGAAGCCCCGCCGTCTCAGCTTTGCCATCGTAGCGCCGTACTTTTATATGTAGGGCCTCAAGGATTTGTCTAAGTTGCCGGCGTGTATACTTACCCTAAAGCTGCCATCGTCTTCTCTAAGTATTGTTTCCTTTGTTTACCCTAACAAAATTACCTATTCGCTCTTCACCTCGCTTCGTATACTTTGTTCTGTCCTACTCCTTCACTTAACCTTTTGGCTATGACTTTTATCTCCATTGACGCACCACGCAACTACACGGTTCTACTCACTAACCTTCGCCCCTGTTGCCTGACTGTTTTGCTTTATATCCTTTGCAATATAGCGCAAATATATCCGTCCTCCCATGCAGACGTCGTTGGGCATTCCTAGTAATTATTCCTTTGCTCACAACAACGAAGTATAGAGCGTCTTCACCTTTCATTCCCTTAACCTCTTCATCAGGGGCGGATTTTACTACACAGCAAATTCGACTTTAACTCTCGCAGCCCTCTGCATCCAACCGACTTGTGCCACCGTAACAACACCGTCGAATTGTTCACCTGTAGCGTTGCTTTTTCCACAAATGTAGTACAAATGTGTACTAATAGACATGCCAAAGCGTTGCGCTCATTTAAAAGGTTGCAACGCTATGGACCGCGGGAAAGTTGCGCACTGGCTGAGCAATTTGGTGTATACACAAAGCGAACCGCAGTACAACAAATTGTTTGCTGCCATCGGTGCTTGAAGTAAGGAGGCGTTTGGTTATCTTACTAGCATGTGGCTACCCTACATGTAAAACTGGGCAGGATATATCTTAAGGGGCGTAAGAAATTTGGGCAATTGAATCAGGAGCACAGTGGAGGTAGAATATAGGCACCTGAAACACAGTTTGTCCCGCAGGGCAAGTGACCTTTAATTGTTTTAGCAGGTGTTACGACGGAATCAAGAAGTAGACCAGGCTAGGGAAAGCCGCCTAGCGAAACCTCACATCCGTGAGGTCAAAACTCCCTCATGTGCGCTTTGGTTAACCGAGGTTTTGCCTTCTTTAGAGATATGTCCCCGTAAAGTGCTGCTGCAGCACCTATCGGAATACAAGGGGAGAGGCCTGGGTTATGGCAGGGGGTTCTGGAATGTGCGCATCTCCTGTGAGAGCTCCTGCAAGGGTAATTATTCAGGCGCCCCTATTTTCAAATGCGCATTCACTATGCCTTGGGATTTGCCGCTTGCACATGGCTGGCTAGCCGAACAACCTCCTCGTGATGCCAGCTGGGTGTTTCGGGTAAATCCCGTTCCAGCAAATGATTCGGCAGCAGTGTTCCAGGATGTGGTGGGATTTCGCCTGGCAGGCGTTCTCTCTATAAAAACCACAATTATCCGTTTAACAACACTGTGACGTGGTGGATGTGACTAGCCATTAAATAAAGTCACTGCCTCTTCCATTTTCCGGAGGATCATTCACACATCACGGACGTCATCCGATTCAAAGCGTTCCATTGATGCTCCCCTTTGATGGCAAACACAATGAACAAAGGCACAGAGTCACACTTACCTACTCACACAACATGTCCCCTTCCAAATACACAATTTAACACAGTTTTTCCTCTCATCACACACATAAATTCCTATGCTATTGGTCAAAACGTACTAATTTGTACAATTGCCGATCATAAATGTCTGTAATACCATGATCACGCCCTTGGTGGTGTGCCTCGCAATGACGAGAATAAACTATTTATTTATTTATTTAGAGGTTTGCAGGCTAATCGCCTATCCACAAGAAAACCTATACCAGGAAAGTCGTTGGTTTTAACCTGCGCAAACGCCGTGGAAAGTTCCAGGCCTAGAGAACAAAAGTAGCATGGGGCTCATACGGCTTCACGGTGCACGGCTGCCGGGAAGATAGCCATTAATGAAAGGTTTGGGAAGGAAATAGCTATCGCGTTAAACGCAATGGGTGTTTCCAATTTCCGTATACAGGCGCGAACTATGAAGAATCACGCGGAGCGTCATTGTGTGAGACCTGATTTAGAACGAACGGCTTGCGATCCCACCGCAGGGCAATTAATGACCATTGATCGGATCGCGAAAGCTGTATCACTTTGTCAGAATAAGCGGAGGCGTTTGGATGTTTCCATAGATACACAGACAGCGGATGAGGATACCGCTGTTCATTGTGAGCCGTCAAATTCACAGCGTAGAATACCAGCAGCGCCGTCCAAACGGAAGCAGAGTCTCACCAGTAGAAAACTGGACGATGAGGACATATTGCTGGTGGGGGATCCTTTACAAATGACGAATTTCCGGCCAATGCGAACTACAAATGTAGCGGCATACCGTTTGCAGATAAACGGCGAGCGTCTGCGCTGGTATCGCATGATTGCAAAGCATATCTCATTTGCGGTAAAGAGCAACGAGATTCCGTCGACGAGGACATGAATTGGGTTCAATGCCGCGACTGCAAGCATTGGTTTCATGAAACGTGCTTGAACCTCTGGGTCCCAGATGCGTTGTACCAGTGTGTGGCCTGCCAACGAACCATGTGGGACGACTGAGCGGAGCATGTATACATCGGTAAGCGGCTGTCAAGGTATGTGGATAAATCCAAATGTTTTGAAAGCCGAAAAACTTACAAAGTTTTAAAAACGCCAATAAAAAGAAAAACATTTCTAAAATCCCAAAAAATCAAAAATTTTGCAAACGGATACCTAAATTATTCCACATATTCCTACATAATGTTGCTCCGTTGTGGATAAGCGTTTCTTGTTGTTATGTATCGCTTTTGATACATGCCATTAACCGACACTGCCTTTTTTCATGCCACCAACCGCAGAGGTGGTTTTGGATGAACATGTCGTCGTGTGGAATCTGGTGCGTTATCTCTTTGGGCAATGTAAGGGAGAAGACGGGTGAGAACCCACTAGGATCAATCCGCCTGATTCCCCCCAGCAGCGGCAGCTGGTTTCAACACCTGGTTTAGCAGGAGGCTGGCCCTCAAAGGATGGTCCTCAATTAGGTCGAAGTGTCAAAGCGCGCACGCTGCAGAGGCGAGCACTCACTTAACCGGAGATTTTCCCTTGGTCTGTTGCATGTTACGCAAACATTATATAATCGTGTCCTACGTTGTCATTTAGGTTGCTAAGTGGTTTGCTTGCTGGATTGTTGTTCTTGATTGCTTGCGTCCTTTACTCAGTAGTACATGTAACACCCATTCTTTGCATCCGCACGGTTTGTTACGTGAAAATACTGCGGACTCCCGTAGCTAGTTTGACAATTCGTGCAAATCAGATAGCGGGATTGTACCTTTCCAAAATACGCGTATATCTCGTTCACTTAACTTGCCTTAGCACTGTATTTCGGGGTTTTGCGTGATGACGTTTTCGTGCCGACAAGTACTGTGGTCATACGGTGCGAAGTGCGCAATAGTATCTTAAATAAATAAATAAAGTCTTTATTCTCGTGCAGTGCGAGAAAAGCCTATGTAGGCATGATCATGTTAAAGGTACAACTAAATGTCGGGGAATGTATAAAACATAGCGCAAGTTAGCCATGTACATTGGAGCTGAGAGTTCATGCATGTGGGTAGAAATGCATGTGTCTCTGCTATTCTAGTTTGAATATGTGACAATACAATCGTAATTGATCACGTGGATAGTGTGGGAAGGGTTAAGAGTCGTCCGTGGTGGGAGTGTGGTTGGTTGGTTGGGTAATCATGAGGCCGTGGCTTTAGTTAGAGGCGAGTCACATCCGCCTCGTCGCAGTGCTGTTAAACAGATCTCCGTGGCTTTTTATAGGGAGAACGCTTGCCAGGCGAAAACCCACCACGTCCTGGAGCACTGTCGCTAAACATTTGCTGGAACAGGGTAGACCCCAACCACCCGGTTGGTATCAGGGGAGTTCATGTTTTCGTTGCCGATGGAGCAGCCTGCGTTTGCTGTCTAGCCATTAGCTAGCGATTGGACGCTTGACAGGCGGGACCAATGGGTAAGTAGTTATGTAGTATTTCAGGTATCTTGTGGTGATCATTTATTTTGAAGGCTTTTTTTAGACAGGCCTTGGTTGATCCTGTCCTCGGAAAAAGGACATCCAGATCAAATGGTCCAGTGATATTAAACCAGGATGGAAGCGAGTGTATTGGAGATCCAGTTTGCTCCACTTTGTCTTTGTAAGTTTATTCGATCGCGGATAAACAGGCCAGGTGCGATCCTTGAAATGTTTCTACTGATAACAACAGACAGTGAAATGACGCATTACAACTTGTTGAAACGACTTGTTCTTTTTGTTACCGCATACACCGGTTTGACATCGCTCGCGCATAACATATGAACGTAGTTCATCCACTGACTAGGAGAGTGGACACGGTGCTACGGATAATGCTTTAGACACCGCGACCACGCCTGCTTCATGAAACATAGGGATGTACGCAAGTGAAGCGTGATAGCAGAAACATCGGATGGAGTATGACGCCGTACTGCAATAAGTTACACCGAATAGTGGCGCGAAATTGAGCCTTACAAGCAGAGGGAACTGCAACTATCGGAGATTTGCTTGACTGTTGTTACCTGCGGATCGTTCACCCAAGAACTAATAATATGTCACAAAGTGTTGATGCCTTTAAAAGAAAACAGCCTGACAAAACCCTGGTCACCAATATTATGCTCACACTGCGGCTACGTGTATACAAGAGTGTAATGGTCGGGAGGTGGATAACCTCAGGAGAAGGGAAATGTTTGCATTGTCCACTCAAGGGTAGTAAGGTTGAATGCCCCGGCTATGGTCCCTTGATGTGTTGCGCAAACAGGGATGCACGTAGTCAAGGCGATGCAGTTTTATTTTGCCACTTAACTTCCGTTCAAAACGAAACGATAGCCGCATCGACAATCGATAACTACGTCATAGCCGTGAGGCAGTCTGAAAGCGGCTGGTGTTCCTTTATAAATAAATAAATAAATATTCATTCTCGACAAAGCGAGGCACGCCTTTTGGGTATGATCAGGGATAACCAGGAAGATAATAACGCTAGCCAGGATAGATAGCCAACTTAAATCAGGTCCAACGCTGCAAGTTGCAATGCGGTGGTTAATGGTCCATAGCAGTAGGTCATGCGCAAACAATGGGGATGATACGTACAGATGCCCTAGTAGACCGTGTATGATTAGAGACAAGTGCATCGGGCCGAGTACCAAGCCACGAGCAGCCTACCATGGAACGGAGGGAATTTAAGCACCAGTTCATGTTTCCTAACCAGTGAACGCACATCGTGCTTACATTTACAGTATTGCGTATAGGCAGGCTACTTGCCGCAACCAGCAAAAGGATGCGGGGTGACAGAGTGAATGAGTCAGCCGAAAGCGCTTGTGTACGTAGTACATGGGCCATACAGCCAGTTAGAGGGATTGATGCGTCAGTAGGTCACACAGTTTACATGCCGTTATCATAAATTCCAGGAAAGGGGAGTTCTAAAGTGTGCAAAATATAGCTGCGGTGGCCGCTCAAGCCCATGCAAAGTGACCGTGAATATGTGGCGAACTGGCAGGGCGCACCGGCCACACACAGCAGGTCACTGAGTTATAGGTTATTATAGCCGGGCAGCGTAAGCACCTTATTGCGATGGTTGCACAGTTACTAATGGGAAACTATGTAAAGCCTTAATGAATGGAATGCCAATGGGAAGCCATTATGCAGGCGGAATCTCACTGTCAAATGCGAATGATTACTGCTCACCGTATACATAGATGAACAACATTAGGAATATCTATAACATGACCCAAATTAGGGAACGGATCCATCGTGCGTTCGTTTGGCTGATATGGGAAAACTAAGAAACAGCTGCAACTGGCTTAGGGAAGTCAGGCAGCGTCGTCAAGAGAAAAAGAGGGGCGAAGCCATGGCTTCGATAAAATGAAGGAAATGTAAAACGGTCACATCAAGCATTGTGCTTCCATGTAACTTCGTCCACAGATCAGAATACAACAACCTTGACTAGGCTCGTACAAAGTACAGAATAGCACTACAGTGGGGTGGCTTGGCAGGGATAGACCATTTAGGAAAAGGTTTCATCACGCTAAGTGAAGCTAAGAACCATCTTCCGAAGTTCAGGATAGAGCTACGAAGTGTTGGTTTGGCTAAGATAGACCATTTAAAAAATGGTTACCCTGGGCTAAGTGAGTCTAGGAACCACCGTCTAAAGTTCAGAACAGAGCTACAAAGCCACGGCTTGGTTGAGATAGACCAGTCACAAAATGGTTGCATTAGGCAAGCGAAGCTAGTAACCATCGTCCAAAGTTCAGCGTACAGCAACCAAGCACTGGTTTCCCTTAAATGGAACATTTGCAAACTGCTTGCATTAGGCTAGGTGCTGCTAGGAAACGTCGCACAAGTTTCAGTATAGAGCTACCAACCGATTACTTGGCAGTGATAGACCATCTACATAATGGCAGCAGCAGGCTTCCTGCATTAATGTATCATCGTCCACCGATCAGAGTAGAGCTACCATGCGATGGATTGGTTGCGATGGACGATGATAGCAGCAGGCTTCGTGAAACAGTGTAGCATCGTACAGGGTTCAGAATGAAGCTACCATGCGATGGTTTGGCTGAGATAGACCATTTATAAAACGGTTGCATCGGGCTATGTGAAGCTAGGTACCATCGTCCATAGTTCAGAATGGAGATAGGAGCTGCTCATTTCTTATAGGAGCTGCTCATTTCTTATAATGTTCATTCTCTTGATTGCTTGCGTCACAGCTCAGCTGTCTGTTGACCTTTTCTATGCCGCCGTAGGATCCACTAGTACTTGAAGCCTCAATCGGAATTCTATGGCTAGCCACTTATCTCAATCTTAGCGCGCCGTTCTTCTTAGTAGCGTCAATCTTCTTGGCAGTAGCTAGCCGTTATTGGTTCCATGTAACCTGCAAAGAGCCACTTCTTGACTCTCCAGCTTTCATTTTCCTCTGACGTTTGTTTCCTTATTTAGCGCTCGTCTGTTGACCTATTCATTGAAACTGTAGGTATCCAGTAGTTGTTAAACTTCCTAATCATATGGCTTCACCAGCCACTGTTACATCCTCTTCTAGTGCCACTCTCTGCTTAGCAGCAGCTAGTCGCCATAGCCTCCATCCAACTTTGCGGATACCCTGAGCTCTCTAGGAGCTGCTCATTTCTTATAATGTTCATTCTCATGATTGCTTGCGTCACAGCTCAGCTGTTTGTTGACTTATTCTGTTCCACTGTAGGATCCACTAGTACCTGAAGCCTCAATCAGAATTCTAAGGCTAGCCACTTATCTCAATCCTAGCGCGCCGTTCTGCTTAGTCGCGTCACTCTTCTTGTCAGTTGCTAGTCATTGTTGGCCCCATGTAACCTGCAAACAGCAACTACTTGACACTTTAGCTTTCATTTTCCTCTGACGTTTGTCTCCTTATTTGGCGCTCGTCTGTTGACCTATTCATTGAAACTGTAGGTATCCAGTAGTGGTCAAACTTCTTAATCAAATGGCTCCACCAGCCACTGATACATACTTTTCTAGAGCCACTATCTCTGCCTATAGCAGCTAGTCGTTATAGCCTCAATTAAACTTTGCTTATACCCCGAGCTCTCTAGGAGCTGCTCATTTCTTACAGTGTTCATTCTCTTGGATTGTTTGCGCCACAGCTCAACTGTTTGTTGACCTATTCTGTGCCACCGTAGGATACACTAGTACCTGAGGCCTTAATCCGAATTCTATGGCTGGCCACTTATCTCACTGCTAGCGCGCCGTTCTTCTTGGCAGTAGGTAGACATTGTTGGCCTCATGAAACCTACAAAGAGCAACTACCTGACGCTCCAGCTTTCATTTTCCTCCGACGTCTGTCTCTTTATTCAGCGCTCGTCTTTTGACCTATTCATTGAAACTATAACTATCATATGGCTTCACCAGCCACTGATACTTCCTTTTCTAGAGCCACTATCTCTGCTTAGCAGCAGCTAGTCGCCATAGCCTCAATTCAACTTTGCTGACATCCGGAGCTCTCTAGGAGCTGCTCAATTCTTACAATGTTCATTCTCTTTGATTGTTTGCGTCACAGCTCAGTTGTTTGTTGACCTATTCTGTGCCACCGTAGGACCCGCAGGTAGCTGAAGCCTTATTTCGAACTTTATTGCTGGCCATTCATCTCTCCTAGCGCGCCCTTATCCGTCGTCTGTCTTACTCGCGTTTACTTGACATGTGGTCAAAAGTCTTAATGATATGGTTGAATCAGCCACTGATACCTCCATTCCTTTAGCCACTATCTCTGCTCTGCGGCAGCTGTTTGCTGTATGCTCTATTCAACTTTGGGAATATTCCTTAGCTTGCTAGGCGTCAGTCCTTCTGTAGATTGTTTATTCTCCTGGTATAGTTTTTTCACAGCTCAGCTGGTTTGCTGTCCGATCCTTTGACACGGTTGTTATTCATTGGCACCTCGAATGATTAACCCAACAGGCACCCTTGTCCACTGATACCCGGTCCAGTATCGATATCTTCTAATCGTCTTACCTTCAACACTTAGTCTTCCTTTGATATCCATTTAATCTTAGCCAGCTTCTAATATGCTCAGCTTCCTATATTCATATACCTATGTACATTGTAGTTATGGTGTCTTAGGTAATCCTTATCCCGTGAGCATATATAAATACGGCCACATCGTCACTGTCCTTGGGTTTCCGATTACAACCAATCGTGACTACACACCCACTTTCTAGTCTCAGGTAGAATTCGAACATTGTCAGCTTACACCTCATGAACATCTTACCGGAATCCTGCTTTGCATCCCTATGCACATGAAAGTATTCTACCCATCAGGCCATGCCTTCCGCATAAGTAAAAACATCTTTAGCGTAATATCTGTTACACCTTGTACACTAGTTGTCTCAAATAAATGTCTTAATGTAGGATTTTGATCAAACGCTAGGTACATCGACTGTTCCTTTTCGGTCTTCTCTCGGCTTGTTCCTCTCTCCCTTTTCTCTGAGGTCGTGAACATCGGAGAGCTTCGGGATTGAACTGAGGAACTGCCTCCGTCTGGGATGGGACGAAATAACCAACAAGTACTTACCTGGACCATGGCCTCACTTCCACTCTAACTATTTACACCCAACCACCGATGTCCAGTGAGGGTAGCTGGACACGAATTCTTCGCTCCCCGGCAAATATACATAATCAGAGATGACTTCATGTGGTTCTGCGAAGGATCAACACATTATATTCAATAAGAATGTTTAGTACCCGACCTACCAACGGACAGGACCCAGGAACGCAATAGGCAACCAGTTATTGCATCAACCAGCGGAAAAAATGGGACGCAACCTGACTGCGAATAACCGAGCAAACAGACTTTTAACAAGAAACATAGCCAGTTACAATTTGCCATTCAATGGATTGGTGGCAGTGTTCCAGGACGTGGTGGGTTTTCGCCTGGCAAGCGTTCTCCCTACAAAAAGCCACAAATGTCCGTTTAACAACACTGCAACGTGGCGTATGTGACTCGCCACCGAATAAAGTCACAGCCCATAACTTTACACTGGCAGGTCAACTAGCGTCACAATTCTACATAGGATCGTTACACTGGGACTTCTACATCTGTATATACTGTTGTCGTTTTACATCCTACCATACGTTGCCCTTTTCCTTCCTTGTGTGCGGGCTCTTCCATTACCTTTCAGTGGATCATTCAGGTTTCTCAATCTCTTATTAGCTGAGGTCCCGTATCTCATGACAGCCAACTTATTGTTTCGCATTTTCAACATTGTACAGTTCCAATCATGGATATATGAACAATTTTCTGCGTTACTGTTCCAATTGCATTATAATGTTTGTACCGTTGTACATATCTGATCATGCCTCCATGAGCGTGCCTCGCATAGTCGAGAATAAAATATTTATTTATTTATTTATTTATTTATGCATAGACACATTTATTTACCAGTAGGAACAATTAATGAGGTGCCTTTGCTGACGTATAGCATTAATATAGCGGTTGTAAATGACTTCAAGTGTCACAGTTTCGCGTGCATTGTCTTCACTGGGCCTCGTCATTCCACATTAACATTTCAAAACCAATTCATTAACTTCACCGTTTCCCGAAGCATATATGTGGGTCTTCATTACATTGTTCATATACCAGGAAGATTCGCTTGCGCCTAGTAGCTTACCTTTGCCAACAACCGCTTCTTTTACACGTAAACTACAGCTCGGTGTGAACCTCTGGCTAACAATGGTATAAAGCCACATGGAGATACTTTCGTAAAGCACTTTACACGCTGCATTCTTAACTGGTGTCACATTATTTCTCTTTGGTAGCAACATTCAGAGATAGTAATCTCTATGTAGCCTTCGTTAAACTAGGATGCTCATCTGGAGTAGGTGTCATCTTGAGTATCCAGTGTCAGCGCGCGTCTTCGGGTAGGTAGAGTTTCTCGGGGTAACAGATTGGTATCCACGGAATAAATGGCCCATAGATGTTTCCTTGACAGTGAAACCAATGCTAGACTAATTTTACAGTTTGAAATATCTGCTATCTCCAGGTCTACCGCTGTCTATATACGGTTCACACGGTGGAAGAATTCTCCGTTACGATCTTTCACTACCAGGGAGGCACCTGCCACGCATGTGACAGCGGTTGGCCTTCTGACGTCAGGACTCCCTCCTTAGGGCGCCTATGACTCCACAAGCATATTTATGAATTCCGTAAGGGCCGTTAGGGTAATAGCTAGCTGGCGTTCCTTTTTTGTGAACCAAGTTAAAATCCATATTTTATTCTTCCTTTTGCTACTTCCGTACCTTCGCTTATACACTCCACTGTGCTAGCCTGTTTTTTATACACACGTCCTTTTTAATGAACGCTCATCTCTGTGCCATCTTAAGCAGTGCTATTTTCAAGAACACATTCCATTGCTCTTGCACCGCATCATTATGTTACTTCGTTTTGTTAAAGGAATACTTAGATGTGTTGTGGACCCGTCAAAAATCCCCGCAAAAACGCGCCAAAATCCCTGGCAGAATGGCTGTGGGCAGCGGAATCCAATTCCTCCCCACAACGTAGCAGTGATCAGCCACTCCGAGCCGCGGCCTAACTACGCACCTTTTGACTATGGCCTTTTACAAACTACCACCTCGTCATGGTAGAATTTTTCCCTTACTTAATGACCCAGAGCATTGCCTGTGCTTCGCTCCTTGTTGGTCGTAAAAGAGACTAGAGAGGACCACCTGTCTTTCTTTCCTCTTCGCCTTACTTGGGAGTCGGTCGGGTCACGTAATTGCGTGTGAGTCTTTAGCTGGCCAGCTTTCGCATCTAAGTCATTAGCGCGCGTCTATCGTAACCCTTCTCGTGTGCGTCCGTTCCGAGGGCTCAGCGCCTATCCGAACACGTGCGGCTAGAATCGTTCACACGCTCGCTCACAATTTTCCGGGCATCACCGGCAAAGTTAGGTCAATCAGGTCAGCGCAACTCCGTTCGATTGGCCAGCGTTACAAGTCGTCATCGTAAGCGTGCTCCAACCGTGCCAGCGACAATCTTATCAGGCAATTACGCGATCATAACAGAGGCGGCGTTCCCTCAATTATAACAGTGGCAACAGAGTTAATGAACCATGACTGACGAATACGCAGATTTAAAACGGATGCTGCAGCAACAACTTAAGTTGCTGTCCGTTTTAACCGAAAAGCTCCCCAGTTCTTCCCTTCACGCAGGTCCAAGCGCTAATTCTCAGTCAGTGGACCATGTGGTCAGCGGCATCAGCGAATTCCTCTACGACGCCAAGGCCGGGGTAACGTTCGAATCGTGGTACAAGCGGTACGAGGACCTGTTCACCGTTGACTTGGCTTACCAAGACGACGCGTGGAAGGTCCGGCTGCTTCTTCGCAAACTTGGTACGCTCGTACACCAGCGCTACACCAAGTTCATTTTACCGAGGAACTCACGCGATGTTACCTTTGACGAGACGGTCCGAACGTTGTCACAGATTTTTGGCGAGCAGCCCTCTCTGTTCAATGCTCCTTATCAGTGCCTGCAGCTGGCCAAACGTGATGCTGACGACTTCATCACGTACGCGGGCGTGGTCAACCGTAAATGCCAACGTTTTAACTTGGCTCGCTCACCGGGGACCAATTCAAACGCTTGATCTTCGTCCCTGGCCTCCAATCTCCACACGATGCTGACAACCGGACGCGCCTACTGTCCAAGCTACAACAGGATGGCTCAGTCACACTCCAGAACCTGGTCGAGGAGTGTCAAACGCTGCTCAACCTGAAGCACGATTCTGCAATGATCCAGAGCGCTGCTGCACCTGGTATGGTCCAGGCAGTCACGGCACCGAGGGCGCAATCGTCCGCGCGCCCCACCCAATCCGACCGAGCAAAGTCCCACCCTACGCGTGCCGATTCTGTGGTGCCTGGCATTTCCACCGGGACTGCAATTTCCTCCAGCATCGGTGTCAACGTTGTGGCAGGGTGGAGCACCGGGATGGTTACTGCCATCCTCCATCTCCCAAGGGGGTCAAAACTGGGCTAGCCCCACCCACGATCCAAAGAAGAGATCCCGACCCAGACGCACACCAAAACCTGGTCCGGTTTGCAGCTCCCTTAGCCTGCTGGCCCCATTCCAAATCAACGCCGCGGATCGGAGAAAGTTCGTCGACGTCTTGATCAACGGCCAGTTGGTCCGATTGCAGTTGGACACTGTGTCGGACATCACGATCATCTCTGAGGATCTCTGGCGATCGCTTGGCAAGCCGCCATTGGAACAGACTTCCCAATCTGCCACCAGCGCCTGTGGTGGTCGCGTGCATCCAACTGGGCAGCTGCACTGCTCCGTCTCCTTCCGGGGCGCCACGTTCAACGCGATCTGCTACATTACAAAGGTGAAGCTCAACCTGCTTTGTCCCGACTGGCTCGAAACCCTTGGCTTGGCCGATCTTCCGCTTCGGGCCATCCGCAATGCTGTACATTCTCCGACGTTACCAAACGATCCAACCGCCGACATCATCAGACCGTTCGCCCCGGTATTCCAGGGTGGTCTTGGCCGCTGTACACGCACCCGCGCCGCGTTACAGCTTGTACCTGGTGCTCAACCGGTGTTCCGTCCTAAAATGCCTGTCCCATACGCAGCCTTACCCTTGGTCGATGCCGAACTCCAACGTTTGGAAGACATGGGCGTCCTGGTGTCTGTGTCTTTTTCCGCCTGGGCAGCGCCGATCGTCGTGGTCAGGAAGCCGAACGGATCCCTCCGCATCTGTGCCGATTTCTCCACCGGTCTCAACGCAGCACCAGAGCGAAATTGTTACCCGCTACCGATCCCAGCCGATCTCTTCACGATACTCAACGGTGGCACGTATTTCGCTAAAATCGACCTGGCAGACGCCTACCTGCAGATCCAGGTCGCCCCTGAGTCACAAGCCCACCTGGCGATCAATACGCACCGTGATCTTCTACAGTACACCAGGCTCCCATTTGATGTCAAGACCGCTCCAGCCATTTTCCAACAGACAATGGACGCTATGATCTCTGGCATTCCGGGTACGGCCGCGTACCTGGACGATCTACTCATCGTTGATCGCACCCCAGAAGAGCTTAGAGAGCGCCTGGCGACAGTCCTTCAACGGGTCCAGGAGTAAGGTTTCCGTCTGAAACCTGAGAAATGCCAATTCTTCCTTCCGTCGATCAAATAACTTGGTTTCCTTTTCGATGCCCATGGTCGTCATCCTGATCCTGAGAACGTCAGAGCCGTCCAGCAGATGCCAGCTCCAGCGAATGTGTCACAACAGCTGTCCCTCTTGGGTCTTATCAGCTGCTACAGCGCCTTCCTGCCATCGCTACATGATGTTCGAGTCCCACTCAATCGGTTGTTTCAGAAGGACGTTCCTTGGCACTGGTCCCCCGCATGCGGAAAAGTTTTCGTTTGCC